>BSBK01005499.1:0-362500 GCA_027943335.1 Chamaecyparis obtusa | reverse complement strand
TTGACTAGCCACTAAATATTTTAATTTTATGAGCAATGACCAAAGTTTTTCTTTCTGGTTCTTTTCTTTGGAAGCTCTTTTTGAACTAGTGTAAAAAATAAAATATATATGAAGTGGCAATGCCACATTTTTTTAGGAAAAAAAATTTATACTTAATCAAAAATAATTAATTAACATATATGTCATGGAACCCTTGAGAGTTGTTAATTGTAATTGAGTTGTACTTATGTAATTGTTTGTATCTTATGTTGTATTTCTTCCACATTGTTATAATTATTGTGTTGTAAACTCTTAAGAAAAAAATTGTTTTGTAAATATAGCAACATGTTTTAGGTTAAATTCTCTTGGTTCCCTGGCAGGACATTACAATTTTTCTACTTAACTTCCTTACAAGTAGTATTAGAGCTTCATCACCTTTGGTTTTAGTTGTGGGTTGTTAATATTTTTGAACTAATCCATATTTGAGTGGGAGATTGTGTAGAAGATACTTTTTGATTTGGTTGTAATAATTTTTGGATGGCTAGTTCATTAGGGAGAATAGAGGTGGACAAATTTTTCAAGGAATAAATTTGAAATCTGGAAGCTAAAGATTAGGGATCTACTAATAGATCAAGATCTTTGGGAGGATATTAATGATAATTTAGTGAGACCTACATATCTATATGCATCTCTAAACGTGTTGTTATGGACTATAAATCTAAAGGTCTAATTAGATGGTGCCTTATAGACTCTATAGACTCTATTTTAGTCAATGTCCATGAAGAGTCCTCTCCAAAGAGTACATGAAAGAAGCTTGGTAAGATGTATCAAATGAAATCCTTAGTAAATAAGATTTTCTTGGGGAAGAAACTATATTCCTTGAGAATGGGGGAGTGGATGAATTATAAACTACCTCAAAGAATTCAATATATTGGTGGCTTAGTTGGAATTTGTTGCTGTCAAGATGGATGAAGAGGATAAATGTCAAATCTTTATTTATTCTCTACTTGATTCGTCGGATTGTCTTATTAGGGCCATCAATAGTATTTTGATTATTTTGAGGATGGAAGATATGGTGGGCTATTTTATTTCTAAAGAGATGTAGAGGAAGATATCCACCAGTGCTAAGGAAGTCCTAGTTGTTCATGAATGAGATAAGGAAATAGGAAAGAAGAATGATAAGAATAACATATAAAAATCTAAAGGGAGATCCAAATCTCCTATAGAGACCAAATTTATTTTGTTAGAATTGTGGTAATCCTAGACACATTCATAAGGAATGTAAAGAAGAAAAGAATAAGAAAAAGAAGAAATTTGATAATGAAGATAATGATGCATTGATTGTAGCTTTGTCTACTCATGTGTATGATGATTCATGGTTAATTATCTCAAATATATCTTTTCATATCCTCTATAATAAAGTTATTATTATTATTATTATTATGAAAAATTTGATGGAGGTAAGGTGTACTTGTGTGATCGATAATTCTCATTTAAATATTATTAGTCACGATAAAGTTAGAATCATGTTTCTTCATGGTAGAATAAGAAATATTAATAGTGTGTTGCATCTCCCTGATTTAAGAAAAAAATTATTATATTTGTGAGAAAAATAATAGATTCAGGTATGCAGGTAGTATTTTTTGATGCAATATGTAAAATGGTGAGAGGTTCTATGGTGGTTTCTAGAGGTGTCATAATTGGAACTCTATATAAATTGAAACCTTACACTATTGATTGTAATAGAACTATTAGGATTAAATGTTGAATATGTCCCATGGGGGAGTATTTGGGGTAATTTTATAGTAGTTGTATGTTGCATTCATGACTGTGTTTGTCATTGATGTCAACACATTGATTTACTCAAGAATAGCAGAGAAGCAGACAATGTTTGTATTAGCGCACATGGAGAATTGTAGATCAAGCTATGCACAGTTGAGGACTTGTTCTATATTGTGTCCTAAGATTATGGTTAAGAGCACGTATAGAAATTCAATTATTCATGATAGTTATGTGTAATTTAGTGGAAACTATATTCTGACAGTGTTCCTGATAAGAGACTTGTGATAACTGGATTATATCTCCTAATCAAGATAGAATCTGGACATGCAAAGTTGTACAGAGGTTGATGATATTTCAGAGGTGACTTGGATGAGACAGCATAGTTTGAGGTCGCATGTGTGAAGAATTATTTAGTTTGGAAGCCAATAGTTTTTTGTGGATAAGAAATATTATGTAACTTATAATTATTTATATTTTGTATTTGGTTAAGCCTTGTGGCCGACTCTATTGTAAATTATTTGAGTGTGGTATAAAGGAAGGATTATTTTCCTTGATTGTAATATGCATGAAGTAATCTAAGAGATATATGATGATATTTTAAGAGGATATGCGAATTAAGAAGATTTAGTATTGAGATATGGTAAAGCAATTGGTGCGGTTTTTGCATAGACAAAGGAGTTGCTAAGATCAGTAATTATTGGTATTATTTTGTTCAAATAATATAGAGATCAGTTGGATAGTGAGTTCGGTGATCTTTCCCTTGAAGTTGTTTGGACAGTGGGTCCTTCTTCCTTCCATAACTCTTAACCGGGTTAGAATCTTTTAACAGGGATTCAACATCTCCTAACAGGGACTAATATGTATTGAATGTATTTCATAGACTCTTAGCAGGGTCCATCCTCTCACAAGGAATTTTCATATTAGTATATCTTTTGTGGGTACCATCCCCACTGGGGTTTACTCTTTGATCAAGAGGTTCCCTAGTCAACATATCTTGTGTTATTGTGTATGTTTATCTTTCTATGGTTGATGTTTATCTTGGTTACATGGTTGAAATCTGATAATGGTATTATAAGTTTTTTTTATCTGATAACTGATTCACCCCCTCCTCTTAGTTATCTTGGTGGACTTTACTTTCTAATAATTGGTATCAGAGTGGCAAGTCCTTGAAGGAAAAGTTTAACAACTTAAGGAGATCTATGGCAAGTCATTTCAGGAAAGAAAGCCCTAAGTTTGATGGAGTTAACTATGACAGTTGGAAGGAAAAGATGAAGACACATCTGCTATGTTTAGGACCAAGATATTGGTTGATCACAAAGAATGATAAGACTATCATTGAAGAAGATAAACTTTAAGATTGCACTGATAAGGAAAGAGATATATTCATGTGTAACATACTTTCTAGATAAGAACTTTTGTCAGCTCTTCCGGAGAATGAATACAGTCAGGTAAAAATTCTAAGGACACCTCATAAAATTTAGTTAGCTTTACAATCTACTTTTGAAGGTGATGTACATGCTAAGAGAGTTAGATTACAAAATTGGATATGTTTATTTGAAGATGCAAGAATGATGGAAGATGAATCTGTTATAAGTTGTATTGGTAGGATATCAGAGATTGTTGTAGGTATCAAAGCTTGTGAAGGAAAAAAAACTGAGGATGAAGTCATATGGAAGATCTTAAAGACATTGACCCTTGTGTTTAAGAAGACAACACATATCATTGAACAAGTTATACATTGTACTGAAAAGTTTACCAGAGAAACTCTTCTTGGAAGATTAGAAGTAGCAACGATAGGCTTGAGATAGTTTGGAGATTTACCTAGAATTGAAATAACATTCAATACACTTAGTGTTTTCCCTACTTTGTCAAGAAGTACAAGTGTCAGTGGATATTATGCTAGTTGCAGCAGATCTAAGACTGAAGAAGACAAAAAGATTGAGGAAGGAATTTGCTTGCTTGTGAAAAGAGAACCTGAAGGAAAGAAAATATTTAAATGTTGGACATGTCAAGAATATGGTCATCTCGCATCTAAATGCCCTAAGAGAGTGAAGAAATATAAGAATAACTTTAAACCTAGAAGATTTAAAGAATGTTATTATGCTAATGATGAAGAATTTGAGGCTAGCATTGAGAAAATATTAAGTGAAAGTGACAATGAAAGTGATGACATGGGATTTGTAGGAATAAAAGAAGAAAGCTCTAAAATTGAAGTGAGAGAAGAAAAATCTTTAGTTTCTCAAGTAGAAAAGAAAACTGATTGGATTATAGACAATGGTTGTTCACATCATATGATTGGAGATATGAAGAAATTTATAAAGTTTAACAATTATGATGGAGGGATTGTTAGAGTTGGAAACAATGCACCTTGCTTGATAAAAGGAATAGGATCTTTTACTGTTGATGGAAAGACTAAGACTGATGATGTTTATTTTGTGGATGGATTAAAACATAATCTTTTGAGTGTTGGACAGTTAGTTGACAAGGGATATAAAGTTTGGTTTACTGAGAAGACTTGTGTGATCAAATATAAGAATGGTAATATGATTGGAATTGGATCAAGAACTAGATGTAATGTATTTCAGTTGAATCCTATTGAAAAGACATGTTTGATTACTAAAATTAATGATAGTTGGTTATGGCACAAAAGGTTCTGTCACATAAACTTTGATAATATTGTGAAAGTAAGCACTACATTTGCGGTAAGAGATTTTCCTAAAATTATGAAACCTACTAACATGATATGCAAAGAATGTGTTATGGCTAAGCAGAAAAGAAGTTCCTTTCCTAGTAAGAAGTTCACTACTACAACAAAATTGGAATTTATTCATACAGATCTGAGTGATCCCACAAGGACTAGAGGATTCTATGGTGAAAGGTATTTTATGATTTTTTTTTATGCCTTTACTAGAATGATATGGATAGCATTTCTTAAAGAAAAATCTGAAGCATTTGACAAGTTTAGATTGATTAAGAACAAAGTTGAGAATGAATCTGGAATGAAGATTAAATGTTTAAGGTCTAATAGAGGTGGAGAATTTACTTCAAAGGAATTTAATACTTTTTGTGAAGTGAATGGTATTAAGAGACAGTTTTCATCCCATAGAACACCTAAACAAAATGGTATTGCAAAAAGAAGGAACAAATCAGTAACTGAGGCAACAAGAGCTATGTTATTTGAGAATGATTTGGTGAAGACATTTTGGAGAGAAGCAGTGAATACAACAGTATATACAATGAATAGGGTACAAATTAGAGTAGACACAGACAAGACACCCTATGAATTATGGTTTGGACATACACCATCAATTAAGTATTTTAGAATTTTTGCAAGAAAATGTTTTATGAAGAGAGATGATGACATTGGTAAGTTTGATCCCAAAAGTGATGAAAGTATATTTCTTAGTTATTCATTGAAAAGAAAAGCTTATAGATGTTTCAATAAAAGAACTAAGACTATTGTTGAGAGCGCAAATGTTAAAGTTGATGAGAAATTCAAAATTCAAAAAAGAATACTTGATTATGAATTAGATGAAGAAGTTCGTCCTAGAATTGATCAAGAAAATATTGAATTATTTTATGAAATTGACAGTGATTTGCAAAATGAGAATTACATTGAGGAAATAAGAGAAGAACCAAGATCAGAACAAAGAGTTGAAGCAAGAATTGAGACAGTGACACCTAATAAGAATCTAGCAAGGAATCATCCTGCTGATCAGATTATTGGGAGCATAGAAAAAGGATTTCTGACAAGAAATAAGGTACAAGAAGAACTATGTTTGATTTCTCAAATTGAACCTAAAAGTACTGAGGAAGCCTGTAAAGATGATAAATTGATTCAAGCAATGAAGGGAGAACTAGATCAAATTGTGAAGAACAAAACTTCGGAGTTGGTTGTGTTGGAAACTGCAATTGAAACAATTGTTGTGTTGTCATTGATGTCAAACCTTAACTGGTAAGACTGTTGCTACTTATGAAAGTACTATATCTATTGTATTGTTGTGAAGAAGGGAAAGAAAGGATGGTAACAATAGCACCTAAGGAAAGGTTGAGTTATCTTGATACTTCAAAGTGTACTTGACTATGTTGTACAATGATGAGACAATGTATTGTTTATCTTAGTAAGATTGAAGACTAAATTGGTAGGCTTGAATGAGCAAAAATGGAGAAATCTTGTTTAAGTTGAGTGATGTTAGTGTCAACCGAGTCAGTATATGCTGAGAAAAATTCTAGTGTTGACCGAACAACAGTTAATTACGGAGAAAGACAGTATAAGCCAAGGAAACATTTTTTAGTAATGACCAAGCTTTCTACATGAAGACCGAGTAGTTGATCACAGTATTGACCAAGCATCAACATTTTTATATTTGAAGAGAATTCAAATTTGGAGCTGACATTGTTGAATTCTTGGATTATCTAAATGTGTTGACTTTATGTATTGATTGTTTGAAAGCATTAAATACACTGAAAAATGTTTTATTGTAAATCTTTAAGAGATTTGAGATGTTTCTAGAAAAGGAGCTGAAGAACATAAAGTGAGTAAATTCAATGAATCTGACCTAACCCTAAGATCTACAAAGGAGATTGAGTGGTAAAAGATGAGTTAACCTAATTGAGGAAGTATTAAGGGAACCTAAGCATTAGATATGTGTATGCATGGGTGAAAAGAGGATGCTGGAAGATCAATAGATTTTATTGACTGTATAAGCAGAAAAGGCTGAAGGAGAAGTGTGGTGATTGCTTGAAGAAAAATTTTGAGCAGATCAGAGATGGAGATGAAAAATTTTCAAAGTTAGCAAACTAGCATTTGTGAACGGAATTGGATCTGATATTTGCAAAGTGAGTTGTATGTTTTTCAGATCAATATTGCTGCTACTTTCTAACCATTGTAACAGTCAAAATCCTTTTAACAGAGGTTGACCTAACAGTCATATGTTTGAATCCTTTGAACAAGGTTGCATTCTAATGGAATGTATGTAAGTCCTATAACAAGGCTCACTTTTAACAGGGTGATTGAAATCCTTTAACCGGGTCACACCTAACAGTGTGTATTGTAACCTTTGACAAGGTTGGCTTTTAACTGAGCTCACTTCAGAAGAGTGAAAATAATAGTAACATGTTACAAAGTGGTTTTTTCCAGATTGGGTTTCCACTATAAATCCTAGTGTCAATGCTTGTGTGAATGTTTTGGTTTAAACATTTATGTGTTTTACAAGTTAGATATAGCTGGGTAGTGGACTGCAATGTTATATGTTTCTATTATTGAATCAGTGATGACCGAGTTGGTTTTGGTTGTTAGATTTGATTTAAAGAAAAAAATTTGAAGTTTGTTTTATACATCAGGACCTGAGAACGACTGATTCACCCCCCCTCTCTGTTGTTCTAAATCATATTAAAAATTGGTATCAGAGCTGTGTTGCTTATTATTGGTGTTTATAGAAATCAAGTTTAAAGGGACTTGAAGCAAATGATTAGGATATATAAGAAGGAGGTACTGAAGCTAAATAAGGAAAACTTCCTTGCATGGCAAAGCTTGATGAAGCTGCATCTGGCCAGTATTGGTGATTCTGCAAAGTACTACATTGAGAATGACTATGTCTCACCTATCGCACCTTTGACTACCGAGGACATGAGAGCTAAGCGAGAACATAACCAGGCAATGCTAGAAATTGCATCTGCCCTAAGTTATCTAGAATTTGAAGACATTAAGGATTGCACAAGTGCTAAGGAGATGTGGGACACTCTTGCAAGGATCTATGGTGGTGACTTAAATGTACTGAAAGCTAAGGCCGAGAGTCTCAGAGGTAAGTTTGATGATATGAGAATGCAAGAAGGTGAGAACATTGCACAATATTGTGGTAGAATAAAAGAAGTTGTGAATGCTATTAGAGGAGAAAATGAGACTATTGATGATGAAACTATAATTGGAAAAGTACTAATAACTCTACGTCCTATATATGCTATTAAGATCTCAGCTATTCAGGAATCTAGATGTAACTCTGCAAATGTGCTTACTTTGGAAAGTTTGGTTGGCAAGCTAACTACTTTTGAACTCTCTAACTATGATAACTTCACTGTTGGTAGTATTGGTAATGTTGAATCTTCTTTTAAGTCACAATTAGTTTTGAACAAGCCAAAGAAAGAAAAAGAAAGATGCATAAGTGAAAGTGACAGTGACACTTTTGATGAAGAACTTGAAGATCTAGAAGCTCTTATGGCTAGAAGACTAAGAAGGGGGAAAGGAAAATATAAAGGTAAACTCCCTATTATATGTTTTGCATGTAATAAAGTTGGCCATATAGCTGCTAGATGTCCTAACAGGAAGGATAAAGATGAAGAAAGAAAAAGCAAACAAAAAGACATAAGAGATGATAGAAGCTACCAAAGGCACAAAGACTACAAAGGAAAAGGTACTAAATCTTGTTACATTGTTGAAGAAGAAACTGACACTGATAGTGATGATTTTGAAATTAAGGTAGTCTATGTTGCAATGAAAGATGAATCTAATGAGGATGAGAAAACTACATTGATCTCCTATGTGAACAAGAATGACAAATGGATTATTGACACTGGTTGTTCACATCACATGACTAGTGACAAGAGTAAGTTTGAGACCTTACATCATTATAGAGGTAAAAGTGTAAAATTTGGTAACGATGCACCATGTCCTATTAGAGGAAAAGGTTTGATTAAACTGACTGATACGATCTCTTGTGAAAATGCATATTGGGTTGAAGGTTTAAATTATAATCTGCTAAGTGTTGTATAGCTCAATAGCATTGGTTACCGAGTGGAATTTCATCACAAGAAAGCTAAAATATTTGATACTATTGGTGAACTGATCGGAAGTGGAGAACAAACTAGAGGCAATTTGTTCTATCTTGACCTATCTGAAGAAGCATGTATGGTTGCACAACTTGATGACATTTGGTTATGGCATAAGAGGCTATGCCATGTTAACTTTGATAATCTGGTAGAAATAAGTAAGAAGAAGAAAGTAAGAGGTCTACCTAGATTGAAGAAACTTGAGAATGTGATGTGCAAGGAATGTCAGTTAGGAAAAATGACAAAGTCAAGTTTTAAGAGAAAATCCTTTACTTCTGAAAACATTTTAGATTTGGTTCATACTAACCTTTATGGACCTATAGGTGTACAAAGTTACTGTGGTGCTAGATATTTTGTCTTGTTTGTTGATGATCATACCAAGATTATGCATGCAATGTTTCTAAAAGAAAAATCTGAAGCTTTTCAATTCTTTAAGTGGTATTTGGCTAAGGTTGAGAAGGAGATAGTAGGAACCTGAAATGCCTTAGATCTGACCGAGGTGGATAATTCACATCAAATGAATTAAATCTATTTTGGAATGAAAGAGGGATCAAAAGACAGATGTCTACACCTAGAACACCTCCACAGAATGGTATAGCAGAGAGAAGAAATAGATCTATCTTGGATTGTGCAAGGACATTGTTGATTGAAAAAAATGTGGCACAAAAATACTAAAAAGAAGCTATAAGTATAGCTGTCTACACTCTTAATCGGGTACAGATCAAGAAAGGTACAAATCTGACACACTATGAATTATGGCATGGGCATGCACCGAGTGTTAAATACTTTAGAATCTTTGGAATCAAGTGTTACATATTAAAAGACAATAGGAATGGAAAGTTTGATGCTAAAAGTGATGAAGGCATATTCCTAGGGTATTCCACAAAAAGTAAAGCTTCTAAGTGTTTGAACTCTAACACTAACAAAATTGTGGAAAGTGTGAATGTCAAAGTTGATGAGTATGTAGAAAGACATGAAGCTGACAGAAAAAGAGAACCAAAAGATTATAGATCTTTTGTGTATATTGAAGAAGAAGAAGAAGAGACAAGTAACAGACTTGCACCTGATGTTGAGTCTCAGGTAAGCAATGCCGAGAGACAAGATAATGCTGCTGAGTATCAGGAAGAGGTTGCCGAGCATTTAGAAGCTGAATCTGACAATCTTGTTGGGGAACCTGATGAAATAGAGGAGAGAAGAGCTGAACTTGTTTTGGAAAAATATGTAAGAAGACATCACAAGCCTGAATAGATAATTGGAGATAAACATACTAGAATTTTGACCAGAAGTAAGACAAAGGATCCAACTTGTTTACTATGTGAATTTGAACCTAAGTCAACTCGAGAGGCATTAAAAAATGAAGACTGGATACAAGCAATGAATGAAGAGATTGACCAAATAGAGAAGAATGATACTTGGACTCTGGTGCCGAGACCTGAAAACAAAAATGTTATAGGAACAAAGTGGGTGTTCCGAAATAAGTTGAATGAAAAAGGTGAAATAACTAGGAACAAAGCTAGGCTGGTATGCAAAGGCTATGCACAAGAAGAAGGAATAGATTATGGGGAGGCATTTGCCCCTGTAACTAGATTGGAAGGAGTAAGAACTCTGCTTGCATATGCTGCTTATAAAAATTTCAAGGTATATCAAATGGATGTCAAGTCTGCATTTTTAAATGGTATACTAGAAGAAGAAGTTTACATAGAACAACCAGAAGGTTTTATTGATCCAAATAGAAGACACATGGTATGCAAACTGAACAAAGCACTATATGGATTAAAACAAGCTCCTAGAGCATGGTATGAGAGATTGCATAACTACTTGATACAGATTGGATTTTCAAGAACAAATGACACATGCAATCTATACATGAAAGATGAAGAAGGTAAAAGTATCCTATTGGCAAAAATTTTTGTGGATGATATTATTTTTGGTGGACAAGATTCTTTGTGTAAAATATTTTCAAATGAAATGCAAACTAAATTTGAAATGAGCATGTTTGGTGAGATCAAATTCTTTGTTGGTTTACAAGTATATCAGATGAAGAAAGGAATTTTCATTACACGGTCTAAGTATGTTAATGAAATACTAAATTTTTTTGGGATGGAAGATTCTAGACTAGTGAATACTCCTATGGTTACTTGACAAAAGTTATCTAAGAATGATGATGCTGTAAAAGTGAACTAGACTTTGTACAGATCCATGATTGGAAAATTGTAGTATGTTGTACATAGTATACCAGATATTGCACTAGCTGTTGGGATTGTGGCAAGATTCTTTGCCAATCCTAAGGAAACACACATGATGGCTGTGAAAAGAATTATGAGATACTTGAAAGGAACTGCTGACTATGGGCTATATTACAAGAAGGATGAAAGATTTGAACTAAGAGTATATATAGATGCTGATTGGGCAGGAAATGTAGATGACAGAAAGAGTACTAGTGGTCGAGCTTTCTTTTTTGGATAGAGATTAGTCTCTTGGATGAGCAAGAAACAAAATTGCATTTCCCAATCTACTGGTGAAGCCGAGTATGTTGCTGTTGCAATAAATTGTTCACATTTGGTATGGATAAAACAATTGTTGGTAGGCATGAAAGAAGAAATCACTGAACCTATTGTTATTTTCTGTGACAACACAAGTGCTATCAACATTTCTAAGAATACAGTGATGCATACTAAGACCAAGCACATAGCAATCAAGTATCACTACTTGAGAGAATTGGTACAAAATAAAGAAGTCTGAATGAAATATGTGAATACAAAGGAACAATTAGCAGACATATTCACTAAAGCTTTACCTAGAGAAGCACATGAGTATTTGAGAAGTCAATTAGGGGTCCTTCCCCTAATTGAGGTTTCCTAGTCAAGCTAGAAGCACTGCATCAAATATGCTATAGCAGAATATTTGACAGATTGATGCAGAAGATTGTCACACTTTAGGACTGGCCTAGAGTTGTGAAGAAGAGAAAAGACAAGGAATTAGTCATAAGCAAGATGATAGAGGGAGAAACACTGAGCTGCACAGATAATATCTACATCTGATGGATGTATGTTTTCATTTCTACTTTGGCATTTTTGTCAAAGAGGGAGATGAATTGAGATGATACAATAACACATGACACTAAAAAAAAAGGTAAGGGAGATGATGAACTGAGATGAAGGATCAGGATAGAGGGAGATCTGGATATTTCTGACAGTCACAGAAGTGAGACTTATAGATTCTGAATCAGAATGAAGCTAAGGATATTACAATTTTTTTTTCTTCTAATGGATAGATAATTTTTTGGATTGGTTGGTAATCCATGTGTTATTTAAGTGATATCATATGGTGTTGCCATCAAAGCCAAAGAGGAAGATTGTTGGAAACTGCAATTGAAACAATTGTTGTGTTGTCATTGATGTCAAACCTTAACTAGTAAGATTGTTGCTACTTAGGAAAGTACTATATCTATTGTATTGTTGTGAAGAAGGGAAAGAAAGGATGGTAACAATAGCACTTAAGGAAAGGTTGAGTTATCTTGATACTACAAAGTGTACTTGACTATGTTGTAAAATGATGAGACAATGTATTGTTTATCTTAGTAAGATTGAAGACTAAACTGGTAGGCTTGACCAAGCAAAAATGGAGAAATCATATTTAAGCCGAGTGATGTTAGTGTCGACCGAGTCAGTATATGCCAGGCAAAATTCTAGTGTCGACCAAACAAAAGTTAATTATCGAGAAAGACAATATAAGCCGAGGAAACATTTTTTAGTAATGATCGAGCTTTCTAAATGAAGACCGAGTAGTTGATCATGGTATTGACCGAGCATCAACATTTTTATATTTGAAGAGAATTCAGATTTGGAGCTGACATTGTTGAATTCTTGGATTATGTAAATTGTGTTGAATTTATTTATTGATTGTTTGAAAGCATTAAATGCACTGAAAAATGTTTTATTGTAAATCTTTAAGAGATTTGAGATGTTTCTAGAAAAGGAGTCGAAGAACATAAAGCGGGTAGATTCAATGAATCTAACCTAACCCTAAGATCTATGAAGGAGATTGAGCGAGAAAAGATGAGTTAACCTAATTGAGGAAGTATTAAGGGAACCTAAGCATTAGATATGTGTATGCATGGGTGAAAAGAGGATGTTGGAAGATCAGTAGATTTTATTGACTGTATAAGCAGAAAAGGCTGAAGGAGAAGTGTGGTGATTGCTTGAAGAAAAGTTCCGAGCAGATCAGAGATGGAGATTGAAAAGTTTCAAAGTCAGTAAACCAACATTTGTGAACGGAATTGGATCTGATATTTGCAAAGTGAGTTGTATGTTTTTCAGATCAATATTGTGACTACTTTCTAACCATTGTAACAGTCAAAATCCTTTTAATAGAGGTTGACCTAGCAGTCATATGTTTAAATCCTTTGAACAAGGTTGCATTCTAATGGAATGTATGTAACTCCTATAACAAGGCTCACTTTTAATAGGGTGATTGAAATCCTTTAATTGGGTCACACCTAACAGTGTGTATTGTAACCTTTGATAGGGTTGACTTTTAACCGAGCTCACTTCAGAAGAGTGAAAATAATAGTAACATGTTACAAAGTGGTTTTTCCCAGATTGGGTTTCCACTATAAATCCTAGTGTCAATGCTTGTGTGAATGTTTTGGTTTAAGCATTTATGTGTTTTACAAGTTAGATACAGCTGGGTAGTGGACTACAATGTTATATGTTTCTATTATTGAATCAATGATGACCGAGTTGGTTTTGGTCGTTAGATCTGATTTACAGAAAAGTTTTTGAAGTTTGTTTTATACATCAGGACCTGAGAACAATTGATTCACCCCCCCTCTTTGTTGTTCTAAATCATATTAACAGGTCCCTAGACCTAAAGACAAAAATGTTATAGGAACTAAATGAGTATTCAGAAACAAGATGAATGAACAAGGTGAAGTTGTAAGAAACAAAGAAAGATTGGTATGTAAGGGATACTCACAACAAGAAGGAATTGATTATGAAGAAACTTTTGCACCTGCTGCAAGAATAGAAGTGGTAAGAATGTTTTTGGCTTATGCAGCTTATAAGAAATTCAAAGTGTATCAGATGGATGTGAAGTCAACATTTCTGAATGGAGGATTGGAAGAAGAGGTCTACATTGAGCAGTCTGAAGGTTTTCCTCTAACTCAAGATGGAGACATGGGTAACCGAACATAATAACCTGACCAAAATAACCTTGGACACAATAACCCTGCCATAATAACCCAAGGACACAATAACCCTGCCATAATAACCCAAGGACACAATAACCCATGGACAAAATAACCAATGGTCATTTTAGATCAAGTTAGTATGCTAAAAAAGGGATTGTGAGGTACCATAGAGGATATTTAGGTCATTTTTAGATCATATATCTATTATATACCCCTAAAATAGCCTTAAAACATCTTTAATATGCTTAAATAACTTATAAAATGGTAAATAATTATAGAAATAAAGACAAATTCGTGGGAATAAGATAAATAAGATTTATTATGAAAAGATATAAGTCAAAAGACATTATGAAGAGGCATTAAGAGGATATATAAAGTGGTAGATTAAGAGAAGTAAAGGATGGAAGAAGGGGAAATGAATTAAGAGTGTGTAGAGTGATAAGAAAAAGAGAAATTAAAATTCATAAAAATATATATATATATATTTTAATATAATTTTTTGAACATTATATTAAATTTTCCTAGGGGTTTCTATAAAAGTATACAAAAATAAATATACTTTTAGGGAATCAAGAAATTCTTCATAATTTTTAATATATACAATGCCTCTTCAATTTTTAACAAGTCAAAAAATAAGAAATTACTCATTTTAAATGGTTACACATTTTTGCTTCATCAAGAAGGTGTCAATAAAATGATCTGGCTTTGTGCAGAATATTTTACAAATAAATGTTTAAGTCGGTGCTATACTAAAAATCAAACAGAATCTGGTGATGTGATTAGCAGTATAGGACATAATCATGCTCCAAAAATTGAGATGATCACTGTCAAACAGAAGTTGAATGAAATGAAAGACATGGCATGCTTGACTCAAGACTCTACAAGAAATATCATTTCTACTACATGTTCTAATATTTAATTACCGGTAGTAGGAGCAATACCATCAACCAATGCATTATCCAAAATGATTTGAAGGAAAAGAATAAGATTTGAAGCACCACACCAAATCCTTAGACATAGAGAGATCTTATCTTACCAATTGAATATACAATTACCAATAGAGGGGAAAAGTTTCTTTTTCATGATAGTAATGATGAGAATCATTTTTTAATATTCACCACCATACAAAATTTGCAATTACTAAAAGAATCTGAAAATTAGTTTAGTGATGGTACATTTAAAATGGTACCAAGTATTTTTCAGCAGTTGTACACAATTCATGGTTTGAAAAATGATGCAATATTTCCACTCATCTATATTCTTATGACCAACAAAACAAGATCCACTTATACACAAGTACTTGTAAAATTAAAACAACTGCAACCTGATCTAAACCCAAAAACTATACTTATTAATTTTGAATTAGGTTTCAAGGGAGCTATTTAGAAATATTGAAAATTTGAATTAAAAAGTTTTTTAGAAATATACTTGTAATTTATAAGTTGAGTTTTCCTTTCTCTATAATCTTTTGGGGTTATTTTTTCCATGGGTTATTTTGACTACGGGCTATTTTGGATTGGGTTATTATGACCCTGGTTTATTTTGTCCTCGGGTTATTGTGGTTGGGTTATTCTGTCCAAGGTTATTTTGGCCAGGTTATTATGTCCTGTAATCAGAGACATGGTATGCAAATTAAACAAATCTCTATATGGACTAAAGAAAGAACCTAGAACATGGTATGCAAGATTAGATAAATATTTGATAAAATTGGGATTTACTAAAGCCATTGTAGACAATCATTTGTATTTGAAAGTGATTGAGAATGGTTTATTGATTGTAGTTATTTTTATTGATGATATTATCTTTGGAGGAGAAGATGAAGCTAGTGATAAATTTGTTGATGAAATGAAGAAAGAATTTGAAATGAGCATGATTGGTGAGATGAAATATTTTTTAGGATTACAAATAGCACAAAATAGTGATGGTATTTTCTTATCTCAAACAAAATATCTGAAAGACTTGTTGCAGAGATTTGGAATGGAAAATTGCAAGCCTTTTGGCACACCTATGGTAATTGGTCATAAGTTATCTAGCCCAGATGAAACTCCTGCAGTTAAATAAAAGAAGTACAGATCCATGATTGGAGGATTATAGCATTTAAGTCATATAAGACTAGATATATCACATGCAGTTGGTATTGTTGCAAGATTTCAAGCTGGTCCTAAAGAGTCACATTATGTAGCAATAAAAAGAATATTTTGGTATTTGAAAGGCGCAATTGACTATGGGTTATGGTATGATAAATCAGATGACTTTACCCTATGTGCATATATAGACACAGATTGGGGAGGTAGTGCTGATGAAAAAAGAGTACAAGTGGTGGAGCATTTTTTCTTGGAGGAAGATTGGTTTCTTGGCTAAGTAAGAAACAAAATTGTATCTCACAAAGCACAACATAAGCAGAATATGTAGCAGCAACAAATAATTTTAATCAAATATGGATGAAACAAATGTTGAAGGATATTGGAATCAAGTTCAATGAACCTGTTATCATACAATGTGATAACATCAGTATAGTAAGTATGTCTAAGAACCCTATGTTGCATTCTAAAATAAAACAATAGAAATCAAGTATCATGTTGTAAGAAAAAAGTTGCAGAAAAAGAAATTAGACTTGAATATATCAGTACAAAAGAGTAGATTGTTGATATATTTTTAAAGCCCTTACCTTAAGATACATTTGAGTATTTCAGAGGTATGCTTGGGGTTATGCCCTAGCCTAATTTTGAGTAGTGATGCAAAAATTTTCATCAATCTAGTGGTATATGAGCTCTATCTGTTCTGGACTATATGCTGATACTTTCTCTATGGGGGAGTATGTGTGTTTTTTAGCTAACTCATGAAGGACTCTTGTGAATTATTTTTTAATAGTGTCTTTTGACATTCGAGCTTGTATTGGATTGACATACTGATGTTTACTTTGTCCTTGATGTCAATGGGGGAGAAGGATACATGAAAAATACTTGGGGATTGATTGATTTTATTGATGAAGAGAATTTGAGAAAGTAAATTTCTAAGGATAAGGATACATTCGATGATTGAATGATTGATTGATTTGATTGATGAAGAGGATTTGAAAAGATAATGCAAAACAACAGTGTTGCAGTTTGGTATGCATGGAACTTGGATGTTTTTCATCTATGTTTCCATCAATTCTAATGGGGCAGATTGTTAGGATTGAATGTTGAATATTTCCTATGGGGGAGTATTCAGAGTAATTCTATAGCTCTTGTATGTTGCATTCATGACTGGGTTTGTCATTGAGTTAAACACATTGATTTACTAGAGAATAGCAGAGAAGCGGACAATGTTTGTATTAGCGCACCTAGAGAATTGCAAATCAAGCTATGCGGAGTTGAGGACTTTTTCTATATTGTGTCCTAAGATTATGGTTAAGAGAACATATAGAAATTCAATTATTCATGATAGTTATGTGTAATTTAGTGGAAATTGTATTTTGATAGTGTTCTTGAGAAGTGGCTTGTGATAATTGGATTATATCCCCTAATCAGGATAGAATTTGGACATGCAAAGTTGTACAGAGGTTGATGATATTTCAAAGGTGACCTGGATGAGACAACATAGTCCGAGGTCGCATGTGTGAAGAATTATTTAGTTTGGAAGTTGATAGTTTTTTGTGGTTATGAAATATTATGTAACTTATAATGATTTATATTTTGTATTTGGTTAAGCCTTGTTGGCCGACTCTATTGTAAATTATTTGAGTGCAGTATAAAGGAAGGATTGCTTTTCTTGATTGTAATATGCATGAAGTAATATACAAGATATATGATGATATTGTAAGAGGATATGTGAATTAAGCAAATCTGGTATTGTGATCTAGTAAAGTAGTTAGTGCAGTTTTGGCACAGATAAAGGAGTTATTGAGATCAATAATAATTGGTATTATTTTGTTCAGATAATACATAGATCAGTTGGATAGTGAGTTCGATGATCTTTCCCTTGAAGCTGTTTGGACAGTAGGTCCTTCTGCCTTCCATAACTCTTAATCGGGTTAGAATATTTTAATAGGTATTCAAAGTCTCCTAACAGGGACTAATATGTACTGAATGTATTTCATAGACCCTTAGCAAGGTCCATCCTCTCACAAGGAATTTTCATATTAGTAAATCTTTTGTGGGTACCATCCCCACCGGGGTTTTCTCTTTGATCAAGAGGTTCCCTAGTCAACATACCTTGTGTTATTGTGTATGTTTATCTTTCTATGGTTGTTGTTTATCTTGGTTACATGGTTGAAATATGATAATGGTATTATAATTTTTTTATTTTATTTTTTCTAATAACTGATTCACCCCCCCCCCCTCTCAATTATCTTGGTGGACTTTACTTTCTAACAAGAACTTGTATCAATACCAAATATATGGATAGTTTGTTGAAAAAGGAAAGGGTTTAAACTTCACCAGATGGTCATAGATTTTGGATACCTAATGGTTATTTTTATTTTGAATCAAAGTTACATGCAGATAATACTATGTTATGGCACTAGAGACTTGGCCACATTGGAGAAAAGAGTATAAGGACCTTAAAAAAGAAAAACCTTGTTGAAGGTTTTAATGATTGTAATCTTGATTTGATTTATGTGAGTATTGTATTTATGCAAAACAAAATTGCATTTAGTTTTACTCAAGCTCTCATAAATCTTGTGGTGTGTTGGATCTTATTCATTCTAATGTGTTTGGTCTTGTAGATGTTCCTTCCATTGGAAAGTCCACATATTGCATTTTATTTATTGATGATTATAGAAAAAGGATATGGGTATATTTTATAAAGGGTAAATCTATTTTTTTCAATTGGTTTAATAAATTTAAGTCAATGGTTGGATTGTATATTGGAAGGAAGATAAAGTTTTGAGGACAAATGATGGTCCTGAATTTTTATATAATTAGTTTTGTAAGTTCTGTAATGATTTTGACATTCATAGACAAAAGAAAACTCCATATTATCTAACTCATCCATGGTCCACATATAATTTCTCATGGCTATGGGTTATATTGAATTAATATGTTAACCCAACCTAGCTCATTTTATTATGTTACTTCTTGATTACAACTCTACAATGGGTTATCTTGGTTTGACCACTTAAGGCCCCGACCCCCATTGCAAGCCACTCTCCTAGCAATGCTCCTAGAAAATCATCCCTTTATGCTCCAAATGGAAATAAAAGGAATAATCAATCAATAATCATCAGAGAAACCTCAAAGATACATCAAATCAAATAAACTATCAAAATAGAGTTTAGAGCTTAAAGAAATCAGTCTAAGGGCCCATATACATCAAATAATTGGCATGGGCCTCAATATCCAAAGCATCATTTGCATCATAATGATAGGATCCCCTATTTCATACCATGAAATTTATCAACGATTAGGTCCACCTCAATAATAAGGCTCATGGTATAGATACGGAAATATCAAATACACCATAATTGACAAACACACCAACAACATAGTACAACACAATCATTTTTAAACTATGTATGAAATCCATGAAGAAGAAAAACCATAGCATGAAGTTGAAAACATAATATAATCCTAGGCCACAATCTCAACCCACACATCTAGTACACCTAAGAACCCTAACACCACAACCTCCAATCACTTAATTCCAAGATGTATAAAGTAATAAAATATAAGATCCCAACATTGCATAGCTAATTCCAACTCATTAATTATATATATGATATAAGCTTTGAATTATCAATATTGAACATTAATACATACATCACTCAATGCACTCCAACCTAAAAGTTCAAGTTATCTCATTCATTAATTACAATTACAAGATTTAACTTATAAACTCTAATACTAAACAAAATCAATATTTCATATATTCAAAAATATCCAGTGTAATTATAACTACCTAAATGATTTTTACCAATAACAAGGCTAAAAATTAAACTTAAACAAACATCACCACAACATTAAAATTGCATTATATATATATATATATATATATATATATATATATATATATATATATATATATATATATATATATATATATATATATATATATATATATATATATATATATATATATATATATATATATATATATATATATATATATATATATATATATATAGACACACACACACACACACACAAAGTAAACAAAAAAGTTGTAACAATATGCTCCTAAACTATATGGTGGATAAACCAAAATATCATAACAACCTTTAAATTAAACCTACCTAACAATTTATCACAAGAGCATCAAATAGCCTCAAGAGATAGCTAAATTTTTACATTCATTTATATAAGACAATATGATTTAATAATATCACTACAACATTATTTCATTCCTTAAGAACAATCCAATGCACATCGCTCTAAACTGAAATACCAAATTGACAATTTATAAACATCTCTGAATTAACAATTTTATAACACTTCTATAAACATTTGTATAATAATTCTAACCTAAAGATCAACATAATTTTAAATTCAACATTTTTCCTTTGACATCTTAGTTGCTACGTAGGGTATCCCTACAAACCAATATGTGGGAGGAGAGTCAAGTGCCAAAATTGGAAAGAGGATAAAATGTCCCAAAACTTCTTATCATAAAATAAATGTATACTCAAAAAAAGGACAATGCATTTCCAAGGAAGAGGATAAGAAGTCAGAAACCAAACACTACAAATCTTTCATCAAAACCACCATCTTCATGAGGAGCAAATGCAAGAGTACAACTGACCCAAAGAAATAGATGAATTTCTATTAAAAGCATAATCATTAAATTTTATTAATAAAGAATGAATCTACAAAAGTGTTAATTAATCATTTTAGTTTTATTAAAGACCTTATATATATAAATTATCATTATCACACTTAAAATTAAATAATAATTAGATTATATTTTAATTAATCATTATATAACATTTTCATTTAAAATATTTTAATACTTGTGTGTGCATGCACTAAATAACTAGTTACACCAAATTAAAAAGCTTATGTCGACAAGACGTCAAGGAGCACATGAGACTGGATGTGGAAGGGGTATTACAAAGTGGAGATTTAGCAAGTAGTATCTTTTCTAACCATGTTGTGATTGTTTGTTTAAATTCAAAAACATTTGTTATGTTTGATGCGTCTAGTCTGAGTGTTCAAATAAATTTCATCATGCAAACACAATTCACTTAAACCCTCAAAAATTTGACCAAAAGTTTCAAGAATTTTCCAAATTAAACCTTTCAAAACATGGAGATTCAAAATTATCAAGAGCTTTGGAATCTTGTTTCAACCTTGCATGATTAGCTGTCTCCTTATGTTAAAAATTTGTATGAATCCTCATTTTCCTTAAGTCCTAAGTCATCCATTTTCTTACCATTTCATTAGACCCTAAGTCATTTTTTTTTGTCTTATCCCTACATTGTCTTTATCATAGTTGCCTCATCCTTACATTTTCCTTATCATAGTTTCCTTATCATTGCATTAGATCCTAAGTCATATTTTCCTTATAATTATATTGTCTTCCCCATATTGGCATTATCATTACATTATACTTGTCATATTTGCCTTATCATTGCATTCCTTAGTCTATTGCATCTTCATTTTTCACTTAGAACCTAAATTAGACTTTACAAAATCAAAAAATCCAATTTTTAGGGTTATACCTTATGTTATTGAATACATAATCTTGACCTTGTCAAAATGTTGTCATTTTGTCACAACTATCATTAAGTCAATGTCCTAACTTATCAATTATGGGTTTGACTTTTTCCTTTATTATTAGCTTTTTCCTTGGTCCTTTAAGGTCTTCAACTCACTTCAGTGTTCGAGTTATACCTTTAGATTTGTATTTCCAAGGTTTTCAAAGTCTTTAAAAATCCAAAAAATGTAGCTTACATTTTTGTCTTCCCAAGTTTGCATTGTTCAAAAAATAAAAAAACTTAGCTTGTATTTTATTGTCCCTATCTTGCATTCCTTTTATTTTTCCATACCTAAGTTTGCATTGTTAAAATTTCCAAAAAAGAAAATATTTGTTGCATTTTTTCTTCATCTCCTAGAGTCATAGTTTTCATAGTTGAAACAATATTCTAAGCTTCTACAAGACAACAAAACTAAAACATCAACACAATTTCATCACCAAGCATTAGCCCTTAATCAAAGCCCAAAAACAACCATGGTGACTTGGCATTACTGGTAATTGTATCATCTTAAAATGGAAGCACTTCCATGATAAGAGCGTTTAGCCCTCCGAGTAAGTGGTTTGGGGTCATGTCGAACACCTTGAATGGATATTCAACTTGGATCTAGCTTTTCCCCTTGTTCTGCCCCATTTTCCACTTCTTCCTAGCATTTCCTTCCATCTAAAACTGTGAACCTGAGATTCTTGACCATAAGGTCAAGGTTGACCTCAACCCTGACCTAGTCAGGGTTGACCTCGACCTTGACCCTAGGGTTTTGGATCTTCAGTGTTAGCTTCCAGTTGCGGGATCTCATCAAAATCTTGCATTTTCCCTCTTCGGGGCCACCATTTCTCGGATTAAGTGTCGAATTCTCAAATTAATATTTGAGGTGGACCTTTCTTGATATTTGTATAAGAATCCTAATTTATTATTGGAGATTAGCCTTTCTAAAGTTTTGTGCTTAATACTCAAATTAACTTTGGGGTTGGCCTTACCTCAAATTTTGTAACAATGCTCTTAAATAATTATTTTATTTCTATATTAAGGGTGGTCCCCTCCTAGAGTTTTGTGTCAAGACTTTAATTTAATTTCCTTTCCATGTGCACCTCTCTAGAGTTTTGTGCCATGGGTCCTTAATTATTATTTTCTACAAGGCCCCTCTTGTTCCCTAGATCACTATAAAAGGGAGCCTTCCTCTCTCATTTTCATCCATCAAGTTTCTCAATCTCTCAAGCTCTCAAGCAAGAAGATCAAGCATTCAAGCATCCAATTCATCAAGGAGATCCATTAGTAGCGATTGAAGGATTCAAGCTCTATGGATCTCTCTTGTTGAAGATTCATCCATTTTCTATTCAAGCCTTTTCCAAGTTCAAGATCCATTCAAGAATGGTGTTGAAGATCTAAAGACAATTGATTGGAGACATCCTACATGTGATTCTACATTCATCCATTCTTGTGGATTCAAGGATTTGAATCCTCCACAAGGGTTTCAACTCAAGCAAGGTGAATTATTCCATTTACTTTGTTTATTCCAACAAT
The DNA here is from genome assembly GCA_027943335.1 of Chamaecyparis obtusa. Taxonomy (NCBI): domain Eukaryota; kingdom Viridiplantae; phylum Streptophyta; class Pinopsida; order Cupressales; family Cupressaceae; genus Chamaecyparis; species Chamaecyparis obtusa. The sequence continues at coordinate 339,530 of BSBK01005499.1, read as the reverse complement.
TTCAATTCAATTTCAAGGTTAATTCCTAAATTGGGGTTTGACTGAGGCAAACCCCCCCCAAACAAATAACCAAAAACCCTCTTTTTCTTGCAAGTACAGGTGTGGAACTTCGGATCCGAGAGTAGATTTGGATACCCTTTTTGCCAAACTTTTGAGATCCATGAACAAAGTCAAAGTTGACCTTCATTTTCCTAAGGTTGTCCTTTACCTTTTAAAAGGTCAAAGTCAACCTGATCAAATCTGGAAAAAAGATTTATGGGTTTTGTAGATCTCGCAGTTTCAGTTCAAGATTACGAGAATCAACTATTTTTGAGATCATTTGAGAGGGTTTTCAGCTGATTCTTTTTCGAAGGTAAGTACCTTTATTTCTTAATTTCAATATTAGTCATCTACATTTACTTTCTACATCAATACAATTTCATCTAAGTGTAAAATATTGGCTTTGGGGTCTCTTTTATGTGCAAGCCATTGTTCTAGGACCCCATACACTATTTTATCCTTTACAATAATGTAGAGAAGGTGACCCTCCAATTGAAAGAGCATCCCCCCAACATCAACCTTTTTACTCTCATGGGACCATGTCATTGCAATAAGATAATCAATCACATCAATCCAATTCATACATGTCCCAAAATTTGAATCAAGCTTCTTATGTCCATACAACTATCATTCATATTTCTTCATCACTAAAAGAAAAATTAGCATGAGAAGTGGAGATCTTGGGAAAAAAAAGTGGAAAAGATGGACAAGAGTAGAAGCAAGATGTCTGAAGTACTTTTATGTCCAAAAGAAAACCTTACACAAATTGTTATATAAGATCTCATCTCTAAATTAGACATGCCAAATCTTATTAGACAAATAAAAATGATGAACTGATTTCAAATGAAAGACACAAGTTTCAATCAAATCCAAGATCCAACTTTGTTCAATCAAATTCCAAATCAAGCTCCATTCAACCAAGTCTCAAATCAATCTTCATTCAATCAAACTTCATTCAACCAAGTCTCAAATCAAACCTTTCAACCAGAGCATGGCGTAATTCAATTAGGACCACCACCAAATTTTAAACCAATTTTCCTTGCAATGAAATCAAGTATCCCTCAAGAAATCATACATCCCCTTGTGCATATTGTGAAAACTGGTTAATCCATACCAAGGTCAATTCCCTCTAATCACATAACATGCTAGTGAACACCCTCTTATATCCTCAAATCCACCACCAAGTGTATCCCAAACAAACACAAGCATACCATATTTTGGACATCAACCAAGAATAATCAATGTGCAACCTATTGTACCATATTTCAATCAACAAATGCCTTACAAAATGAAAACATTGATGTGGTATCACAAATAAGATTGCCTAAGCAACAAAAACCTTAGTCAAAATCTTTTAAGGGTTTTCTTTGAAAACTAATTTATGCATAAGAGATTATTGATGAGCATGATCAAAATCACTTGCCCATGTCTAGTAGTGGCCCATTCCAAAATTATCACATGGATGACACACCCATATCCCATGAATAAATTGATTCTCAAGAAGTCTCCATGTCTCCCACCATTCCTTCATTGCCTAAGGTGTCACAAGAGAAATCTACACCATTTCCATCAAACAAATTATCCATTAATGACATATTTCATGTGTACCCCCAAGGGCTATCCATAGAAGAAATCCAAGCTAATCCATTCCTTGATACAAATCCCATCCTTAATTCAAAAATCTTGGAGCCAATGCCACTATGTGATCCATTTCTAATCTAAACCATTCAAGAGATTCTCATCTGATATCCATCTCTGTAATGTCAAATTATTAAATCCTTTCTAGAATCCCAATGCATATTTGAACTTTCAAACCCCATGTGAAGAGGATGATCTAGAGAATGAACAAATGAGTCCTGAAATAAATTAGGATCAAGTTCGCAATAGTGACCAATCCAATCCAATTGTTGACCAAGGTAACTTAAAATTTGTAGTGCATGTTCCCCCCCCCCCCCCCCCCCACCACTCAACCCTATCATGGGGATCAACATGCTTCATCCTTTGCTCCTTCATTGAGGCCTCAAGACAAGAACATGCCCCATGGGAAGCCTCCTCACCCATATTATTTTTTATAGCCTCCAATGGTGTATGTTGTTCCTACATCTAAACCTAGTGTGGACAAGGGAAAGGAACCCATGCTGAAAAAACTTAGGGGGCATCCTCCTTTCCACATCCCCATCATAGCATACATACCTTGACCTACTATTTACACCAAGGGAAGAGGTTTCCAGAGACCACACCATCACCCTTAGAACCTTCCCCTTGACCTTTAAGGTCATCACCTATCCCTCTTTTTGGTCATAGGGTGATGAGATGAAGGGCACTTGTGATTGAGCTATTAGTGTCTATGCCAGTACTGCCTCCTACTCTATTGGTGGGACCATATTCTTTTCTATCGATGATATTGATGACCCCTCCTATAGAACAAGATGTTTTTGTACTCTTGCACACTTCTCAGCTTGACTTGCATTTGCATCTAAACTAGCTTTCATGTGAGTTTAAGTGTCTTGAATGGGAGAGGGGCCTAGATCATGAGGCTACAGTGAAAATGGACAATGTGTCTTCTAAGCTCGTATTTATTTCTTCTACTTCTATTCCCATTTCTACTCTCACCTTTATTGCAATTGTGTCAATCTTCTACCTTGAAATATCCTCTATCTCACTTCCCCCTATGCTAGGAGTAACCATTGGGCCTCACACCAAGAGGGTCCAAGTGTTCATCTCTCCACTAAATGAAGCACTACTACTCACCACCCTTCCTAATGCCCTAATATTCTCCACACTAGCAAACATATTTCACACCTAGGTGGTGTCTAGTGTGTTGATGTCCACTTAGCCCATGCCTAGCCCTTCTAATGATCGCCATGCTATATTTTTTGATGTCCTAAAGGTTTTTATAGTGGATCAAAGGGCTTCAAATCCATCCTTCAAGAGGAAGTTTGAGAAAGGTACTATCCTAGAGTTTAGGCATAGCAAGTCCTCTCTGGCAGACCCTCTTTTTATTCTGGCCCTTGCAATGGAGCAAGCTCTAGATTCTCCTAGTTCCATATCCACTCCTTCTATAGACATCAATGAGGCATCTTCTTCATCAAAACCTCTATACAAGTCTCCAAATGGCTGAGGTTTTCCTATTTGACTCATTAGAGGATATTCTAGTGTTGATGGAAGTCTTTACAAGATCACTCTCTCTCACTTGATCATTGGAGTTATTGGATGAGGCTATGAAATATGTGTCATCCTTATCTCTAGCTTCTTCTAATGATCCTACCACCCCTTTCCATCCTATCCAAGATGAGCCCATTCCATCTCAAGAAAAAAGGGCCCTCCAAGTCTCATTGACTCTCCACTTCCTAGGCAAGATCATGACATCCCTTCCATAATTCCTAGTGATTCCATTCAAATTCAAGAGAAAAACACATTTAAAATGGAGTCCAATGATTCATTCCAAGTCAAGATCAAAGTGTGTCTTCATGTTCATGTCAACCAAAAGCTTCTACTATCCCTTCAGATCCTACACAAGATCCCTCCATTCCTTCATCTCCTTTTCCTAATCATCCATGTTCCCCACAATATCCTATCATTCCTCCTATTCCTCCTTGAGATCCCATTATTCCTTATTTTCCCCATTATTATTTAATCACCTCTATACAAGTTTTTCATTAACCTATTACATATAAAATAGGTTCCTCCACTTTCATCTAGTCTGATCCACTTCATGACCCTATCGGCTCTTCTATATTATATTCACTTCAAAATGGACTGACATCTTGTTCCCAAAGAAACAAGTATCCTATTGGTTAAATAAATCATTATCAAGTCGAATGGTTAGGCTTCCATGAACAAGCTATATTAGAAACCTTCCATATCAAAGAAAAATCTGATGGTCATGGCCTTAGTTACATAACTCACTCTTAAGACATTGGTAACCCTTCAAAATCTAAATCCAAATATCTAAATTCCCCTTCATCCCTTTCATTCATATTGGATCCATATATTCCTCCATACATTGACTCACAATCCACTTATCCTTTCATAAATTAAGATTATAAAAGGCACACATATTGGAGAACCTTTCACCCATACAAAAGACTTCTTATCATTCTTATCCATCCACGAATCTCATTCCTTTTCCAAATAATTTGGATGTCAAGCATAAAGTCAGTAAGTCAAGCAATCCACATGTAGTGAAGGATCAACATGTCCAATCTAATCAACATGTAAATGAAAAGATCCAAAAAGCAAAAGAAATGTCCAAAAGGCCACAAAGACCAATTAAGTAAATATCAAAATCAAAATCCATATGGGTTCCCAAATTCCTTGTGGAAGAAATGCATTCCAAGGACCCACCAAAGAATGACAAGTCAAAAACCATGTGAATTCCCAAGTGGCTCCTCAAGAATCCAAGTTGGCATCCAAAATTTCTACCCCTCCATCTAAATGACTCTCACCTTCAAAATCCATTTTGTATCTTGATGTCTCAAAATCCATTTTCATTCCTCCATAAAATTTGAAATCTCTTTTTCCTCTATCACTCCACTACCCCTCAAGGTGTATGCCAATGTTTATCTTTCCCACATTCCCATCCACTCAAAAATAAGTCTTAGTACAATTCATCCATCATCTAGCAACTATTTTTCATCCTTTTATCCATACTATCCAATCCTTGGTATAATTCCTTATCTTATCGCATCCAATCATCCATTTCATCTCCCTTTTTCATTACCCTACCATCATCTTTGAGCATACCATTAATAGTTATCGTCCATTATTACATGTATTTTAAGAAGCACCATCCAAATAAAAAGACATTTAATTCCCTCATCCATGTCCTATCATTTTTCCATTATCTTCCTAAAATGTCCAAAAATTCAAAAACAAAAAAAAAAGAGAAAAAATAAATTGTTACCTTGACAAAAGCCTGGAAAACATGCACCTTGGTGATATCAAAAAAGAAAAGGAAAAAAGAAAAGAAAAATAAATTAAAAAAGGATAAATAATTCATCCACTAGTGAAAACCTAACTAATAGGCACTTTAGGCAAGTACCATGATGAAAACCTAGAAAAAAATGTCTAGCGTAATTTGTGAACTTCTTGCATTCAATAATTGGATGCAGGTTTCCATGCTATCCTATCATATCACACCTTTGTCATTTCCTTCATCCATGTGTCCTTCATATCCCTTATCCTATTAACTTTTATAATCCCTTTTCCATCTTTGATCTTGACAAGGTTAGGGTCTTCATAAGAATTTGCATCTTATTTGTTTTATGTTGTCCACATCCCTTTAGTCCAAATTCATTACCTTGCTGACATACCTTTAGCTCATATCCTTTATCTTGTCATACCCCTTAGTCCATATCCGTTGTCCATTTTTGAACTTGCTTATCCCATCCATATCCTATCATTGGCCCATCCAAATCTGTCCCTTGATCTTGGTATAAAATAAGGACGCAAAATGAAAAACATGTTTTCAAAAACCTTTTAACATTTTTATTCCTATAGAACACATGCTAATTAGTGCACCATATCATTACCCTATCTTGGCATGTCCAAAGCTCGATCTTGGTGAAAACATGTTACATCATCACCTAGATAGGCCTTGGAAACCAAAGCAGCTCCATTACCATAATAAGTGATCTCTATCATTCATCTATCTAATAGTCCATTCACCCATCCATAATGTCCTTGCCTTGGGAGATACTAGGGCAATTCAATGTTGATATATCTTTCTTGTGCATTAATGTCTTGAAAAAATCCTTAAAAATTGCATAATGTCCTAAAAAAATATCTAAAAAATTGGATAATGTCTTGAGAAATATTATAAAAATTGTAAAAAGTCCTAAACAAAATCCCAAAAATTGCAAAAATGTCCTAAAATTTTCAAAACCATTGTAAAATGTCCTAAAGAATAATTGTTTAAAAATAAATTATGTCTTGAGAAAAATCCTAAAAATTGTAAAATGTCCTGAAAAAATTTGTAAAAATCAAATATCTTCAAAATCCTTAAAATTTTTTGCTTAAAATCCAAAATCAATAATCCTTTTCATTCCATAAATAAATCATCCTTTTGCAAAATAAAAATATCAGTGCAAACACAGATCAAAGACTGATAAAAATATGGTGCTTAACAAAATCATGTAACAATAGATGAACTTTCCAATCAAATCAACAATCAAACTAATTGAACATGTCCCATCATTTTTCCTATCATCAATCATTTTTCCTAATCAATTAATCAACGTCAATCTATCCTTTATCAATTTATTGTTTTCTTATATAGGGTGTGGTATACTTGAAACTAAATTATATCTGTCTTGGACAAGGTACTTCATTCCTAAAACCAAACATCATCATCATCAAACAAACTATCAACTTTGACAACAAGATCAAAATGGTTGTTGACTTTCTTGGTTTAGTGAGTCTTATCTTTTATTGATTTATCTTTTGTCATTGTTCTATGCTACTCAAGGATATCACTGAGTGATGAGGATGACCACAATGGTTCATGATCTTTTAATTTTGTTTTTGTCTTATGTTTGTGGGGAGTTTTTCATGAAGTTCTAGGGAAAGTATGTCCAATGCTTCAGGATGGATGGAAACATTCCTTGTCTACAATGTATATGCTTTTATACAAAGGGATCACATTAGTGACATAGCTTTCTATTTCATGGTGTGACACATCCCTTTGCCATATTGAATAAATCTCTCTAATAATAAAGTGCACTTATGAAAGCAATATTTCATCATTACTAATTATTCTCTGTCTAAATTTTTCTTTCTACTAACTTTTCCTCTGTCAATCCTTGCAATCATTTTTTAAAAAGATGTCCTTATGTAAAATTTCTACCCAATTTTTTGAGGGGGTGTCCTACCTCTACCTCTATTTCTTTGAACCACTAGGGCACAATCTTTTAATTTTTCTTTTAAACAATGCTTAGAATCACATTGTCTCAAAGAGGGGAAATGAAGAAATTAAAAAATGGACAATGCCTATGGCTCCCCTTTTTTGAACATGCCTTATATATTACATCTTCATCATTCAATAATTTTGTGTCATTCTTCCATGTCATTAATTACTAATTGTTTTTCTCTAATTACACCATGTCTTATCAATTTGAATTTTGACCATGTCTTATTTAATGATCCTATCAATAATTAACCCTATAAGGGAAAACAACCATTAATTCCCCCTTTTTCCCAAGTCATATGTCATGGTAAATAAATTTCATTTATTTACCCTCCCTTTTCCATTATCGTACAATTAATTAATTGCTTAATTTATCCTAATTGTGGGAATTAATAATTTTGAATTTAAACTATTCCCTCATTTCCCCTTCCCATTAACCTGGGTTCATTTCCACTCATTTTTCTTCCATCCACTAATTTAGCCTCCATCTCCCTAATTTCTCCTTACACCTTCCCTTTTTCCCTTTTCCCTAATTTAGCTTTACACCTTCCCCTTAATTTATGCATTTGATTTTTCATTTCTAATTGTACATTTCAATTTTTCATAACTTGTCATAATTGTGTCATTTTCCAAATGCATAATCCAATTTGTCATAATCTTATCATTTTCCAGTTTGAGTCTTCAAATGTTATCATAACCATTGATTTTTCCTTGATCCTAATCGTCGATTCAAGTTCCAAAAATCTATAAATTAGACTCTTTTCCTTATTCTCAACAACCACACATTTTGAGTATTCTCATTGTCACCTTGTCAATAATTTTTCTTATTGTAGGTTCATTTTGTCAACATGAGTGCAACATCAATTTGGAGAAGAAGGAAAAAACATTGAAGCTTCATTAAGGGAGTGCTTTGTATGGTTCATTTTTCATATTTTATGCACTTTATCATAAAGATATTAATGGTGTGATTAGGATTAGGATTTGCATGATTTCATAGGCTTTATGGTTGTCTTATTATGCATTTTTATGATTCCTAATTTCCTAGTTGAAAAAACATAATAGTACAATAATATCTTCTCAAGCCCATGCATTTTCCCCTATTAGCTTGTTCCACTTTGACACAAGGGAGGATGGATAAGGGGCCTAAGGAACTTCCAATCCCTATCCTACTTGTAGATTAACAACTTGCAAGAAACACATAGAGACAGAGATAAGGAATGCATATACATTGTACTCAAATCATTCAAACTTCATACATGTCAGGCTATAAGGCCTTCCCGGTTATCGCCAATACATCAAAATTCAATTACAAAACATTCCTCATACATGCGACGATCAAAGAATCCAAATTCTATCTTCCTACTTGATTTCATCACCCTCTGAATCCTAGAACATCTCTACTTATTTATACAAGACGTTGTCAAATAGGTCGGCTCTAAAGATCCTTAGATCCAACTTTGGAGAAAGAAACGACCCAAATTTAGGTCCACATGCTTCCCAATGAGTGATCCCAACATAAATAACGTGACCAAAATTAACTGCACATGTCATCAAGCATCAAACAATTAAATTCCACTAGTCAGTGAACTCGAGAATTGAGAAACACTGAACCACCAAACTAACTTGGTAAAGGAAACAAGTTAACAAAAAAATGGTAACTGAGCTCACTAGTGAGCGATAGGAACACTTCACTGAGAACCCAAAATAAGTTACTGAGAAAAAAAAACAAGCTACCGAGTAGCCAAACAAGCTCTAACATATTTTTGGTTGATCAAGGATTTCCATAAACCCAAGATGCTCCTGCATCAGACCCCAAGGGTTGGAAAGAAATGATTCTTTGAATCATGTGTCAAGTACAACATGAGCTAAATCCAACTTATATTGAGAAATCCATGTACGGTCTTCAATTGTTTTTTTCTTCCACTTTACCAAATACTCCATGTAATGCTTTCCTCTTGTGCTTCTTTCAACTTTCTGATCCAAAATCTGCTCAATTTCCTCTATTTGTTTCTTAGGGTAATCACTCGGTACTGCCACTTCTTCATCAAATTCATGATACTCATATAAATTTGAAATGTTAAATATAGGTGATATATCTATGTCATCAGGTAACTGAACATCATAAGTGTTTCCATTGTCAAATTTCTTCAATACCTTACAAGGACCAAATTTCTTCATTTTCAACTTACCATATGTTCCAAGAGGAAATATACCTTTCTTCAAATGAACCATTACCTCATCACCAAAATTAAAGTTCTGATATCCTCTTGATCTATCTTTACCATCCTTGTATTTCCAATTACTCTGTTCCAACTTATGTTTCACTTCCTCATGCAATGTCTTCATAAAGTCAACAAATTATTCCCCTTCAACACTCCTCTTTTCTTCACCATCAATATCTCTCAGGTCCGATATACCTCACAGTTTTATACCATTAACAATGTTAAATTATATCTTGCTAGTACTCCTATTCACTGAACTATTGTATGCAAACTCTACTTGTACCAACATTAAATCCCAATTACTCAATTTATCTCCAACTAAGCATCTCAATAGGTTACCCAAACTTCTATTTACAACCTTTTTTTATCCATCAGTCTATGGATGAAATGTAGAACTATACTTCAACTCAGTGTTGAACTTCTTCCATAGAGTCTTCCAAAAATAACTAACAAACTTACCCTCTCGGTCAGAAATGATACTCCTTGGTAACCATGCAATCTGACGATCTCCTTAAAGAAAAGATCTACTACATGCATTGCATCTGATTTTTTCCTACATGGTATGAAATGTGCCATCTTGGAAAATCTATCCACAACAACAAATATGGAATCATTACCTCTTACCGTCCTCGGTAAGCCAAGACCAAAATCCATGCTAATATATGTCCAAGGTTTCTCAAGAACATAAATTAGTGTACACAATCCAATATTCTGACTTAATCCTTTCGCACAATCCAATATTCTAACTTAATCCTTTTGCAACTTGAATAACTCCACAACTCTTTAAAAATTTCTAAGCATCCTAATACAACTAAGGCCAAAAATACCTTTCCTTAAGAAAACTCAATGTCTTATCAGTACCAAAGTGTCTAGCCAAACCACTACTATGTGTTTCCTTTATAAAATTATTTCTCATTGATCATCTTAATATTAATAATTGAATTCCTTTGAATAACATACCTTCTTGAATGAAATAGTCTTCAAACATACTCAGTTGATCGAAAATAGGTGCTCTGCACACTCTCCACTACTTAGAAAAATCAGGGGCATTTTCATACAAATTATTCATGTCATCAAAACTAAGAACCTCAATTATCATTTTAGTGATCAAAGATCTTCATCTACTCAATGGATTAGTAACTTGATTAGACACTCCACTCTTATGCTTGATCACAAATGTGAAATTCTATAAATATTCAACCCAATTCATATGTCTCTCATTCAACTTATTCTGAATACCTAAATACTGTAAAGCCTTATGATCAGTAAACAACACAAATTCCTTTGGAATCAAGTAATGTCTCCAATTTTTTCAGGGCTTGAACAATAGCATAGAATTCTTGATCATATATAGAATATTTCCTTTTTGCACCATTCAACTTCTCACTAAAGAAAGAAACGTGTTTACCTTCTTGACTCAACACGGCTCTTATTGCACTTCCACTTGCATCACATTAAACTTGGAATACCTTATTGAAATCAGATAAAGATAACACATGTAATTCAACAACCTTCTATTTCAAAGTCTCAAAACTTTTATCAACTCCATGTGTCCACTTGAATTCTCTTTTATCTCCTCCCATTGTTTTACTCATAGCATTACAAATTGAGCTGAAATTTCTAATGAACTTTCAGTAAAAACTCACTAAACCATGGAATGATCCTACCTCACTAATATTTTTAGGTTTAGGACAATCAAGAATAGCTTCAACCTTTTCAGGACCCATCTTCAAACCATCATTTCAAATCACAAATCCCAAATACACAATCTCCTCTTTCATGAAGGAACACTTTTTCAAATTAATCAACAACTTTTCCTCTTTCAATCTATGTAATACCTATCTAATATGAAACAAATGATCTTCTTTGGTTATACTGAATATCAGAATTTCATCCAAGTATATAGTTAAAAATTTCCCCAAGAATATTTTTAGACCCTCATTCATTAACCTCAAAAAATTACTTGGTGCATTAGTTAAACCAAAAGGCATAACCAACCACTCATACAAACCTTCTTTTGTTTTAAAAGTAGTATTCCATTCATCACCTTCTCTAACTCTAATATGATGATATCCACTCTTCAAATAATTTTTGTAAAATACTTTCCTCCACTCAAAAAATCCATTATGTCATCCATTTTCATTATAGGGAACTGATACTTAATTGTTATCTTGTTAATTGCTCTTCAATCAGTACACATTCGTCATTCTTCATTCTTCTTAGGTGCTGATATAGATGGTACTGCACATGGACTCAAACTTTCTTTGATCAAACCCTTCTACAACAACTCATTAACTTGTCGGTTGAGTTCCTCATTTTCAGTTAGTGTCAATTGGTGTGGTGCTTTATTTAGCAAACTAGCTCCAAAAATCAGATCTATACAATGACTAATACTTCTCATCAGCTAAAAACCATCAGGTACATTATAAAAAATGATCTCTTTGTATTTAGTGAGAAAATTATCAACCTCTACTAACACCTTATCTTCTATTTTCTCACCCAGTTTGTTAGGAATCAAAGCATAACAAACACCATTTTTCTTCATATCCTTCACAAACTGTCTACCTTACATCAAACAAACTTCCATAGATGTACATATTTCACCAATAGATTCTTCAATCAAAGGTAACAGTAATTGTCTCTTGCCATCAACCCAAATAGCATATTTATTCAATCTCCCATCATGTATAGCATTTCTATCATATTTCCAAGGTCTACCCAACATAATATGACAACAATCCATAGGCATAATATCACACAATACCTTATCATAATACTTTCCAATTTTTAGATTCACAAAATATTGTTCACTTAACATTAGGGTATGTTCGTATTTGATCCATGAAATTTGATAGGGATTTGGATGTTTCAATCTTTTCAACTACAATTTTGCAACCATTTCTTCTGATGCCAGATTCTTGAAGCTTCCACTATAAATGATTACTTTCCAAACTTTGTCTACAACTTGTTGGAGATTTGCCAGCAGGCTAGTACTGACTGTATGTTTGTCATTGATGACAACATATGGAAAGTAGCATGCATGGAAGTCTTATGTAGTAATATTTCATTATATGTAGCATGGAAATGATATCAACATGATATCATGGGTGCAAAGGTTAACTGTTAGTACAGACAGTTATATAGTAGCTTGTGTCAGCAATGTTCTTGACAGAGTAACATGTAGTGTTATGTGTATGGTTGTTTGTACACTTATCATGGATCCTTACACACTTGGATATATGTTGAAGACATGTTAGTGATGTTTTAATCATGAACGCATAGTCTGATATTCAGTAGAAGTGAAGTTATGTAGTCGCTATTTGCCAGTAGCAGTTTCCCATGTTTATTTAGAAGACCCGACAAAGATTTTATTGGTTTTGGAGTTGCACCTATCTTTTGGGTATACACCCTTGGAGTTAAGATTAGAGAAGAGTTATTGATGTTTAGTTAAGAGTGCATGAAGTAATTCATCTTGAGGAGAAAGATACAGTTGTTTTGGTAGAGCTGACAGTGTGTAGCATGCATCTACAATTATCTTATTGGACAGGTCCCATAATGTGTTGCATGCATAGTAGAGCTGACAGAATGATTATCAAAGTTTTTTATGGTTTCTCTAATGTGATTTCAAGGTGGTTCTAATAGGTCAACTTGATTATATCATTTAGAGGAAAGATATTTATAGGCAGTCATTTGTAATTGCTTGAGTGTGGTTCATGGTTGATTAAGTAGAGCAGAGTGTGCGATGTGTTGAACCATCAGAGGAAGGTCTATGTGACCAAGTAAAGTATTTGTGCTATACATTGGAATTGATCCAGATAGCAAGTCAAATCCCAATTCACCAAGATCTAAATATAGTGTGTATCTATTATTCAGAAGGTTGTAGCCTTCACCCCTTTGAGCAGTGAGCTCTCGGATAGTGCATCCTCTCCCCTAATAGGGACAATTGTAAAAGACTCCTAATAGGGTCTAACCCTTGACCAAGTCTACTATACTTAAAGCATTTTAAAGAAACTCCTAACAGGGTTAAGGATCTTCTAACAAGGATCATAATACACTAGTACAGAATATTAGTGGGTGTTAATTCCCACTGGGGTTTTTACCTATTTGGGTTTCCCCGTAACCAAAATATTGGTGTTGTATTCATGTGTTCTTTCATTGTGTTTATGCTTTATGTTTAAGTATACTTAATTGGATAAAGAATTGAATCTTGTAGATAACTGATTCACCCCCCCCCCTCTTAGTTATCTCTTGGGACTATTCCTAACACAACTATGCATCTGGTCTTAAACAAACTTTTTCTTACTGGATCACATTTCTACTCAATTTTTTGAGGGGGCGTCCTATCTCTACCTCTATTTCTTTGAACCACTACGGCATGATCTTTTAATTTTTCTTTCAAACAATGCTTATAATCACATTGTCTCAAAGAGGCGAAAATGAAGAAATTAAAGAAAGGACAACGCCTATGGCTCCCCTTTTTTGAACATGCCTTATATATTACATCTTCATCATTCCTTGATTTTTTGTCATTCTTCCATGTCATTAATTACTAATTTTTGTCCTCTAATTACACCATGTCTTATCAATTTGACTTTTGAATATGTTGTATTTAATGATCCTATCAATAATTAACCCTATAAGAAAAATAACCATTAATTCCCCACTTTTACCAGGTCATACATGTCATGGTAAATAAATTTTATTTATTTACCCTCCCTTTTCCATTATCCTACAATTAATTAATTGCTTAATTTATCCTAATTGTGGGAATTAACAATTTTGAATTTAAACTATTCCCTCATTTTCCCTTCCAATTAATCTGGGTTCATCTCCACTAATGTTGCTTCCACCTACTAATTTATCATCCATCTCCCTAATTTATCCTTACACCTTCCCTTTTTCCATTTTCCCTAATTTAGCCTTGCACCTTCCCCTTAATTTATGCATTTGATTTCTCATTTCTAATTGTGCATTTCAATTTGTCATAACTTGTCATAATTATATCATTTTAAAAATGCATAATCCAATTTGTCATAATCTTATCATTTTCCAATTTGAGCCTTCACATGTTATCCTAACCATTGATTTGTCCTTGATCCTAATCGTCGATTCAAGTTCCAAAAATCTATAAATTAGACTCTTTTTCCTTATTATCAACAACCATATATTTTGAGTATTCTCATTGTCACCTTTTCAATTATTATTTTCATTGTAGGTGAATTTTGTCAACATGAGTGCAACATCAATTTGGAGAAGAAAGAAAGAACATTGAAGTTGTTAATGCTTGAAATGATTGTAGATGGTAATACAAATGTAAAATTCTAATACATAACTCTATGGACCCAAAAGATGCATCTAACAATATCAAACACTAAGGTGCTAAGGATTGTATCCTTCTTCACTTTGAGCTTCAAGCTTAGGTGGGTGTACCTGATAGATTCAATTCTTTAAAGAATCACAACAATCATTGTATGCTTCATACATAGATAAACATCTAATTATTTCAACACAAACTTAAGATAAATTGTTATTTTATATTGTTGGTGCTGATGAATGCAAATTGAGCAAAGACCAGTGCCAAATCCTAGGGAAAAGAGTCAAAGAACATACATCCACATAAATCCTTCAAATCTAATATACTGAAAACCCAGATGAGATGCCTTACAAATCACCCTCTCATTCACACATACTATCATCAAATTCTTGCATAAATCATGAACTCTCAGAGATCCCCCTTAAGATTTACCCTTCCCTTGAAAGAAACTTAAGCTTAACCTCACTATTTACCTTGTAAATGATGTATTAAAAATGCCTTACAAATTTAATACATAAAAAACTTAAGATTCACACAAAAAGACAAAAAAATATGCAAAGGAGTCTCAATATATTTTCATTGACATTTTCCTGTATCAATACATTCAAAAGACAAAAATTCTTAGAATAGAAACACCATATACATAATTATCTTTACAAATGTATTTCACCACCCCCTTACAAAAGTAAAACTTTCTATATATATCACTAGCCATCTTGGAATCCTCAAGAAAAGGATGCAACAAGCTTCATATGGCTAGGGAAAAACTGGGGTTTCCAACCACTACAGCAACTAGATACAATAGGCAATTTACTACAGAAAAGATGCCCAAAAGTCTAGGGAAAAATGATCCAATCTGACCTTCAATTAAGCCCAAAACCCTACCAGCAAGCCACAAGGATAGGAAAAATCTCTTTGGTGGCTAACAGGATCATTACTTGGTAAATCGACCAACCTTACAATTAATAACTAGTCCTCTAATGCAGTCATTCTCCTTTTAAAATAATCAGATATGATCAAATCAGTAGGAACATCAAATTCTCAGCTACTTCAGCCCTAGAAAAAAACAAAGGTAGATTTGGCTTGTCATTTCTGGCTCATTGATTCAATCCTATCTGAAAAACCCTTAAACAATTTCAAAAATATGACCACAACGGTTAATTCTTCAATTTTAAAATGAAGTCGTCAATATCTAATCCTCTCAGCACAACGTGCGGTTCATAAAATTCAAAAAAATAGTAAACTTGGCTTGTGAAAAGACTATCCACATCACCCTCCACAGTAACCAATCAAGAGAAAGCACATCAACAACACCTGGCATGAGGACCCACCCTCTCATTTCACCTTCAACAAACAAGATTGGACAGTTGTTGCAATTTCGTGATCAATATCCTTTGTTCAACTTTTCATAGTGGCATCATGCTGACCATCAGATCTGACTACTCTTTACTCTAACTCCAACCTCTGGCACTGTTGATGACAACCCTACCGACTAGAAGATCAAACGATAGGTGTGATCTTACGATCACTATCCATACTGCATCTTTCTTTAGTAGCATTACAATCATCGTCGATCCTCCATTCAAACTGTCAGTCCCTTAACACTTTCTAAACTTGTGGACCCACTTACAAATTAGGACACATGGTAGCAAGGCGTGATCAAACAGAGAATAACCATTGTGCATCTCTGGATCAAGGCATCCCACCCATCACCGGATTAAATCTGATCTGCAATGCCTTTACCCTTAACTGTGGCAAGTCTTTTAACCCTATATCATCTAGAGATCATGCGATTTAAGGCTCCTTATGATCTCTAGGTACTTTACTTAACCTGAGTCTGATCATGAGATTCAACAACTGAAGCACATCTCTCAATTTCTGATTATTTTCCTTAACTAGAGTTACATCTAGAGAATGAGCGATTATAGGCTTTGTGTGGTCTCTAAGTTTTTAAAATAACTCACATTCTATCATGAGATCACGTGACTAAAATAATTCTCATAATCTCAAGACATACATTTAACCCTGGTTATATTAGGAGACTTGGAGATAACACTTATCTCCGAGTCCTTGGTTCTTCAAATGTTTAGCCAATAACTACTAGAATCATGAGATTAAGAGATCACCTCATTCACTAAGTCACTTGACAAATTATCATAACCCCCAACCATCTAGAGATCATGAGATAGCACAAACTGTCAGTTTCTTTAAGCCTTATCGCTAGATCTCTAGATCCATCAAGTCTTAACCACTACCTTAAGAGATTTAAGAGATAACCACCGTGCCAAGTCACTGAAAGTTAAGACATCATTGTCGGATATTAAGAGACTTGGAGAAAGCCGTTTCACCAAGTTGAAAGATAAAAACAACTAACTTCCCATGATTTTTTCTGAAGCATCCTACAACGGTCGTTGGACTTTGCACTGCATACCGACTAGGCTTGAAAAATATAACACTTTGGTAAATTGACTTGATCGGGTGGCATTGCGAGAACCACTGATCTTTCTTCTAACTATTGGGTTTTTCACCACTTACCTACTAGGCCCGAAAGACTTAATAGTTTTAATAAAATACTAGGCCGTAGGAAAAATGAACATCGTCGGGTAAATTAAAATTTTGAAGACTTTGGCTCTGCCAGACGATGGAAAGACACATGACAAAAACCTGATTAAGTGGCACAAAAAAGGTAATGAAGAGATAAACTTGAGGTAGGGTTTTATGGACTTAGATAAACTTTTTGAAACCCTTACATGGATAAATCCCATTTCTTCATACCTTGGGCAATAATTGGCCATTTTCATTAGATTTTTTTTATGATAGGAAAATGGGCTAACGGTGGCTCTATCTGAGGATGCTTGAAAGCAAGTTCATAGCAAGAATTCATGAATCTCTAGGTGGCAGACCACAAAAACACTAACTTAGTACAAAAAACAAACACATGACAAAAGCAAACACACCTATACATATATTACAAAACTACTGTGCATGGAAAATATTGAAGCTTAATTGAAGAAAAACTTCAAAAATTGTCCATGCACTAGCAATTCTTGTTCTTCATCATCCTTTCCATAAATCTGATGAATAATATAAGGCCCCAACCATAATGATTCAAACTTTTTATGTTTTCCCTTATCTTCATCCCTGGAATTCCATTGAAGGACTAAGTCACCAGGCTAGAATTTCCTGATACTAGCTCTTTTGTCAAAAAAATATTTCATTTTTTGTTGTAATCTAACATTTTCCTTTTGACTCTCTCTTCTCATATGATCCAATTCAATAAATTGGACCATCATGTCTTGCAAAGTTTCACAGACTTGCAAACCTTCATCTTGTATGAATTGATAGACAGGCAATAACTTGTTAATAAGTAATCTATACTTCATACCATATACTAATTCAAATGGAGATTTACCTGTGGCCCTTTTTTCTATAATTTTGTCTACCCACAATACAAGTTTCAAATTTGTATGCCAAGTTCTCTTATTCTTTTCTAATGTTTTCTTCAGGATCTACAAAATGCTCTTATTGCTTGATTCTTCTTGTTCATTGGCTTGTGGGTGATATGGGGATGAATATGAAAAAATAATGCCCATCTCTAAAAAGAAATCAAAAAATTCCCTTGACCGGAAGCACATGGAATTGTTCATTACTAGTTTGACAGGAACACCAAACCTAGTAACCACATTATTCATCAAGAACTCAATTACAACTATGCTAATGGCCTTCTTAGTTGGGATCACCTCAATCCATTTAGTGAATTAATCTATAGAAACTAGTATCCAACTATGTCCCCCACTAGATTTCTTTGCAAATTCTCCAATGAAGTCAATACCCAACGTGGCAAATGGAGCTTCTTCAACTACAGGGTTTAACAATAATACTTCTAAGAATTTTATTTTATTTGAGAATCTTTTTCATAGCTCACACTTTCTAACAAATGAATGAGTATCCTTAAGTAAACTAGGCCAATAATAACTAGCCCTAAGAATTTTGTGAGCTATTAATCTGGCTGAATAATGCCCTCCACATAGTCCAAAGTGCATCTCTTTTAATACTTTCTTAGGCT
Organism: Chamaecyparis obtusa; assembly: GCA_027943335.1. Taxonomy (NCBI): domain Eukaryota; kingdom Viridiplantae; phylum Streptophyta; class Pinopsida; order Cupressales; family Cupressaceae; genus Chamaecyparis; species Chamaecyparis obtusa. The sequence continues at coordinate 320,982 of BSBK01005499.1, read as the reverse complement.
ATCCTTTGTCCAAACACAAGAGCAATATTCCATCTTTGTCTTTCCAATATAAGTCACCTTGCAGCAACACATACTTTTGAGCATGTAGTCTGAGGCTCCTCTTCTAATTGTCATTTAGGCCCTGTGGGCAACTAGCATTTTTGAGAAAATGCACAATATTTGTATACCATGGCTACATCTCAATGCTTCTAATGATTCTTTCACCCATGGTAACATTATTTACCTAGACCAAGTCCATATTTTCTTTCGTCATCCACTTTTCTAACCCCAAACCTCTAATAAATTTGGTAATATGAATCTCCAAATCAAACTCCTGGATTCTATTAATCCACTTGTATCTTTTCCCTATAACCTCACTCTGGACTAGAATGTCCTTCACTGCAACATGAGGAACATATGCATTAACCTTGGCATAGACTAATTAAGGCTTGAATTCTTTAACTTCCTTCACCAATGCATAAGCTTTCTTTTCCATTAGCTCATAATTCATTTCAACTGACTATAGTGATTTTCTAAAGAATGTAATGGGGTGCTCAAATCCTTCCCCATCTTTTTGTAATAGAACTATTACAATAGTATAAAAAGATGCAAAAGAAAACAAAGAGAAAGGTTTGGAATAATTAGGAGAGATTAAAATAGGGGCCTCTTGGATTGTTTGTTTAATTTTCTCAAAGGCCTTTTGTGCTTCTTGATTCTAGTCAAATTTTACATCCTTTTTCAAAAGCTTGACTATAGGCTTGACCATCTTTGCAAAGTTAGCAATGAATCTTCTAACAAAATTAATTTGTCCAAGGAAAGATTGTACACCTTGAATTGTTTCAACTCTTTCAAGATCAATTCTTACTCCTTCTTTGGACACTATATGCCCTAATAGCTTTCCTTTACTAACACCAAATTGGCATTTCTTGGGATTCAATGATATGCCAAACTCTAATGCTTTGACCAAGGCCTTCTCTAAGTGACTACAATGGTCATCAACTTTCTTTGAATAAGCAGTCATATCATCTTGATACACCACCATGAGAACATTGATAAGATCCTTGAAAGCCACATCCATTGCCCTTTGAAAAGTTGCTTCAACATTTTTTAAACCAAAAGGCATAAAGACATACACATAAGCTCCCCAAGGAGTAGTAAATGTTGTGTTAAATTGTTCTGACTCTTTAACCAACACTTGGTTATATCCTAAGAAACCATCCATCATGGATAATAACTCACAACCAGTCACTCTATGAAGCATAGCCTCCATGTTGGGAAATCCATAATTATCTTTCAATGAGGCAACATTCAAGTTTCTAAAATAAACACATATTCTTATGTCCCCATTCTTCTTTCTGATTGGTACCAAATTGGAAAACCAAGATGAATGCCTTATAGGCTCAATAATGCATGCATCCCTTAACTTGGTCAATTCACCTTGCATTTTAGTAGCTAGTAAGTGATTAATAGGCCTTTGCTTTTTCCTAAAAGGTTTCATATATTCTTTTAAAGGGATTTCATATTGAAATACATCTTTTTTGTAATCCTTGAGGTCATCATAAGACTAGGCAAACAATTGTTTAACTTCTTCAACAATCTTATCAAATTAGTTCTCACATCCCTACTTAGCATCTTTACAATGTACACCAATTGTGGGGATGTTTCTGATCCTAAGTTTATTTGTTCCAAATCCTCAACCTTAGAACTAGATTTTTGCGACATGTAATTATCATTTATTCTAAACATGTCTTCTAGCTCGACTAACCCCTTAGGAATATGATTAGAAGCTAACTGAACAATTTCAATTCCAAGGATGCAATCTTTTCCATTAACAACCTCTGTTGAGGCATCACAATAAATTTTTTGTCCATCATACTGATCTAAACCTTGAATAAATCTGAGGATATCATTATCATCCTCAAAAAATTTCCAATTACAAATATTATCAAGCACAATAGGCTTGCTCTTAATTTCTAACATTGACACATTAGTAAGAGTGACATCATTATTTTTCAATGCAACATTTTTGAGGAAGTCTTCCATGATATTATTTGACTTTTCCACCCACTAAATATTGAAAGCATCAAATAATTCTATTCTATCCTAGACAGCATAGCTATACAATTTGAATCTGTCATCGTTGGGAGCATACTTAGATCTAATCTAAGCAATAATCAATTGGGAATCTCCATGAACTTTTAAATATTTTATACCATGTTTCTTAGCAATATCTAATCCCAATATCAATGCCTCATACTCAACATTATTATATGTGCATTGAAAAGTCAACAAAAAGGAGTATTTGAAAGTAATACCTAATGGGGTCTAGGGATATAAACAATACACTAGCTCCTGATCCTTCTTTAGAGCATCCTCCGTCAAAGTAAATTTGCCACAACCCATCTTTCTACAACAACAACTCATCAACTATTGGATCAGTATTCCTCAATTGTGGCTTGATTTCTCCAATAATGAAATTCTCCATATCAATGTCAACCCAACAATTCAGATCTTCAAGCGCTACCATCTCAACCATGATAGAAGAATGGGGCTCTTTGTACAATTTAACCTCAATAACATTTAAAGGTATGGTAGCATATGACATATCTAGTTGAAATTTTCCTCCTACTATTGTTGTACATTGTCTTGATAGCAACATACTATAGTGAGGCTTGGTATCTACTACAACTACATCCATTTTATATGTGGTCTCAGGGAATGCAACAATCTTCACTTCTATTTACACTAAGGTTCCCACCATAGGAGCTTCCCTATTATCCATGGCATAACACCCTCCATTTCATGTATCAACTTGAAGTCCTAGTTTTTTCATAACATGATATGGCATTATTGTAGCCGCAGCACCAGAGTCTATCATACATTTTTTTAGCAAAAAGTTGTTGACAATCAAAGTGACATAGAAATGATCAATTGAACATGGTTCTTGGGTTACAATACTCCCAACACATAATTTAGAGATCTCCTTGTTGGTCTCAAGGCCATCCATTATTTTTTCCTTTTCTAATACAAGAGGAGTATCTCCTTGTTCATTTATCAAGGCCAATATTGTTGCCTTATGCTCTTTTATCTTCAGCATTTCCAACAAGGGGATTGAGACTTTCATTTAAGATAGGGCATGTATCATATCAAAGGTTGGGGATTCGGTAAAAGGATCAGACAAATCTTTTCCCTTACCAACCCTTTTATTTCTCTTGTCTGTGGAAACCTCCTCATTCTTCTTAGTATCTTGAACAAGAATATGCTCTTCTTTCTTGTTGTTACCACCCTTGCCTTTGATTACATTTGGTTTTGGAGAAACCTTATTTTGAGAATCATCCTTTACAAAAACTGATCTCGGTATTCCTTGATTAGGGTCTACTCTTCTATTCCTCAAATTATATGAGGATCTAGTTTGAGAAATGGCAGCCATAGTAAGAGTCCTTATTTATTCTTCACTAGGCTTTCTCCAGTGAGATTTACCTAATTTTAGTCTGATCACACTTGTTGATTTGCAAGCCTCACTTTCAAACTAATCTTAATCAGAATGGGAAAAAAAACTTGTTGTTCATATTTTGAGAAATTTCTTCTTTTATAATTAACATCAACAAGTATTTCTTCATCTTTTGAAGATGAAATCTCTTCCACTCTCTCAGTGGTAAACATGTTAACTGCGGGCTTTTTAGATCCTTCATTATCTCCTACATGTGAGTCTTCCACTTCTTCCCCCAAATCTTGGGCCACAACACATTGATAAGGTGAATGAGGCATACTAAAAGCCACACACCATGGAGTGTTCTCTACATTATGTTCTGCATTCCTTTATAAAGGATCATGGGTATCCCTTCCTTTTTTATTTTCATGAGTATAAAAAATAGGCTTCCCATCCTTCCAATTTGTCTTGTAGGGTTGATCATGCAACCTAGGGAATATTTCCTTCCTTTGATAAGGTGGTCTATTGTCCTGAAAACCTCTCTGACCCTTTTCAATCTTGGTTGAAAGCTCTTTAACAACATTTGCCAACTTGTCAACCTTATCATATTCTTTAGTCAATCTACCACTATATACTTTGGTATCTTTCCACAATCTTCCTTCATCCCTTTTGTACATTTGACTAGATGCTTTCCTATTACTTTCAATATTTATTGCTAACTTAAAAGAATCTCTCAAAGTACGTGGGCTTTTGTCTCTCAAGAGATAAGACATTTTTCCATCCAAAGCATTGAAATATGTGGTTAGGAAAACTTCATCATCTAATCTTAAGACTTGGAATAGTTTATAGATTTCCTTTTGAAACCTACTATTGAATTTAGACATGCTCTCATTGGGATTCTTCTTGATATTATTAAATTCATTGAGCATATAACTAGAATTAACATGTTCAACATATTGTTCTTTAAATATTTTCAAAAATTCATCCCATGACATATGACTGTTCTCAGACAAACCCCTATACAAATCCCTAGCATCTTCAATCAATGACTGAACAAATACTTTTGTTACAACATCTTCATATTCAATTTCATAGTCATTTATCTTATCTGTAAAAGACTTTAGATTCTCTTCACAAGTGACAACATTTTTTCCTATGAATTTAGGGATTTTGTCTTTACCTCATTTGGGATAGTATTTGGTTGACCAGGTATACCATCAAAGAATAATGATTGGTATCTATCCACATGAAGAGGTCTTCTTTGAAAAATTTGTGAAGCTTGGGCTCCACTACCTCCAATAGTTTGATACAACACATTTCCCATTGGACCACCAACTAATGGAACTACATAATTGACATTTTGGATTGGTGCTTGGACTGGTTGTTCAGATCCTGAAGCCTAGAAACTTTTCTTGAGACCACTTGGTCGGTTCTATGGTACTTCCCCAATAGTAACATGGATTGAGTGACTGGCAATAGTGTTCATATTAGCATGTAGGAAAGTAATTTTCCTTTTCATCTCATCTGCAACAGCTTCCAGATCCATTTTTTCTAATTGAATTGCCAAGTCCTCCTTGGCCTTTCTAGCCTTTTTCAATTCTAAGTTAGCTTTGGAGACAACATCAAGAACAACCTTACCCTATTTGGATTCATTTATACTTAATTCCAACCATTTTTTGTTTTCCTTTGTCCAATGCATCCCTGGTGTTGTTTTTTAGATCTTCATTTCTTTTTATCTCTCATGGACACAACTTCCTTAGAACTAGGCCTTCTCCTTCAAATTCATCCTTCTTAGAATTTGATTCAACATTATAAACTTGTTGTCTCAAATCTCCAACATCACCAAACAAATCTTTGTCTAGACCCTTGAACTCCTGATTTAAACTTTGAGCCTGGAGCTCATTGTTCTTCATTTTTTCTTATGATTTATTGTCTTTCCATAAGTAAATCACAAATCTCCTGCTCTCACTTCTTTCTTCTATTAGAAATTCAAGTAATTATTCATGCCCCTTTTTTCTTAGAGCTATAACCTCATCATGTAATTTCTCAGAATCATAAGAAGCAGTCTCTGTAGTAGAAGTTTCTCCTGATTGGTCTAGAGTTTCTTGTGTAGGGAAAACCCCTACATCGATAAATTCATCATCTTGGAGATGATTAACTGCATCAAGATCTATTCTCCTAAGAGGCTCAGGATTTTCAGAAGAGGAAGAGGCATCGTTAGGAATAGTTGTTGAAACTTGTCCTTTAGAGGGTCTCAAAGAATTAGGATTGAATAAACCCCTCCTAAACCATTTCTCTCTACTAGGTGTGGGAATTTCATCACCCATATTACTTTCTGGCTGGTCCCTGTAATATGACCTGGTATATCTTTGTCAACTCATTGTATTTTTGACAAGATATTCACACAAACTTCTTTATGCTAAACCAGCAACTGGAAGACAATAATTTCAAAGTCTCCACCCACAAAACATGTGGGGATAAATTTTGTAAATTGGTCTTCAAATCAAACAATAGACGATTAACAGGTAATTGTTACAAGCCTATTGCAAAAATGTTGAGTTCCCCAATAGATTCACCAATTTGGTTAGTGCTTCAAATGATTGAAGATGGTAATACAACTGTAAGATTCTAATACATAAATCTATGGACCCAAAAGATGTATCTGACAATATCAAACACTAAGGTGCTAAGGATTGTATCCTTCTTCACTTTGAGCTTCAAGCTCAGGTGGGTGTACCTGATAGATTCAATTCTTTAAAGAATCACAAAAATCATTTTTATGCTTGAAACAAACATAAACATCTAATTCTTTCAACACAAACTTAAGATAAATTGTTATTTTATATTGTTGGTGCTGATGAATGCAAATTGAGAAAAGACTAGTGCCAAATCCTAGGGAAAAGAGTCAAAGAACATACATCCACATAAATCCCTCAAATCTAATTTACCCAAAACCCAGATGAGATGCCTTACAAATCACCCTCTCATTCACACATACTATCATCAAATTCTTGCATAAATCATGAACTCTCAGAGATCCCCCTTAAGATTTACCCTTCTCTTGAAAGAAACTTAAGCTTAACCCCACTATTTACCTTGTAAATGATGTATTAAAAATGCGTTACAGATTTAATACATAAAAAACTCAAGATTCACACAAAAAGACAACAAAATATGAAAATGAGACTCGATATATTTTCATTGACATTTTCCTATATCAGTACATTCAGAAGACAAAAATTCTTAAAATAGAAACACCAGATACAAAATTCTCTTTACAAAATGTATTTCACCACCCCCTTACAAAAGTAAAACTTGTTATATATATCACTAGCCATCTTGGAATCCTCAAGAAAAAGATGCAACAAGCTTTGGATGGCTAGTGCAAAACTAGGGTTTCTAACCACTACAACAACCAGATACAACATGTAGTTTACTACAGAAAAGACATGCCAAAAAATTTGGGGCAAAATGATCTAATCTGACATTTAATTAAGGCCAAAACTCTATCGACAAGCCACAAGGATAGGAAAAATATCTTTGGTGGCTAACACGATCATTACTTGGCAGATCAACCAACCTTGCAACTAATAACTAGTTCTCTAATGTAGTCATTCTCCTTTTAAAATAAACATATATGATTAGATCAATAGGAACATGTAATTCTCAGTTGCTTCGCCTCTAGAACAAAACAAAGTCAGATTAGGCTTGTCATTTTTGGCTCACTGATTCAATCCTGTCTGAAAAACCCTTAAAGAATTTTAAAAATATGGCCACAACAGTTAATCCTTCAATTTTAAAATGAAGTCGTAGATCTCCAATCCTCCCGACACATCATGCAGTTCACAAAATTCAACAAAACATTCAACTTGGCTTGTGAAAAGACTTTCCACATCACCCTCCTTAGCAACCAATTAGGAGCAAGCATGTCAACAAAACCTAGCAGAAGGACCCACCCTCTCATTTGACCTTCAACAAAAAAGATCAGATGGTTGTCACAATCCCATGATCAATATCCTTCGTTCAACTTTTCATAGTAGTATCACGCCGACTGTTAAATCTAACTGCTCTTTACTATGATTCCAACCTTTGGCATTGTTGACATCAGCCCTACCAACTGGAAGATCAAATGGCAGGCGTGATCCCATGATCACTATCCATCCTCCATCTTTCTTTAGTGGCATTACGATCTTTTTCGATCCTCCATTCAAACCATCGGTCCCTTAACACTTTCTAAACCTACAGACGCACTTACAAAGTAGGACATGTGGCAGCAAGGATCGATCATGCGTAGAATAACCATTGTGCATCTTTGGATCAAGGCATTGTGCCTGCCATCAGATTAAATCTGATCTACAATGCCTTTACCCTTAACTGTGGCAAGTCTTTTAACCTTATATCATCTAGAGATCATGCGACTAAAGGCTCATCATGATCTTCGGGCACTTAACCTGAATCTGATCATGAGATTCAACGACTGACACACATCTCTCAATCTCTAATTATTTGCCTTAACATGAGTTACATCTAGAGAATGAATGATTATAGGCTTTGTGTGGTCTCTAAGCTCTTAATTTAACTTACATTCTATCATGAGATCATGCGACTAAAACAATTCTCATAATCTCAAGACATATCTTTAACCCTGATTATATTAGAAGACTTGGAGATAACACTTATCTCTGATTCTCTGGATCTTCAAATGTTTAGCCAATAACCACTAGAATCATGAGATTAAGAGATCACCTCATTCTCTAATTTTCCTAACAAATTATCATAACCCCCAACCATCTATAGATCATGAGATATCACAAACTGCCATTTTCTTTAAGCCTTATCACCAGATCTCCAAATCCATCAAGTCCTAACTGCCACCTTAAGAGATTTAAGAGATAACCATCGCACCAACTCACTAAAAGTTAAGACATGACCACTAGATATTAAGAGACTTGGAGAAAGCCTTTTTGCCAAGTTGCAACAAAAAATCAACTAGCTGCCTAGGATTTTTGCTAAAGCATCCAACGGTCGTTGGACTTTGCACTGCATACCGATTGGGCCCAAAAGACTTAATAGTTTTAATAAAATACTGGGACTTAGGAAAAATGAACATCGTTGGATAAATTAAAATTTTAAAGATTTTGGCCCCGCCTAACGATGGAAAGACACATGACAAAAAACTGACTAAGTGGCATGAAAAAGGTAACGAAGAGATAGACTTGAGGTAGGATTTTTTAGAATTAGACAAAATTTTTGAAACCCTTGCATGGATAAATCCTATTTCTTCATACCTTGGGCAATAATTGGCCATTTTCATTAGATTTTTTCTATGACAAGAAAATGGGCTAACATAAGCTTCATTAAGGGAGTGCTTTGTTTGGTTTATTTTCCATATTTTATGCACTTTGTCATAAAGGTTTTAATGGTGTGATTAGGATTAGGATTTGCATGATTTCATAGGCTTTGTGGTTGACTTATTATGCATTTGTATGATTCATGATTTCCTAGTCGACAAAACATAATAGTAAAACAATATCTTCTCAAGCCCGTGGATTTTCCCCTATTAGCTTATTCCACTTTGATGCAAGGGAGGATGGATAAGGGGACTAAGGAACTTCCAAACCCAATCCTACTTCCAGATTAACAACTTGGAAGAAACACACAAAGAAGGATAGAATGAATGCAGATACATTATACTCAACTCATTCAAACTTCATACATGTCAGGTTGTAAGGCCTTCCCAGTTATGGCCAATACAATGAAATTCAATTACAGAACATTCCTCATACATGCAAGGATCAAAGACTCCAAATTCTATCTTACTAACTAATTTCATCACCCTCTCAATCCTAGAAAATCTCTACTTATTTATACGAGAGGTCATCAAATAGGTCAGCTCTAAAGATCCTTAGAGCCAACATTGGAGAAATAAATGAGCCAAATTTAGGTCCACATGCTTCCCAATGAGTGATCCTAACATAAATAACGTGACCAAAATTAACTACACATGTCGTCCAACATCAAACAATTAAATTTTACCAGTCGGTGAACTCAGGAACCGAGAAACACTGAACCACCAAACCAACATGGTAAAGGAAACAACAAAATGGTAACTGAGCTTGCTAGTGACCAAAAGGAACACTTCACCGAGAACCCAAAAGAAGTTATTGAGAAAAGAAAATAACCTACCAAGTAGCCAAACAAGCTCTAACATATTTTTGGTTGATCCAGGATTTCCATAAACCCAAGATGCTCCTGCATCAGACCCCTGGGGTTGGAAAGAAATGATTCTTTGAATCATGTGTTAGGTACTACCCAACCTTAATCCAACTCAGATTGAGAAATCCATGTACTGTCTTCAATTGGTTTTTTCTTCCACTTTACCAAATACTCCATGTAATGCTTTCCTCTTGTGCTTCTTCCAACTTTTTGATCCAAAATCTCCTCAATTTCCTCTATCTATTTCTTAGGGTAATCACTTGGTACTGCCATTTCTTCATCAATTTCATGATACTCATATAAATTTGAAATGTTAAATATAGGTGATATATCTATGTCATCAACTAACTCAACTTCGTAAGCATTTCCACTGTCAAATTTCTTCAATACCTTATAGGGACCAAATTTCTTCATTTTCAACTTACCATATGTTCCAAGAGGAAATCTACCTTTCTTCAAATGAATTATTACCTCATGACCAATATCAAAAATATTATGTCTTCTTGATCTATATGTGCTATCCTTGTATTTCTAATTACTCGATTCCAACTTATGTTTCAATTCCTCATGCAATGTCTTCATAAACTCAACAAATCATTCCCCTTCAACACTCCTCTTTTCTTCTCCATCAATATCTCCCAGGTCCAATATCTCTCTTGGTAGTATGACATTAACAATGTCAAAAGCTCTCTTACTAGTACTCCTATTCATCAAACTATTGTATGCAAACTCTACTTGTGCCAACATTAAATCCCAATTACTCAATTTATCTCCAACTAAGCATCTCAACAAGTTACCCAAACTTCTATTTACAACCTTTGTCTTTCTATTAGTCTATGAATGAAATGTAGAACTATTCTTCAACTCAGTGTTCAACTTCCTTCATAGAGTCTTGCAAAAATAACTAACAAACTTACTGTTTCAATAAAAAATGATACTCCTTCATAATCCATGCAATCTGACAATCTCCTTTAAGAAATGATCTACTACATGCACTGCATCTGATATTTTCCTACATGGTATGATATGTGCCATCTTGAAAAATCTATCCACAACAACAAATATGGAACCATTACCTCTTACTATCCTCGATAAGCCAACACCAAAATCCATGCTAATATTTGTCCAAGGTTTCTCAAGAACATAAATCAGTGTACACAATCCAATATTTTTACTTAATCTTTTTACAACTTGACTAACTCCACAACTCTTCACAAATTTTTGAACATCCTTATACAACTGAGGCCAAAAATGCCTTTCCTTAAGAAAACTCAATGTCTTATCAATACCAAAATGTCCAGCCAAACCACTAATACGTGTTTCGTTTATCAAATTATTTCTCATTTATCCTCTTAATATAAATAATTGAATTCCTTTGAAAAACATACCTTCTTGAATAAAATATTCTTCAAACTTACTCAGTTTATTGAAAATAGGTGCTCTGCACACTCTCCACTACTCAGAAAAATCAGGGTCATTTTCATACAAATTCTTCATGTCATCAAAACTAAGAACCTCAATTCTCATTTCAAACATTAAAGATCTTCTTGTACTTAATGCATCAGTAACTCAGTTAGACACTCCACTCTTATGCTTGATCACAAATTTGAAATTCTGCAAATACTTAACCCATTTCATATGTCTCTCATTCAACCTATTCTAACTACCTTAATACTGTAAAGCCTTGTGATCATTATAGAACACAAATTTCTTTGGCATCAAGTAATGTCTCCATTTTTATAGGGCTTTAACAATAGCATATAATTCTTGATCATACATAGAATATTTCCTTTTTGCATCATTCAACTTATCACTAAAGAAAGAAACTGGTTTACCTTCTTGACTCAACACGACTCCTATTGCACTTCCACTTGCATCACATTCAACTTGGAATACCTTATTGAAATCAGGTAAAGATAACATAGGTAATTCAACAACTTTCTATTTCAAAGTCTTAAAAACTTTTATCAACTTCATGTGTCCACTTGAATTCTCTTTTATCTCCTATCATTATTTCAGTCATAGCATTACAAATTGAACTAAAATTTATAATGAACTTTCAGTAGAAACTTGCTAAACCATGGAATGATCTTACTCAGTAATATTTTTAGGTGTAGGCCAATCAAGAATAGCTTCAACCTTTTCAAGACCCATCTTCAAACCATCAATTGTTTTAAAAGAAGTCTTCCATTCATCACCTTCTCTAATTCTAATTTGATGATATCCACTCTTCAAATCAATTTTTGTAAAATACTTTTCTCCACTCAAGAAATCCATTATCTTAGTCATGTTGGAAAGTTAAATATACTAATTTATATGACTATGATTTAGTGTTTTCATTATGGCAACAAAGTCATATGAAGTTTTGGAGTCAGCGCATAACTTAAAAGATCAGAAAAATGGCTACGTATGGAAGACAAGACAATTAGTGTAGCACCTGAGGAACAGAGCATCAATGCACATGTGTATGACCGAGTTATAGAATGTGCCCTTGAAGATAAGATTTAGAGTATGTAATCATGCTAAGTCCAAGAACACATGATTAGATGAGTTAGTATGAAGAAGTTACAATGAGTTGAAGTGCCATAGACAATGAGCAGTAGAACAGAATAGAGCATGGAGCTGACTGTTAGTATTTTGGTTAGTGTGTATAATATTGTTTTCTAAAGGCTATGCACCTACTATAAATGTGTTGTAAACATGTTAATATCATTTTATGTAAACACGCTTGACCCAATTCATTTGGAAGCATTATATGTAATTAGTTATAGGCCGACTTATTGAATAGTTTTATTTGTGCATATAAATAAGACATGCACCTTTGTATTTGAGTATGGCATGAGATATAGAGTTGAGAGAAAATGAGAAGAAGAATGCGAAGAGTAGTTAGTGTGATATAGAGATTTACAAGAGGTTAAAGCATCAGCGCACATAAGGAACTGATCAGACAAGCAATGTCATAGCAACAGTTCACCATTGTAGATATAGTGTGTATTTGATATTCAGAAGGTTGCAGCCTTCATCATTTGAGAAGTGAGATCTAGGATAGTGTGTCCTCACCCCTAATAGGGTTAATTGTAAAAGACTCCTAACAAGGTCTGACCCTTGACAAGGTCATTGTACTTAAGCATTGTAATGAAAACTCCTAATAGGGCTAAGGAACATTAACATGTTCATAATATACAAGTACATTTATTAGTGAGTATTAATTCCCACCGGGGTTTTTCCTTTGGCCAAGGTTTCCTCGTAATCATATTTGGTGTTATATGTTATGTGTTGATTACTTTGCATGCCTTAATATTTAGTTCAGCAATTAAGTTATTGAGATAAGTTTCAAGTATCAGAAAGTAATTATATAGAACACTAATTCAAACCCCCCCCCCCCAACCTTAGTGTTCCCATTCCTAACAATTGGTATCAAAGATTTGGTCCTCTGAAGACAAGTTTAACCACTTGAGGAGATCATGGGTTTGAAAGAAGTGAAACATCTAAAGAAGAATCTTGAAGCAACTCTTGAAGACCTTGATAGATCTAAAATAGAAATTGAAGAACTGAAACTAAAGGTTAGTAGTTCTCAAGTATTCATCAAGAAACTAAGAAAATATTTAAAGGAGTGTTCTAATAGTGATTTAGGGAAAATGGTCAAAAATTTGAATAAGGAAAACACATCTATGAAGGATCAGATTGAAGAGTTGGATGAAAAGCTATTTAACAATCAGGAAGCCTATGAAGAATAGGTCAAAGAAAACAAACAATTGGATGAGGAATTGAGGCAAGAAAACATGAAAATCTTGGAGTTAGAGAACATCAAGAAGCAGGTGGAATCTGAATTGACTGAAGCAAAGAATCATATTGACAAATTACACACAAGCAAGGATCTAATAGAGTCACAGTTGTATGCATAGAAGATTAAAGGAGATACCTCTAGTATTGGATTCAATGAAGTACAAAATCAAATCAATGACATGCGAGAAAGACATAAAGCATCAGAAGAATCTACAAAAGATAAGAAAACTAGAAATCATATTGAAGCTGAAGTTGAACCATCTAAGGATGAGTGCAAGCCAGTAAAAAAAACTTGTTATGCCTATAACAAGCATGGTCAGATAGCAAGAGATTGTAAAGAGGTAAGAGCTTTCAATGGTTACTGTTATTCATGCAATAAGTTTGGTCATAAAGCTATGAATTGTAGATCAAATCAAAGAAATCAGACTCAACAAAATTAGAGAAGTCATCCACAACACAATGTTAGAAGTCCTCAGAACATTACATGTCAGATATGTAATTATAATGGTCATACAGCTAGACAATGCAAATTGGTAACACACATCAATGCCCCAAGGAATATAAGGCCTCCAATTATTTGTAACACTTGTAACAAGGCTAGACACATCTATAAGTTTTGCAGATCAAAAGTGCAAAGACAAGAAAGTCCTAATAAGTCTTAAAGAACAATATTGGATGAAGTAGGAGAAGTCAAGTTTGTACATGCTACAGAAGATGCGAGCTTTATTTGGACAGAAGTAAAGAAGGATAATGTTGATGAGTATGTATTGGATGCATCCATAATGGATGCACCCTCTACTTCTGGATGAATGACCCTCATGGTCATAAGGGGAGCTAGATTAGCTCTAGACCCTTATGTGACTGGTATACTCACCCTTAGAGTATGCACCTTTGGTTATAGCAGTTTGGATACTAAGTGATGCAGTATGCAAGAGTGCACTGCCTGATTGATAGAAGAGACAAAGAAAGGAATTCTCTATTTCATTATGTGTTTACGCGGAAAGTATTAATGGTGGACAGTTTATTTAAAGTCAAGAAGATCCATTATTCACTCATTTTCATTCAAGTTCAAGACTTTGGAGAGCACAGGAAATTAAAGCAGTTTGTGTTGGGAGATTGTAGTTGATTTCATCAGTGAAAGGAAGTTAAGTTTGTTGTGAAGCCCTAGTTCAGACGCAATGGTTTAGAAACCCTTGGAAATCTATTTAAGCAACTTACCAAGTAAGTAATGGCCACTCTAGTTGTGTTTGATGTTGCTGAAAGGAAAAGATACATATTTAAGAAGCACCCTTTTAAGTCAGTCCTAGATGACCTAGAAGAAGCATTCTCTAGGACTCCGATGGGAGTTATGCATGTAGAGGACATATGCATATACATTTATTCCAAGAAGGAACTAGTAGGACTGGATAGAATAAGGTTTCACTTAGAGAGAATGATGAATTTTGACAAGACATTCCTAGATGAGTTCGTGCACTTGAAAAACAACCCTATTATTGAGTATGAGACAACATATAAATTCTATGAATCTGAATGGATTAAGATCCTATTAAGCAGAACTCATGATGACCTATTCTAGATAGGAGAAGTCCCTATTAGAATCACTTTAGATCTCATTTATGAGATGACAGGTTTATCTAAGATAGGCACAATTCTTCTAGTTGGTAAGGATGTCAGGAAACTGGTGGAATAGGCTTGTAAGTCACTCAGTGATAAGCACAGATGACCATTAAGCCGATTGAGGAGAAAGATATCAAGCTTATGTCTATGATACCAAGTTATAAGTTTCAACATGAAAACAAGGTGAATAGTGTGTCTACAGCCACTATTTTAGCAGCCATTAGAGTTGTGAAAGAAAATGATGAATTCAACGTGTGTGAGATATTGCATGCATAATTGATGGATAACATTAGAGCTATCAAACATGATAAGAGAAAAGTGTTCAAGTTTGGGTCACTTATCATCTATATGTACTTTCATATAGTCAATAAAGTCTCTGATCTATACCTTGATAAGAGTTTGCCTACAATGCCACAAATCTCATTCAAGGCATCAGCTGATAGCACCTTAAAGGATTTCATGGACTTAGAAGTAAAGACATTCAAAATCAAAATGAAGAGAAGGTTTAGGATACCTAAGAGCATAGTGGAAAAGTACATAGATAGCATTTGTTTCATGGTGGAGATAGATATCACTTGCATGGAAGCTATAGAACCAAGAACTAAGTGGATTCATCCACTTGGTTATGAAGTGGAGGAACACATTCTAGAAGCTTATGCACAAGTCCTATTATATGTGCCCAAGGATCCTAATGAACCAAGATGGGGTACCTATGAGGAGAAAACAAGACAAGTAGATTCAGTTCTATACAGTGCAGCTACCAAAAGAAAAGCATAAAAAATCACCTTTGAGATATTAAAAATACATGGTGTCACTCAAGAAAACCTAGATAAGGCACAAGAAGCCAAGATTGCAATGCAACTTGAGAGCGCACCCTCTTCAAAAGTAAAAATAGAGAAGTATGATGACCCTATGGCAACAAAGGTAAAGATGGAAGAAAACACCCATGCGCCCATAGATACAATTGATTTGGAGTCCACACCACCTCCTGAGTATAGCAGGATGCCTAAGAGGAAGAAGTAGACCTGCGCAAGCCATCCATCCTCTAGGACAACAAGAAGTCAAAGAAAGAACACTCAAGCACCTCCTGAAGTAGGATTCAAACCTAATCTTGAAGTGTTGAGAAAAAGAATAGTTGATGAAGGAAGAATTGATTAGATAGAAAAGTTCTATGATAAATATAGTGAGATTGACAAATCAGAGATCCATTTCATGATAATCAAGCATATGATTAAGTTCAAAAAGATAGTCTTGGAACTTAAGACAGTTATTCCAGACAGTGTATGGAAAATCTTAGAATTTTTGAAGAGATGAGCTATATAGGAAGACTTTAGAATAAGGGAGAAGATACTATATGAAAGCCTCCCTATATGTTCAATTGAAGAGAAAATATTGTTGTTGGATTTGGTGAAGCTGCACCTTAGAACCAAGCTAAGAACTTTACAGATCATGAATAAGGACTATGAATTGGTAGCAAAGGATACTAAAAAAACATTTGACAAAGTGTTCTTAGACAGATACATGTATCCTCCTACTGCACCTGCAACACAAGCTCCCTCTGAGCAATCCAAGGAGTTAGAGATCCCTAATGCACCTATAATAGGTCCACATGATTCAACACCTAGAGTGATAGTGAATACTAAAGCAATGGAGTCTGCACCCTTGCTTGGAACAAAAGATGACACAATTATGATTAATAATGTAGAGATATCAATGACAGCCATAGATAAAGACTTAGATAAGTTTGAGGAAGCCTTTGTAAGCACAGAAGAGGCATAGATTTTATGTGGTGATAATTCACCCAAGCAGCAAGAAGAAGTTCAGGTTGAAGACCTGACTAGACATGAAAGTGAGAAAGAAGATGAACCTAAAATTTAGAAGGAAGATGTACCTATAGATGAGCCCTCTATTGAAATTCTAGTAAATGTAAAGACTGAGGTAATGGATGTTAGTCAAAATTCACTCCTTACCCCTAAGCCCTCAATGTCATTGTTGTCAAGTTTAACCCCTAACACAACAAGTCTAGATTCATGGGGAGAAGAAGACTTGATGAAGATCAGCATGCTAGCAATGGAGAAAGCCAAGGAGAAAAAAGTAATGAGGAACCCATTATTTGTTGAATCAGTAATTATTCTAAATAGTTTACTACCCGAGAATAAGAAACTGATAAGTGTTCATTCAAGAGATGATGTTATCTCCATCGTATCAAGTTTTAAAGAAAAATTCTCAAGTCTTGAGGAATCAACATCCAAGGTTGCAGAAGAAAAATATATTAAGAAAAGATTGAATGAGCTAATAGAAAACTTTATACTTGACCTTAGTTCACTAAAGGTTGGTCAAGCTATATTGAAGGAGATTACAGCTAAAGGAAGAAAGATAATAGCTGATTGTATGGATAAATAAGAACTTACATCAGATCTTTCCAAGAAGATTCAGGAAGTTGAATCCATGATGGCAGCTGTGAGCAAGTCAATGCTAGATCCATCCATAGATATAAATATGTGCAATAATTTCTAATAAGGACAAGTGCATAAGATTGAGAAGGTAGAGCAAGAAATGGCCAAGATATGGGCTAGGAAAGCACAGTTGAGACATGCACTTGCGCCCTCTTTAGATGTGCTAAATTAGAATATCAAGGAGATTGATGCCATGATCGTGACATATGATCAAGGTTCAACTTCAAAGTTGGAGAAGATGGAGAAGTTGACTTATGCACTATGCACCCATATCCAAACAGTAGATGCACTAAAGGCATTTTGGCAGCAAGAAATTGAAAACCTTCAGATTGCTTACCTAGATGTACTCACTGTGTAAGTACTTGTAGATTCATTTTTTAGCACCTTTGTCATTAATGTCAAAGGGGGACTAGAATAATATGGAGTAATAGAGGAGTAGAGAAATATGGACCAGTGTATATGATGTAAAGGGGAGTAGAGTATATAGTAGAAGGGAGAATATATGTTAGGAAGTTTTTTCTGTAAGATACAGTTTAGTAACTTCACCATATTCCTTTGTTACCATTAATGACAAAGGGGATGATTGTTGGAAAGTTAACTATACTAATGTATATGACTATGATTTAGTGTTGTCATTATGGAAACAAAGTCATATGAAGTTTTGGAGTCAGCGCATAACTTTGAAGATCAGAAAAATGGTTGTATGGAAGACTGGACAACCACTGTAGCACCTAAGGAACAAAGCATCAGCGCACATGCATATGACCGAGTTATGGAATGCAACCTTGAAGATAAGCTTTAGATTATGTAATCATACTAAGTCCAAGAATGCATGATTAGATGAGTTAGTATGAAGAAGTTACAACAAGTTGAAGTGCCACAAACAGTGAGTGGCAAAACATAACAAAACATGGAGCCGACTTTTAGTATTTTAGTTAGCATGTATAATATTGCTTTGTAAAGGCTATGTGCCTATTTTAAATGTGTTTTAAACATGTTAATATCATTTTATGTAAACACACTTGATCCAATTCATTTGGAAGCATTGTATGTAATTAGTTATAGGCCGACTTCATGAATAGTTTTGTTTGCGCATATAAATAAGACATGCACCTTTGTATTTGGGTATGGCATGAGATATAGAATTGAGAGAAGATGAGAAGAAGAATGCAAAGATAATTTAGTATGATATAGAGCTTTACAAGAGGTTAAAGCATTGGTGCACATAAGGAACTGATTAGACAAGCAGTGTCATAGCAACAATTCACCATTGCAAATATAGTGTGTATCCGATATTCAGAAGGTTGCAACCTTCACCATTTGAGTAGTGAGCTCTAGGAAAATGTATCCTCACCCCTAACAAGGTTAATTGTAAAAGACTCCTAACAGGATCTGACCCTTGACAAGGTCATTGTACTTAAGCATTGTAATGAAAGCTCCTAATAGGGCTAAGGAACATTAATAGGTTCATAATACACAAGTACATTTATTAGTGGGTATTAATTCCCACTGGGGTTTTTCCTTTGGCCAAGGATTCCCCATAATCATATCTAGTGTTATGTGTTATGTGTTGATTACTTTACATGCCTTAATATTCAGTTCAATAATTAAGTTATTGAGTTAAGTTTCAAGTATCAGAAAGTAATTATATAGAACACTGATTCACCCCCCCCCCCCTTCTCAGTGTTCCCATTCCTAACAATTCATTCTCAGTATAGGGAACCAATACTTAATTGTTATCTTGTTAATTGCTCTTGAATCAGTACAGATTCATCATTCTTCATTCTTCTTAGGTGCCAATATAGTTGATACTACACATGGACTCAAACTTTCTCTGATCAAACCCTTCTACAACAACTCATTAACTTTTCAGTTGAGTTTCTTATTTTTCAGTTGCTGTCAGTTGGTGTGGTGCTTTATTCAGAAAACTACCTCTAGGAATCAGATCCATACAATGACTAATACTTCTAATTAGTGGAAAACCATCAAGTACATTATCAAAAATGACTCTTTCTATTTAGTAAGAAAATTATGAACCTCTACTGACACTTTATCTTTTATTTTCTCTTTCAACTTGTTAGGAATCAAAGCATAACAAACATCATTTTTCTACATATCCTTAACAAAATGTCTACCTTCCATTAAAAAAACTTTCACAAATGTACATATTTCACCAATAGATTCTTCAATTGAAGGTAACAAGATTTGTCTCTTGCCATCAGTCCAAACTATATATTTATTCAATCTCCCATCATGTATAACATGTCTATCATATTTCCAAGGTCTTCCCAACAAAATATGACAATAATCCATAGGTGTAATATTGCACAACACCTTATCATAATACTTTCCAATTTTTAGATTCACAAAACATTGTTCACTTAACATTAGGGTATGTTCATCTTTGATCCATGAAATTTGATAGGGCTTTGGATGTTTCAATCTTTCCAACTACAATTTTGCAACCATTTCTTCTAATGCCAGATTCTCCAAGCTTCTACTGTCAATGATTACTTTCCAAACTTTATTTATAACTCTGCATTTGGTCTTAAAAAAACTTTTTCTTATCGGATCTTCCTTAGTCCTTTCACTTCACAATGCTCTTCTGACCATCAAGTTTCCTTCCTTCTCAGGCTCATTCGGTGAACCTTCATGCACCAAGGCATTAATACTACTACTAACATTCTTACTTGCATGTGTACACTCAAATGATCTATGTCCTTCTTCACCACAATTGTAACAAGTTCCTCAAGATCTTCCTTTGTCATAGCTAACTCAAGAGTAGTTACCTCTTCCTCGAAAGGAACTTTCACCTTTCCACCTAGTCTTTCCTTTGTCCTAATTTTTTTGTCTTGATCAAATCTACAATTTTTACCATAGGATCTACCTCTTCCCCTAGGGAATCTACCACCTCTTCCTCTTTGTCTTTAGTGATGCCTTTTATTCAATTTCTCCTCACTTTTTAGGAAAAACTGATAAGCTTCTTCAATATTCTCCATTTTCACCAAACTGATTTCTTCTTGGATGGAAGTCCTTAACCCATTTAGGTATCTTGCAATACTTTCCACCTCATCTTCAGTATGTCTGGATCTAATATCCAATCTGTAAAATTCCTTAGTGTAATCTTTTACTGAGCTATCTTTTTGCTTGAAACCTTTCATTCTCCTAATTAGGTTAATCTAATAATCACAAGGTAGAAACTTCCCTTTCAATTTGTTCACCATCTTATTCCATATGTTGATTTTGTATTAACATTTCTTCTTTCTATCTAATTACAAATGCTCCCACCACAAAGATGCATGACCTTTCAACTTTGTACTTGTAATTTTCACTTTCTTCTCCTTTGATATATTCTCATATTCTTGAAGTATTTCTCCATCTCAGTTATCTAGTCTATCAATTCATCTGAATATGGTCTCCCACTATATGCAGGAGGGTTAAAATATGGTGTAGACTTTAGACTAGTCAACATTTTCAAGAATCTTTCTTCTCCTTGATCCATTATAGGTGCAAGTGCGGCTTCTTCCTGCATTTCCTTAGCTTCATCATCACTAACATCTTCAAGATGTCTTCTTGAACACTGGATTGTCTCAAAAACTTATATGCAGGAGGGTTAAACTATGGTTTAGACTTTAGACTAGCGAACTCTTTCAAGAATCTTTCTTGTCCTTGATCCATTATAGGTGCAGGTGCAACTTATTCCTACATTTCCTTAGCTTCATCATCACTAACATCTTCAATATGTCTTCTTCAACGTTGGATTATCTCAACACCTTCTAACCTAGCAACAATTTGTCTTAGCATATCAGCTAAGCCCAAATCTACATCTTGCCTCCCTTGAACCATCTTAAAACCCTCTACAATTGTAGGTCAGATTGCAATCTTCCACCCCACAACAATATCACCAACTAGGGTTTTCAAGAAGGAACCTCAAAATCTAACCTTGCTCTGATACCAATGATGCAAGAGTAGAGATGCGTAAGGGACCTAAGGAACTTCCATCCCTAATCCTACTTGCAGATTAACAACTTTAAATAAACACACAAATAAGGAGAGAAGGAATGCAAATGTATTGTATTCAACTCATTCAAAATTCATACATGTAGGGTTGTAAGGCCTTCCCAGTTATGACCAATACAGTGAAATTCAATTACAAAACATTACTCATACATGTGAGGATCCCAGACTCCAAATTTTATCTTCTTAACTAATTTCATCACCCTCTCAATCCTATAAATCTCCACTTATTTATACAAGAGGCCACCGAATAGGCCAAATCTAAAGATCCTTAGATCCAACATTGGAGAAAGCAACGACCCAAATTTAGGTCCATACACTTCCCAATGAGTAATCCCAACATAAATAATGTGACCAAAATTAACTACACATGTCGACCAACATCAAACAATTAAATTCCACCAGTTGGTGAACTTAGGAACTGAGCAACACTGAACCATTGAACTAACTCGGTAAAGGAAACAACAAAATGGTAACTGAGTTCGCCAGTGACCGACAAGAATACTTCACCAGAAACCCAAAAGAAGTTACCGAGAAAACAAAACAAGCTATCAAATATCCAAAGAAGCTCTAACATATTTTTGGTTGATCCAGGATTGCCATAAATCCAAGATGCTCCTACATTACACGTGCCCATAAAAGCAGACACAAGTTTGTCTTTTGCACCTAGTTACTATGGACCCCAAATCACTAGCTACAACCAATTCATTGCACAAAATGCTAAGGGAATGAAATCAAGTATCCCATCATTCCACTTATTGTCCCATTGAATACTTTCCCTCAAGGTTGTTAATAAATGGAGACTAAATTATTTGCTTCCCTCATTCTTTGCATTGTTAAATGATATTTCCTAGGACAAAGAGATTGCATTTCACTTGAGGATGTGTGTGTGTGTGTGCATGTGCACACACACACACACATATATATATATGTATATATATGTATGTAATATGTATATATATACATATATATGTATGTACCTATATACATACATACACACACACATATATGTATGCATATTTATACACACACACACACATATATACATATACATATACATATATGTGTATGTGTATGTGTATGTGTATGTGTGTGTGTGTGTGCATGTGTGTGTGTGTGTGTGTGACTTTATGTCAAATAAATGTGCACAAGTTGAAACCCAATCATGTTTTCTCAATTAAAAGTGCGTACATGTTTATGTTAGAATAACTAAGAGGGGGGTGAATCAGTTATCTAGTGTCCCAAAACAAAATGTATAATTCAAAACATCTTCTTTAATTTCTACTCGTCGGTAAGCAATAATAACTCTCACTATCTGTGCTTTTACCGATTACCAGTCTAATACTCATAATAGTTTACCGATCAAATCTAACATGTAACATGTAAAGAATGATAACAAACAAATATCACAATCAACACATAACACAAGAGATTTAATGTGGAAACCATGTAAAGGGAAAAACCACCTGGGACCGGCAACCCAAAATTGTTCACTCTTCTGAAGTGAGGTCGGTTAAGACCCAACCTTGTTAAAGCTTACAAACACACTGTCAGGTGTGACCTTGTTAGAGGATTTTAGACTAGAAGTTATCATCCAACCAGCATTCACTATGGGTTTGATAGGATAACAATGTTCATTCTATGAATGATACATCATAAGACTTTCAAAGTCCACTCGGTTAAGAGATTTAGACTGTATACAATGGTTAAATATGTAATAGTAAAATGAACTGCCTTAATACAACTTCAATTGTAGATTACAGATCAATATTCAGTGCATACAAATCCTTCTGATCAATATTTCACTTCAGATTCAATACTATATCAACTTACTATCCATCAGTAATAGCTCTTTGTAGCTCGGTAACTGTTCTGTAGCTTGGTTCTCACTAACCAGTATGATCAGAATGCATGAAAGCTTGTTCACATGAAATTCCTGTAGCTTCTTCTTCTTCCAGCTCTTTTCATAAATAAATTATGTTCTCTTATATAGACGAGTAAATCATTTTCTTCTCCACCATCAGATTTTTCCGCTTAATCACATTCATAGATTTTGCCGCTTAAAACTTTCTCGGTACTTGTGTCAATAAAACATTTCAATCTTCCCAATTAGATCTTCCTTGAATTTTGTCAGCCATTGATTTTTGTAACAAACTTTATCTGTTACCTCGATGTTATACTCTTCCCAGCTCATCAATCTTATCAGCTAAACTAATCATTTAATTTATTCTATTCTGCTCGGTTAACAAAGAGTGCGTCGGTGAACACTACTCGGTTAATACTACGGTCAGTATACACTACACTCCGTCGGTGTATACTAGAAATGCCTCATTTACCGACAACACTGCTTTGTGTCTTTCAGCTCTATACTTCACTATAGATGAATGCAACATAATAAAGTCAATATCATCAAGTCATAGACTCATCAAAAAGTTACTCAATGTGTTCCTTATCCTCATCTGTCTTGTACATCTTTCCTCATGTAGATTTCTCTGTTCTTCATCTCTTTTCCAGTTTTCTTCAGATGTCTCGGTGCAGTAACTTATAAGATAAGTGTTGTCAAACTAGTTGACATCAATGACAATATAATACTAATTTAATCATATTCCATATCTAATTAGCAACTTCTCAGTGATCTTGTAATCACAGATCCTTCAATCAGATTCCAAATCAGTTGTAGTCCAACAATCTCTCCCTTTGGCATTGATGGCAGCTCAAGTAAAATGAAATGTACCATACACATACCAAATATACATTCTACAACTTTGTGAACAAATGCTATAAGTCAAATAGACTTAATATGTTTAATCACTACGTTACTGAACCAGCATTAAGTAATACAGCTTTACCTTTTTATAGTTGTAATCTTTTCAGTTCTTCTATTCCATTCAGATTGTCTCTCCCTTAGATAGTTCTCATCGGTGCTTGTTTCAAACCTTTCAACCTCTTTCATATTGTTCATCTCTCCCTTTCATTGTTGTACATTCCTTTCATATTGTTCATCTCTCCCTTTGACAACAATGCCAAAGAAACAAATAAACAATTAGCTCTGTATTAGCCAAGTAACTCTTTGTGGTGTTCAGTACTTCCTCTGTATCTCTATATACTGATATCTCATCGGTTGAAGTGCTCAAACTTAATCACAACCTTGAACATGATTCAAAGTGTGAACTATGTTGCATCAACATGAATGATCTTCTGATAAAAGTAGGTTGATGCAACATCCAGATCACCTTAGTGACCAATAGATAGGGAACAGACCCCAAGTCTAGTCCTCAAGTATTCAAATGTGTCCTTCGGTAGAGGCTTTGTAAAAATATCAGCAAGTTGTTCTTTAGATGTAACAAACTCTAACTTTACTTTTTTCTCTTGCACTTGTTCTCTTAAGTAATGATACTTAATAGATATATGCTTTGTCTTAGAGTGCATCACAGGATTCTTTGAAATATTAATAGCACTAGTGTTGTCACAATATATAATCACTGGGTCAGTGATTACTTTATTCATTCCTTCCAACACTTGTTTGATATATGCAGTGTTTGAATAGTTAGTAGCAGCAACAACATACTTTGCTTCAGTTGTAGATTGAGAAATACAAGCCTAATTTTTACTTGTCTAGGTTACAAGTCTTTCACCAAAGAAAAATGTTCCTCCAGTGGTGCTTTTTCTGTCATCCACATTTCCAGCCCAATCAGCATCAGTGTAAACTTTCAGTTCAAACTTCCCTTCCTTAGGATACCATAACCCATAATTCTTTGTTTTCTTCAAGTATCTTAAGATCCTTTTTGTAGCTATCATGTGTGATTCTCTAGGATTAGCACAAAATCTTGCAACTATACCCACATCATGTGCTATATCTGGCCTACTATAAACTACGTACATTAACTTACCAATCATGGATCGGTAAAGTGTCTGATTTACCTCTGTAGTTTCATCCTCCTTTGTCAATTTGCATCCAGTAGCCATTGGTGTTCCTACAGGTTTTGCATCTTCCATGCCAAATGTCTTCAGTACTTCCTTTATGTATTTAGATTGTGTGATGAATATGCCATCACTCTGCTGAATCACTTGTAGTCCAAGAAAGGACTTAATCTCTCCAAACATAGACATTTTAAATTCCTTTTGCATTTCATTAGAAAATGCCTTGCAAACAAGATCTGAGCCACCAAAGATAATATCATCAACAAATATTTCAGCAATGATAATAGTATTATCAGTTTCACCTTTCACATACAGATTGTTGTTTTCACTTGTTCTAACAAATCTAATACTTAACAAATAAGTATACAGTCTTTCATACCATGCTCTTGCTACTTTCTTTAGTCCATATAAAGCTTTATGTAATCTACATACCATGTCTTTATTGTCGGGATCAACAAATCCTTCAGGTTGTTCAATGTAGACCTCTTCTTCAAGTATACCATTCAAAAATGTTGACTTCACATCCATTTGATAGACTTTGAATTTCTTATGTGTAGCATATGCAAGTAGCATTATAACTCCTAATCTAGCAATAGGTGCAAATGTTTCACCATAGTCAATGCCTTCTTCTTGTGCATATCCCTTGCATACTAATCTAGCTTTATTTCTTGTGACTTCACCATTTTCATTCAATTTATTCCTGTATATCCACTTAGTACCGATAACATTCTTATCTTTTGGTCGGGGTACTAAGGACCAGGTTTTGCTCTTTTCTATTTGTTCTATTTCCTCTTTCATTGCATTAACCCATTCTTCATTGTCTAATGCAACTTTCATAGTTTTAGGTTCAAATTCACAAATTAGACATGTACCTTGTCTTGTTTTGCTTCTAGTTTGCATTCCAACATGTCTGTCTCCAATGATTTGTGTTTCAAGATGGTGTCTTCTGACAAAACTAGCCAAGACTTGATTTCTCCTTTCTTGTTCATCATGTTTAGGGTCATTTCCTTACTCGGTAGCTTCTTCATGTTCATTGGTTTGTGGTGCCTGTTGTACTACATTATTTCCTTGCTGAGTGGTTGACACTACTTGAGGTGTCGGTAGATACTCTGGATATTCAATATAAGTGAATCTACCATAGTCTTTCGGTTCCTTTGTACTTTCCTCTGTGTACTTATCATCAAAATCATCAACACAAACATTAGTACTTTCAACAATCTTATTTGTAACCTTATTCAAACATTTGTATGCTTTACTTGTAGTGGAATATCCCATAAATATTCATTCATCTCCTTTAGAATCAAACTTCACATTTCTTTCATCTTTCAAGATAAAGTATTTACTTCCAAAAATTCTGAAATAACTTACAGTAGGTTTGTGTCCAAACCATAGTTCATAAGGTGTTCGATTGGAGTCCTTCAGTTGTACCTAGTTAAGAACATATACAGCTATGCTGACAGCTTCCCTCCAATATGTTTGAGCAACATTCTTCTGTATCAGCAATGTTCTAGCACAGTCAATTATAGACCTATTCCTTCTTTCAGCAATGCCATTTTTCTGAGGTGTCCTCGGTGCTGATACCTACCTCTTGATTCCATGCTCATTACAAAATTTAGTAAATTCATCAGAGGTAAATTCACCTCCTCTATCAGATCTTAAACAATTTATTTCCTTTCTAGTTTCTTTCTCTACCTTAGCTTTATACCACTTAAACATTTTGAAGGCTTTAGATTTCTCTTTCAAGAACATAAGAGTCATCAGTCTAGTGTAATCATCAACAAAAAGAATAAAATATCTATCACCATAATAACTCTGAGTTCTCATAGGACCACATAGATCGGTATGAACCAACTCAAGTATCTTCTTTATTGAATAGTCTTTGCTTTTAAAACTAGACTTAGTCATCTTACCTCTATGACAGTCATAGCACATAGCATGATTAGGTTTTGTTAAGTTAGGCAGTCCTCTAACTCTTTTCTTTCTACTAATCTTGATCATGTTGTCAAAGTTCACATGGCATAACCTTCGGTGCCACAACCAAGCATCTTCATCCTTTATTAATAAACAAGAAGACTGATCCATATCAAGATAGAATAGATTACCTTTGGATTGTGTACCAGTTCTGACAAGTCTTCCTCCATCATCATAAATCTTCACCTTTTTTCTCTCAAAAGCCAGTCGGTGGCCTGAGTTGTTCAACTGAGCCACACTTATCAGATTATAATTTAGTCCATCTACCCAGTATGCATTTTCACATTGTAGTCTATCATTGATCATCAGTGAGCCTTTACCTCTTACCATACAGGGTGCATCATTTTCCATTCTCATAGATCCTCCATTATATTCAACAAGATGATCAAACTTCTCTACATCACCGGTCTTATGATGTGTGCAGCCACTGTCTATAATCCATGTATCATTTCTGCTTACTTTAGAGATCAATGTTGTCTCTTCATGTTTCTCTTCTTCTTCTAAGTCATCTTTCATAGCAACAAATACAACTTCTATATCATCATCAGAATCAGATTCAGTCTCAATATCTTCGGCTATGTAACATACATTTTTGCCTTTTTCATCTCGATTGTCTCTGTTGTTGTGTTGATAACCTCTGTTGACTCTTCTCCCATAGCTTCCTTCAGATCAGTCTTTGGATATATCATCTTTCTTCTAAGGACATCTAGTAGTGATGTGACCGACTTCTTTACAATTAAATCATGCTAAAGGTAGCTTTCCTCTATACCTTCCTTTTCCTTTGGGCAATCTTTGGGCCATAAGTGCTTCAAGCTCATCAAGTTCATCATCGGTATTGTCATCACTATCACAATTCTTACCATTCCTACTAGACTTTCCAATCTTCAGAGAAGACATGAAAGTGGATTCAACAGAAGGAACAACACTATTATCAAAGTTGTTTAATTCAAAGGTTGTAAGTTTACCAATCAGAGTGTCAAGAGTAAGGTTGGATGTAGCTCTTGTTTCATGAATTGTAGAAATCCTGATTGCATAAACTGGTAGCAAAGTTCTAAGAATCTTTCTTATCACTGTTTCATCATCAATTACTCCATCAAATGCTCTAATAGCATGTACCACCTCTTTGAGTCTATTTGAATATTGGACAATATTCTCACCTTCTTTCATTCTCATATCATCAAATCTACCTCTCAGACTTTCAGTTCGGGCTCTTTTGACATTCAGATCTCCACTATAGATTTGTGCTAACTTATCCCACATTCCTTTGGTAGTTGTGCATGTCTTGATATCTTCAAATTCAGTGTCGGTACAGGCAGCAGCAAGTTCCATCATAGTAACATTGTGTTCATGTTTATCCTTTAGTTGATCAACAGTTAGGGGACCAATGGGCGGTTGCATGTAGCCATTTTCCATCAGATCTAGTGTTGAGTTCCCAATTTTAGATATGTGCAGCTTCATTCTACTTTGCCATACTGTGAAGTTCTCTTTGTTTAGTTTTGGTACTTCCCTCTTATACATCTTGAGACCTTTATGCTTAAGTCCTTAAAACTGTGTTCCAATCAACCAAAGCTTTGATACCAATTGTTAGAATAACTGAGAGTGGGGTGAATCAGTTATCCAGTGTCCCAAAACAAAATGTATAATTCAAAACATCTTTAATTTCTACTCGTCGGTAAGCAATAATAACTCTCACTGTCTGTGCTTTTACCAATTACCAGTCTAATACTCATAACAGTTTACCGATCAAATCTAACATGTAACATGTAAAGAATGATAACAAACAAATATCACAATCAACACATAACACAAGAGATTTAACATGGAAACCCTATAAAGGGAAAAACCACCTGGGACCGGCAACCCAAAATTGTTCACTCTTCTGAAGTGAGGTCGGTTAAGACCCAACCCTGTTAAAGGTTACAAACACACTGTTAGGTGTGACCTTGTTAGAGGATTTTAGACTAGAAGTTATCATCCAACTAGCATTCACTATGGGGTTAACAAGATAACAATGTTCATTCTATGAATGATACATCATAAGACTTTCAGAGTCCACTCGGTTAAGAGATTTAGACTGTATACAATAGTTAAATATGTAACAGTAAAATGACCTACCTTAATACAACTTCAATTGTAGATTACAAATCAATATTCAGTCCATACAAATCCTTCTAATCAATATTTCACTTCAAATTCAATACTATATCAACTTACTATCCATCGATAATAGCTCTCTGTAGCTCGGTAACTATTCTGTAGCTCGGTTCTCACTAACCAATATGATCAGAATGCATGAAAGCTTGTTCACGCGAAATTCCTGCAGCTTCTTCTTCTTCCAACTCTTTTCATAAATAAATTTTGTTCTCTTATATAGATGAGTAAATCATTTTCTTCTCCACCATCAAATTTTGCCACTTAATCACATTCATAGATTTTTCCACTTAAAACTTTCTCGGTACTTGTGTCAATAACAT
This sequence comes from Chamaecyparis obtusa, assembly GCA_027943335.1. Classification (NCBI taxonomy): domain Eukaryota; kingdom Viridiplantae; phylum Streptophyta; class Pinopsida; order Cupressales; family Cupressaceae; genus Chamaecyparis; species Chamaecyparis obtusa. The sequence continues at coordinate 291,115 of BSBK01005499.1, read as the reverse complement.
GTTTCAATCTTCTTCGTTAGATCTTCCTTGAATTTTGTCAGTCGTTGATCTGTGTAACAAACTTTATCTATTACCTCGATGTTATACTCTTGCCAGCTCATCAATCTTATCGGCTAAACTAATCATTTAATTTATTTTGTTCCGCTTGGTTAACAAAGAATGTGTCGGTGAACACTGCTTAGTTAATACTATGGTCGGTATACACTACACTCCGTCAGTGTATACTAGAAATGCTTCATTTACCGACAACACTGCTTTGTGTCTTTCAGTTCTATACTTCATTATAGATGAATGCAACATAATAAAGTCAAAATCATCAAGTCATAGACTCATCAAAAAGTTACTCAATGTGTTCCTTATCCTCATCTATCTTGTACATCTTTCCTCATGTAGATTTCTCTGTTCTTAATCTCTTTTCTAGTTTTCTTCAGATGTCTCAGTGTAGTAACTTACAAGATAAGTGTTGTCAAACTAGTTGACATCAATGACAACATAATACTGATTTAATCATATTCCATATCTAATTAGCAACTTCTTAGTGATCTTGTAATCACAGATCCTTCAATCAAATTCCAAATTAGTTGTAGTCCAACAGTTTATGCTTGTACTCAGGCTTAGATGAAAAGATTTGGCTTGGGAGCTTCGCTTCCTTCCTTTGGGCATGTCATTTTTATTCCAATTTGGTTTCTCAACTTCATCATCACCAAGTTTACACATTATCAAGTGGGTATTTGTAAAATAACCACCATAATTTCACACGTTGCCTGAGCTTTATAACCATATAATTATTTTTAGATTCAAACAAACATATTAATCTTTAATTTCTTTTAACAATGTCTCTAGACTTCTCAAAGACACACGTATACCATTTTTAAATTTTTTTTACCTAATTGTCCAAATTTGAAATAAATTATATATTATTGTCCTACACTTGAATCTTTATAATTTAAAAAAAAATCAAATTTTGATTAGTTTGGTGCAAGTTATTTGAAGCACACAAACAAGCATCTGATTTTTAGGATGTGTCCAATTTAAGAAATCATACAAAATAATACTCAACAAAAAATTACAAACAAATACACAACTTCTATTAATCACTCTTAACTATTTGTCTGCTAAAGGGTTTTTCAAAATACTAAATGCTACATTTTTTGTGAAGCACGCATCAAACACTATCTTATATTTTGCTAAAAAAATAGGAATGGTTTTTTGTGTGTGAAGGATTAACCCCCTTAATCCTATTCATTTTTAAAAAAATTTAGTAGTATAGAAACTAGATTTAGAGTTCTACAATTCATATTCTTTTGGTATCTTCAAATTTTGAGTACACAAGTCTCAAATTGCTCCTACAACTTCACATGTAGCTTGTTTCAAAAAAAGTAGCCACTTATACTCTCCCTTTTTGTTCACCATCTTGGTGCACATGCTTGATGAGTTGAGATTGATATTGAAATTATGAAAGAAGAATGTGCAAGCTAGGATTGAATATAGAAAAATGAGATTTTTTAGCTTATATAGTAGTATAGAAATCAGATATACAAACAACAACAGTATATTTTAAGATAACAGACAAAGAGGAACTTACTACCAAAATCTAGGCCAAAAAAAGATGAATGATAATGAGTTTTGAAGCCTTGTCCTAGATGATGGTGAGCATGGTCTTCTAATTCTTAATTTGAATCTAGATTTGTATCACTATAACCTGCCACCTACACACAAAAAGAAATAAATTGTTGGATTGATGGGAATTTCCCTAGGTAAAATTCTAGTTTAGGAATTGACCTTGGAATTGAACTAATTAAAATATAAATAAGCATGTTCTTATGTAGAAGATGTTGGATATAAAAATAAAGTATCCTATACCTTATTGATACAATTCTCTTTGAATGTGATCATAAGTGTTGATGCAATAATATGACTCCACAAAACCTAGAAGGAAATCAATAAACACATGCTTGCATGAAGGTTATTGATTGAAAAAATTCTATATTTAAAGAATAATGATGAAATATTGCCTTGAATGGTTGATTATAAAATGCTTGAGCTTGGTGTGTAATTGAGATGTATATGTTCAAATTAGGGGGGTAAGCTTTCTTTTAAACCTCTTGCTAGTATTTTGGGTTTGTAATTTCAAATAGAGCTAACGTGGAGAAGGTTTTACCAGTCCCACAAACTAGTTGTTTGATGGTTTGAATTTTGGCCCCAATTATCAAGACAACATCACCTTGTACAACCTTGTCTAAGACAAGGTTGCCCCAGGTGACCCTGTCCACCTTGTCCTAGGAAAATGTCACCCCAAGAAAATTTTTTCCTCCCAATAATGGTAAGATCAAGGACACAATGTCCAAAATGTAGTGAAGATATCTAATTTTTAGCCAGTGCAAGATAGATTAAACAAGATCAAGCATGGGAGGCCACACATGCTAAAATGATGCCTAGGTGAGTGAGAAATTTCATATGGATTCAATTTACAATGATATTGATAATTTTCACACGTTTACCAATAATCTACTCATCCTTATATATCCTTCCCAATATCCAAAAATATCGATTAGGTCAGCTCAATAGGACCTATCAAATGAAACATGTAGCCTAAAGTAGGTTGGATTCAAACATATGTATCAACCAAAAAATTATATTGTAAATCAACCCCAAAAAAATTAAACCTAAAAAACATCTTAACACATCCTTCAAGGAAAAAGAATAGGTGAAGTTTAACTACACATGAAGGAACACATCCTATCAACTCAAATATCAATACTAGTCAAAACCATTGATGGAATGCCTCCAGACCATCAAAGAGAAACCCAAGACATTTTGAACCAAGATGAAGATATTGAATACAATCTGCAAACTTCCTAAAATATTCTTCTAAAGGAATCAATTATCAAATTTGGTGCACGAGAAATAATTCGCTAATCAAATTGAGATAGGACAACCCTAACAAACTAGCACTCTTCATCAAAAAGAATTTTGTACTATCGAGCACCAAATCACTTGAAACTTATATCACTAAACCCTTGTACCATATAGAACATATTCCAAAAAAGACATGAGAAAAAAAATCATCATAGAAAAATGAAGATCATTTTGGTGATTCATCCGAGACAGATTTAATGTTCAAATTGTGATATGGAGGATAAAACCTTATAAATTTTGTCGTAAAAGTGATTAAGACTTAAAATCTTGCACATAGGCTCCTGACATGTTAAAAAGCTTAATTCTTGAGTTGCAAAACTAGAAGATTAAATTTAGAAAAATGTGAGCCAATTTACCAAAATGTATACTTGTACAAATACTTTGATTAATACTTAGAGAGATTTCCTCAATCAACCAAATATGAAACTGAACTTCTAAGATTTCGGAACCTTTCAAATCTTGTTTTTAATATCTAACACTTAATAACATCAACTGTATCTTAAATCTCACACTTAATCAATCATTCATCTCACCAATATTTGACGACGGTTGACAATCTTACGGTTCCTTTGCGGACTGAGACTGAACTCTAACAGCATGCGGATTCAACTCAAGCACGCGCACATTGTCATTACTAAGCATGAGGATATTCGATATCTCTCGGATTACCCCGAACAACTCTGCAGATGATCTCAGTTCCCTTTTTAACTGTGACTGTACCAACAAATCTATCAGGCTCCTCTACGCGGGTATAAGCAACTTCAATACTTTCATAATACCATTGTATGGGGTCAGCACCAGACTAGTATACCGATCCTTGAAGACTGTTATAAACACGATACACTCAGCAATGAACAATTTACTCTTTGCCGATATCCAACTTATATTCCACCGAAATAGAGCATTTAAAAGACCGATCCACAATCACCACGAACCACAAATAAAATCGACTTCAAATGCACACAATCGGGCCGTAATACTGTTACAAACCATCTTTTGCCACGGGACTGGTTACAAAATGATTTCAATAACTAACTTTAGCATCGAACTTCACATTCCTGTCACATAAAACCAGTCCACTGTTCCATTTGGGATTGTTACAACAGACACATAAACACAAACAGATTCCAGATTATCATAGTCAGCAAAACCCGATTCATATAAACATTTAAATTTCTTTGTCACAAAACCGAATTCATAAACAAAACAATCATCGATTTAAAACTTAAGAACCCGCTGCATATCAGTGTTGAATTCCTTCATCGAAACCCAACACAAAGAAATAATTACATTTTCCATCAAAAGGAAACCGAAATCATAGATGAGAAAGTGAAGGATAAAACATCTTTGCAGATAATTAAATCCTTCTTTTCATTATGGTATTCTTTGTTACATTGTTTCGTAATCCTTCGTGGATTTTCAACCATCCTACTCTACTACTTCTCGGGTTCTATAAAGATCTCAAAAGAACACCATCCCATAACTAACTCACATAACTACTTTTTAACTTCACCGATGCCTTCTAATTCCTCTAACATATCTAATAGACTAATTCCCCTAACGGTTCTTTATGACCGATTAGGGTAAGCCTATAGCTAAACTAGTAAGGTATCGTGGAGTTGACAACAAAGTTGTCAACTTCACGATTACACTAACCTTTTATTTATGAAATCAAAATACTTATTTCGACCGGATTAACAACTATTAAAATAACTAAGACTTCTACCCAACCGGATCACTTTCCATCTATTTGCATTAACCACTTTTCAATATGCTCATATTTTCTTTGAAGGGAATCGACTATTTATCTTAGCATCTCAGTGATGCTTGCACCAAAGTTATTTTGTGATAATATTTTCCCATTTAGAATCATAGGATATTCATAAAAAAATTACATGTCCCTAGGCTAGTAGAATCATAGTTTCTAAAGGGGTCATTTGACATGAATTATAATAGAAGCGCTCTATTTTCTTCATTTTTGTTGCTTTGTGCAACAATTTTTTCAACTATCATTTGAATATTAACTTTTTCCTCTTTCATGATATAGAATGGGTTGTTTCAAAATATTTCACTACTTATTTAGTAATATGTTACTTGTGAATTGGTTTGAGAAGGATTTCATGTTGAAACCATAATTTAACCCCCAATTTTGGCTATAAAATCTTTAGAAAATTACAAACTAAAGACTAGGGGGATATCTATCATGACCCCTTCTTGGAGAATGGTGATATTTGGACATGCATACAATATGAGTGGAAGTTCTCTAATAACTTCTACCATTCGAATGGGCCCTTTCCATTTAGTTTCTTCAAACCCTTTGCAATAGGCTCATATTTTCTTTGAAGGTAATCAACTATTTGTTTTAGCAGATCACAATGGTGTTTTCATTAGAGTTTTTCTAGATGAATTTTTCACCTTCAAAATCATAACATCTTCATCTAAAATTACAAATGTCCCTAGGCCAGTAAAATAATACTTTGCAAAGGGATCATTCTCCATAAATTCTAATAGAAGAGTTTCGTCAAGTCTTCACTTTGGTCAATCTAGTGCAATTTTTTGTCTATCATTTCCATATTGACTCTTTCCTCTTTCATGAGCATGAGATGGGTTTCTTCAAAATTTATCATTACTTCTTTATTAATATGTTCCTTGTGAAGTGGTCTATCAACCCTTTTATCTTGGAATCATTTTTTTTTCTTGAAATTAAATGAGACTAATGTAAGGAGAGATAACTTCCAATTTTGGCTATAAAATTTGTTGTCAAGTGGGAAGATGAGTATGGCATAGATTTTTTCATTTATGAAAATACTACTTGCTGGCATGATTGCGTGGAGTACACTTTAGTTTTGGATGTTTGCACTGAAAAAATGACTAAGTCCAGAAAGTAGTTGATAAGGTATAGTCGTATAGTTTTTCCTTGCGAGCATAGTATATGAGGAAATACGGCATGTGAGCTTAGAGGAATGTATTAAGGGATGTAATAGACCTTCAGTTAAGGTCACATGCATTTTTGAGTTGAATGGAGAAAGTTACAACATGATCTAGGTACACAAAGATAGTGCAATAGTGAAACATTGTAAATGACTAGTGACAATGATTAAGGGAGTAACGTGTGGAATCCAGAAGTGATACCTTGGATTTTGTTTGGGTCCTACCCTATCTTTATGGATGTATGATCTTTGACTATGTAATTATGTGTTGGACACATTTTGTGATTTATTTGTGAGCCGATTGGAAAGATTATGAGATCGAGTATATATGTTTTGAGATGAAAAGCTATAAAAGTGTGGTGGAATGCATTGTGATCTAAAGATAATGCAGAAGATGTTTTGAGCTATTAGTGGAACTAATTTTTCATAACAGATGTTGTTCTATTTCATTTTTGTTTATATAAGATACTTTGGTAATACTGGATAATGAATCTGTTGTAAGAGTAGTAAGCTCCATTTTATATTCACCCCTAACAGGGTCTATCCTCTAAAAAGGACTTGTACTAATGTAATATTCTTCTCACAATAGTAAAATGTCTCCTAACAGAGACACAATACTTTTAGTGCATTAGTTGTGGGTATCATCCCCACCGGGGTTTTCCCTTAGCTAGGTTTTCCTTGAGAACAAATCATGGTGTTATGAGTTGCTTACTTTATGTTTGTGTTCTTCTTATTTCAGTTATCACATGGTTAAGTTTGAATTGGATTAAAAATAATAAATAGTACTATAATACTGATTCACCCCTCCCCCCTCTTAGTAGTGCTTGATCCTAACAATTGGTATTAGAGCTTGTGGCCCTTGGAGACAAATCCTAATAGCTTGAGGGGGATCAAAATGGATTCAAGTAATTTAAAAGAGAATCTTGAAGAAACACTAGAAGAATTGGATAAAGAAAAATATAATAATGATTAATTGAAATTCAAACTAAAAAGAGCTGAAGGATATATCGGAAAGCTCAAGGAAAAACTTGAACTTTCTAGGAATCAAAAGCAAGAAATTGTGGAAAAGATATAGGAGGAATCTGAAAATAACTCAGATCTTATAAATCAACTTGAAAAAGAAAGGGACGCATTGAAGTAGAAACATGAATCTACAATCAACAAAATGACTAAATAAATTCATCAACTAAGTGAAGAAAAGAGAAAACTTGATGAAACTTTGAAAGGCAATAGTGTTCAGTTAAAAAAAATACAAATTGAACTGGATAGATACAAAATTATGTATCAAGAATTGGATAAATATAATCACATCATCAAGGGATAGCTTGGTGAATCAAAGAAACACATTGAAATTTTTTATGGAAGAAGTAATAAGAGTGATGAACAACTAGAACAACAAAATTTTGAAGTTAATTTTGATGAAGTAGAATGCTCTAAAACTCAATAAAATCAATTTGAAATAGTTGTGACTCCTAATCAATAAGAAAGACCTACATAGGAAGAGGAACCTAGAGAGAAGTTCATACCTTTCAGAGGAAGATTCTTTCGATGTAATAAATTTGGTCACATGAAGAGAGATTAGAGAGGTAAGACTCCTTATAAGCCTTTTCTAGTTATTGTTTCAATCGCTACACATATGAACACAAGAAGATAGAATGCAAAAAACTTGATCTATCAAGCACTAAACAAAACTACGTTAGAGATAAAATAGGAGCCAAGATTATGTGTTTTAAATGTAATAACTGTGGACATATGGCAAGAAATTGTAGACTACAGGTTAATCAGAACATGTCATCTCCTAAATGCTAAAAATATAACAATCAAGGACATATAGCGAAGTCTTGCAGGTATAATTGAAATGTTAGTAACATAAGACCACCATCTAGAGACACAAAGAAAAATATTGGTGATATTGATAGAACCCTGGCAGAATACATGATTGATTTTCACAGACATTTTGTAAAGGAAGCTAATAAAAATATTGATGAAAAATGGAAAGAAAAGGAACAGTGTGACTAAGGTTCGGGAAGAATTAGTAGATACTAGTAATGCTATCATTGCCACATCAACTTAAGTGGCCAAACATGGTGTTAGGGGGAGCTTTGGAGAAAAATAACAGTAACCCATCCAACCTCTTGTATAAAGAATGAGTTGATACGAGCTTATAGATAGACATGTTCATGTATCTGATGTCTACATCTATGATCGCATGGCTATAAATATAGTATTTGATGATGGCCAAGGAAGATGGATGACTAGAACCTTGCAAGCTTACTAATTCATCGAGAAATGTGTAAATTTTAACATTGTGAAGTATAAGATCATTGGTCTCAAACTTTTTTTTCACCATTCAAATGGGACTAAGGAGATTAGAAGAGAAAGAAAAGGAGCTAAATCATTTATGTGATTGTTGAGTGGACATATTCCATTTCATCAAGTAAAAGGTATTTTGATACTCTTTGAATCTTTGTTTATTATGGATACACCAATGATTTTTAATGTTGGTGAGAGACCAAGGTACAAACTCAAGAAACATCATTACAAGTCTAGAGAGGATGATCCTAAATGTGCATTTTCGCATATGCCATACAATGTGCTTCATGTGCAAGACATTAGGTAATACATTAACTGCAAGTATGAAATAAAAGGAGACTTAGATATCATTAAGGAAAAGAAAGATATGATTAAGGATGATGGAACTTGGAAAGATGAGTTTGTTGGTTGGTTTCCCAGTTTTAGGTGTTGTCTTTCAAAATTTTGATTTTTGAGGTATATCTCTAGTTTTCATGATTTGATCTCCAGCATTTCCAGTCCCAGAGCTCCAAAATTGTTTAAGGTTTGAAAAACCCTAGGTATTAGGTCTAATTGTCTTTGAAAATCCAAAAAGCCCTAAAAATTGTCTCACCTAAGTCTATTCAGTTATTACTTTTTCAAATCACTTATCAATCTTTTTGGAGCATGTGTGCTTTTATATTTCCAGGTTAGTCACTTAGTCTCCTAATCAGTTTAGTATATTCCCTTTTAACTAGCAATCACCTGAATCCCTTTGTCATATAGTCTCCTTAGGTTGGAGGAATATTCTTTGTTTTCAAACAACTCAGCGGTTGCCTTCGGTCACCGAATCTCTAGATGATTATTTTGAGATATAGCGATTGCTATGATAAATTTTTGCAAAGTAACTATGGTTGTTTTATCTCTAGATCAAAATACCTTCAGTCTGGTGATCACAAAAAGAAATAAAGAATGGATATAGTATTCAGTGATTCTAAGATTCGCAGTTGGTCGCTGAGTCTCCAAATACAAGGTGGCAGTCTATTTTATGTGGGTCACCAGATCTCCAAGTTATTCAGTGATTAGTTCTTTTATCCTGCGAACTAGCGATTTCAATGGTCACGTGTTCTCATGGTTCTACGGTTATGGCTTAAGCGATCAGCGATCCAGCGACACAGTTATCTCTAAGTCTCCTAATGAAGCGGTTAAGTTTTAAAAGGTCTGGCGACTTAGCAGGAACCGTTGGATGAAGATTTAATCAGCGATTCATATTTAATCTCATTACTTGACCAAGGTTAAGTAATTCTTCTGGCGACTTGGAGAATGAAGGTTTTCGCACGATCTCTAGTCTTAACCATAGTGAAAGGAAATATTTGGCGATAAGGATATGTCTTCAGTTGCATGGTCACTAGATGAGGGTGAGTTAAGAGAAAGGTTTTCAAATAGTTGTTGTCAACCGTTGATGTAATTTTGATCGAGAGGTGGTCACATAGTCTTAGAATCAAACCATGGGTTAGAAAATGTTCCAACGACCTTGAGATTTGCCTTGTCACCCAATCGCTAGGTCAAACTCAAGTTAAGTAAGTTGCTCAGTGATTAGGAGACCGTCTTCAATCACGCAATCGCCAAATCATTCAAGGTTAAGTGTTGACCAAAGTCAAAAAGTTAAAAAAATATGAGTATCCGTTTGCCGGATTTTGTGATGTGTCTCTTCCTAATTGGTTAACAAAATATACAGAATATAAATGAGTATGTGGACTTGTCTATAGTCGTTGAGTCTCTAGAAAAGATAAATCAAAGTTTTCTTATCTTTAGTTACTGAATCTCCAAATAGGTGAGTCGGGAGGTCTCAAGAAAAAGTTTGAAAAGTCAATAGGCTTCAATGACTGAGAGATTCATTATGCTTGCTAGATCTCTTGATGGATTTTTGTCGCTAGGTCTCAAGATAAAATTAAAAAGAAATAATTTGACAGTGACTAAAAGACCGACTATAGTCACCAAGTCTTAGAATGGAAAATATAAGTAAACATAAGGTCGCCCAGTCTCCAGATAAATTCAAAAGGGTTCAAATTATTCAACGACTATGATCTCTCACTATAGTTGCCAAGTCTCAAGAAGAAATAAATTCATTAAACAACTAAAGTTTTCTTTAGTCACCAGATCTTCGAGAATGTAAAGGAGGCACCAAATCTTTTAGTGATTACGAGAATGTCTTGTAGTCGCTAGGTTGCCAAAAGTTAAAATTTGATTACCTGTCATTTTCTTAGCTTACAACTAGTGAATTGAGTGTTGGGTGTGCTAAGTAATGGCAGAAGTGACATAATTTTCAGCTTTTTGATCTCTAACGGATTGCTGCATTCAATTCTGCTAAATAAATATAGTTGTTCATCACTCATTTTGAATTACCAAGCATTCAGAAGAGCCAAGGTGATAGAATTTCTTGAGATTTTTAGAGCAATTTCAGAGTTCAGAACATCCAAAATTTGCAGAAGAGTTTGAATTCTTAGAAAAGATGAGCCAATTATCAGTTAGTGGGGCCTCTACCAGCAAAGGTGCTAAGGAGAAAGTTAAGGAAAGTTATTTGGATGAATTCCTCGTCTTACTGCTAGGGTCGTCACAGACTAAGAAGTTTAGTGATGAGTGTTTTGTCGATGAACTTGCATACTGTAGAGATGCTAGAATGCCAGATGTCACTGGAATGTGTTTATTCAAGTACTTTTATAAGAATTCTAATAGTCTGGTCGTTGTCTCAAACCCTTGGACATCAGGGTTAGCAAAATTAATAGTTCCAAAGGCTTTCTTAGATGTAGATGTCTTAATTATTCTATCCCATTGCTATGATCCCCTATCCAGAATAATTCAGAAGGGTGATGGTTCTCCTCTGGTCACTCTTGATTGGAATTCCTTCATGAGAGCTTTTGGTATGCAAGTCCCAATGGCTACGGAGATTAATTTGCAGGCCCTGGCCAATAGATATGTTAGGGAGGCTGCTATGGTGGTGAAAGAAATTCCAAACCATGTTCCCTGGGAGAATGGGAATTAAATTGTGCCAATGGCCAGGACGACCCCATTTTTCTACAAGGATCTCTGATTTTATATAAAGTATATTGCATATGGATTATACAAAGTTCTAAGGGTTGATGGTGGGGAGAGGATCACCTTAGATCTCTTAATGATAGTTTTTGACTCTTAGAGTCTTCATGTGATGAGAGGATATGATTACATAGGGTATGTAATAGATAAGATGCATGAGGGTTTACAGGTGTTGAAGAACCACACGTCTAGTTCTACACCTAGGTTTACACATTTTTTTTTGTTGATGCATCTCATTCTGTATTTCAATTATGATATCATGAACATGGAGGCCCTTGAGTCACAAATGATGTATAAGGGACAACCAAATCTAGTATAGTTTTAGATAAGGGCTTGGAGTCCTTCTTCCTCAAGAAGTGATTTCCATGTATTTGAAAATTGGATAGTTCAGCCTATCCTTCTCAATTTGGGACTTAATCCTTCAAGGTTGTCAACCAAGGTTTTGTAGTTGATAAGGCCCCAACAATTTGTTGATAAGTGGACCAAGGGTCATAATTGGGGAGATATTTACTATGAAAAGGGTTATACTATGATTAGAGTATATGGATGCCCTCAACCCCCCCACATACTACCATTCTTTTTCCCACCTAGGGTGGCATTTTTAGAGTTCATCTAGCAGCTTATGCTAACTGATAAGGAGCATCTGGCTCCACATAGAAAAGGAACTTTTACTCCAAGGCACTTTAGAGTACACAGTCTCACAATAGGAAAGAATGCCTTCAATAAGGTAAATGATTGGTTGGGACAGTTTAGAATGCATGCTACTTCCTACAGGTATGTTGATACAGAGGGATTTATGGTTGCTGCTAGAAAATATTATATCCCTAGCATCCCCTTCAACAAGATACATGAGGAATATCCTCAGGAGGATGTATTAAGAAACATAATAGAAGAAGAAGAACTGGTAAGAAGATCTAACCAAATACATGAGTTGTATGCTATGGAGAAGCAATTAAAACAAAAGGGATTGGCATTCAGCAGTTTCTTTCCCACATTGCCTTATCTCCAAAGGCTAGAACAAATGATGGTCCAATTTAATACTTTGATGAGGACTTTTGAGGATCAAATTGATGAGAAAGAAGGAAGAAAGGATGTCCACTCAAAGTCTAAATGTGATGAAGACAGTGATGGTGGCTACTCCGTGCACAACATCCCTCCTCTAGAGCAGATAATGACCGAAAAGCATCAAGCTGGAGAAAATATTGTTGGCTTGACAGAGCTCCATAGTTCTCAAGATACAAGTGAGCCTCCTGCAAAGAAGCATAAACTATTAACTGGAGAATCTTCTCAAGCAAGGAGAAAGGATAGAGTGGGAGCCCTCTTTATTGGAAAAAGTGTTCATGACCACTAGTTGAGGAAGAAGATAAGAGAGGAAAAAAGAAAACAAAAACTTGAAACAGAGGATGTTGAGTTGCCCTTGGCCCTATGCCAAGATGAAAGAATGTTAGAGCAAGATGCATTCTTGAAGGATGAAAATTTTATTCAGTCAGATGAATTCAAGAGCTTCTTGATATGGCACAAGCAACAATAGGTTGCGTCAAGTGTTCAGATCACTAAAGAAGGTCAAGTGTCTGATGAAGTAGTACAGACACTAAGGGAATATGACCCTGAGGCTGAATAAATCACCCCAGAGGAAGCTAGACAACTTGTTATAAATAGCAATATGCTACTTGTGCTTGGGTGGAATTTATATTCAGATTTTTTTATTGATCAAATCAAGAAATAGGACATAACATTGTCCTCAGAGACCCAAGTAGAGGAGATTATCAGAGGATTTGGGTATAGCCCAAAGAATCAAGCATTGGCTCTATGGAGCCTATATCCTAAAGATAAGAAGCCTCAGATTTTGAATGTCAAAGAGAAAATGGATGGAGACAAGATTGTCTGGTTGATCCATAATATAGGAGACCTTGAGATCTCTCAAGTGTTAACTCATTTTGCTAGGCTAAATGAAGACAAGACCAAGCAATTATCGGAGAGATATGGTTCCTTGTTAGAGGATTATAGTGCACTTTTGAAGGATAGAGATATCTAAATATTGAAAGAAAATGCATTGGAGAAATCTTTAGAAGAATTAGACTAGAAAATAATAAATACTCTTGTAGCTATCCCTACACCACCTGAACAGCCTACACTAATTGAAAATAAAGGTGTAAGTGAAGAAGAAGGTACTGTAGGGATTGAAAACACAAAATTAGAAAATAATGAGGCTATCTTACAAGCCTTACTGAAAATCTTGCAGCACATAATTGATGCTTTAAAGGATAAATCTGATTTGGTTTTCAATGCTTACAATAAATTACCTAAATTGTAGGTGGAGGTGAATAGTTATGTTTTAATTTTGAATGGTTATTATGCAACTTGGTCAGCCAGAGCAACACTTTTTGAAAGATTAGTAGTAGTGCAATCTCTAAGAAATGATATACCAGAGATTGTTCTGCAAGTAGGTGAAGAGATAAATAGAATTAAGGCCATATTGCCACTTTTTAAAGGCAAGGCAAATCAAATTGAGGCTAAGATAGCCATGCTCAGCTCAGACTTCAATAGGTTTATTCCTCCCATTAAAGATGGAGATGGTTCCATGAAGAGCCTCGACCAGTGGAGATCAGATTTTGATCCTTTATTGCCTAGGAAAGAGGCATTTCTTGATGAAAGCGGTGAAGTAGATGTGGAGAGATTTAATAACACTCTGGATGAATCCATAAAGGCAGAGATGGAGCTCACCAAATTTATGGCAGATGTCAAGATGATAATAGACGTCAGATGGGAGAGACAAAAAACATAGCTGCAACATGTCTAGAGTTATAAATGGCTGACATAGGAAGAAGTAACTACGTGGGATGAGCTTACAAAGCCCAAGAAGATAAAATCTATTGTAGTTGACTTCAATATTTTGGATGATGAGTAAAGAGGACACCTGGAGTACCTAACACCTGACCTCGAAGCACAGGGATGATAAGCTATCAGATAGAATGGTGTAAGTTATCCGAAATGGTAGTCACCATATCTTGCAACAACTCAAGAAGCTATCATGAATATCTACATATAAAGGTGTCAGTGATCAACGAGCCAGGAAGCAAAACAATTCAAAATATTTTTGTCTTTCCACCACCTAAGGGATTATTTTAATTTGTTTTATATGCTTTTTAGGGTTAGGGCTCCAACCATCTAAAGCTTTTTGCATTCTCATTGATAAGAGAATTCCAAGATGGTTAAGCTATATATATAAGTTGTATCCTCATTTTGTAAAGGATTTAGAAAAAGATAATAGAAAATTTGAGTATAATTGCTACAGAGAAGACTTCTAAATTTTGTGTACGAGCTTCTGAGCATGAGTCTTTATATGTAATTTACATGTTCATTTTAATACAAATACACTACAATTTTTGTCTCCTATTATTGTTGTCTCCTTACTTGTATGTTTACTCTTGTATGTTTTATTTGTAAAGCATTTAAAATATACTAGTTGTTAAGCAATTTCTTGAATTGATTATGAGTTTCTCTCAAGGAGAGAATTAAAATCCTTGTTATCAATTGCAGAGAGTAAACTTATGTGTAGAGATTTTGATGATAGTAATATTAGATTGATAGAATAGTTTGTAAGGCATTCTATTCAGATTGCAGATTATTTGCAAGGCATACTATTGTATTTCTTTTAAAATAACCTTGTGGATTTGTATTTAAACTCTTTTGCCCATTGGATTAGGCACTGGTTTAGTGTTTGTTTCTTACAAGTTATCTTTCATAAGTCTTAAAATCATTAAAGTTTTATCTCATTGCCAGCATTTTTACTTTTAAGAAGTGTATGTATGTTTTGAAGGAATTGTATTCAAGTAATATAATTCATCTTTGTTGATTCCTTGAAGAGTGAATCATTAGGTTGCCCCTCCTTAAAAGGAAGAAGGATGAGAATCCTTGTCTCACTGATTCTTGATATTCATACAATCATGGTTTATTTAGTTAGGTTTTGTATTCAGTTGATTATGGTCATCTGCAGAGTATTTCATAAGTTGATTCAATAAAGGTCAAATAGCAAGTTAGTGTCCACTTTAAAATATATACTGTGTCATTAGTAATTATTCAAAGGTAAAACCTACCTGAGCATGTGGAGCTCGAAAATGAAGGAGGATCTTATCCAATCCCTAGAAATTTGGCATTTATTTTGTCTGAATCAATATTAGGAGGCATAGTGTTCAAGTCGTTATTCAAGCACTGTGATTCATACAAGAAAAATCCCTAACAGAGTTCACTCACAAAATCTTAACATCGTGAGAATGAAATAATTCTACAAGTTCGATGAGGAGAATGGATTAAGATTGTTCTTAGTAGAGTTTATGATCAATTTCTATGGATAGGAGAACAACCTGTTAATATTTCAAATGAGTCGATTCATGATCTGATTGGATTAGACAATAGTGACATTATCCCTATTGCAAAGAAAAATACAAAGGAACAATTTGAAACCCTAACACATTCTAAATGGGATAAGAGAGAAATGACTATTGCTGACATCTTTCAACAAGATGTAAGATTGATTTTGATGATTCTAGGATACACACTTCATTATATTAGCCAACCTAATTCTATTTTAGTTGGCATTATAATGATGGCATGCAAGATGATGAAGGAAAATGTAAAATACAACTTGTGCAAAGTATTAAGACTATAATTCTTGGAGAATGTCAAGTAGATTAGGTGAGACAAGTTAAAGGCATTCAGGTTTGGATATTTTATGATACATATCTACATTCACATAGTTCATAAGTTTCCTAGAATGCATCTTAGGGTGTGAAAAGGAAGTGATCTCTCAACTGCACAAATTAGCAAGTATTACAGAATGTAAGATTTAAAATAGGTATATGGAGAACTCTTTGGGATGTTTAAGGTTTTTCAAAAGAAAATGAAAGAAAGAAAGAGGATTCCTGAGGAAATGCTAGAAAAGTATAAAGATACAATCTGTTTCAAGGTTGAAATTGATTGTGTATGTTTTGAGGCAATGGAACCTAGGAAGAAGTGGAGTTACCCCATGGGTTATGAGGTCAGTACAAAGGTTCTTACTATGAAAATTGAACATGTTCTTTCCTTTGAGATTGACCCTACTAAAAAAAGATGGGGAACTTATGAAGAAAAATCTACTAAGATTAAAGATGAACAATCAAGGGCAGTAAGAAAGACAAAGGTTGAGAAATTAGTTCACAACCTTGCAGAAAAGGTGGGCATTGTATGCACCCTAAAATGGTTGCCTAGACTATGGGCCCCCATTCAACAATTTATCAAATCCCTGAATCAATATTTTCAAAAATCAATATTTTCAATTATATCAATTTCCTTGATCAAATCCTATTCGATTCTTTTCTATGGGCTAACCATTTTATCCTAAGTCTTTATTTATTTAAAAGGAATTCCCTCCCCTTTTATTAAATAAAAAGCCCCCACTTTTCCTCTTATCCTAAGTTGCACAAATAAATCATTATTCTTATTTTATAAAAAGAAGAAAAGGCCTTTTTGTCTCATATGGACATAAAAGTCAACTCTTATTTTCTCATTGGAGGATATTTGTGCACATGGATTGCTCCTCTTTCAAGCTCCACCTTTGATTAAATCTTTTGCCTCTTAATCTCCATGGTCCATTCCTTTTCAATTCCTTTAAAAGGAGAGCTCTCTTCTCATTCTAGGATCCCAATTTTGAATACTAATCTTATGCTGCAGGATTTCTTGGAGAATTTGGAGCTTTGGATATCTTCATACATTTAGCTTCATTCTTGTATTCTTAGCTTAAGCTTTCATGGAATCTAGCTTAGTTTCCTTTATGCTCTAGATTAGCTCACATAGATTAATTAGCAAGGCTTGTAATACTTTCATTTACATAGCTTAGCTTGCATCTTCATTCTTAGCATAGTTGCATTGCATTTCCATTGTTGATTCTTGAAGATATTGGCATTCTTTCCCTTGTCTCTTTGAATCTCCCATTGTGTGGTTTACTAGCAAGGTTGCATGCTTCAATAGCTCTAGCTGAGAGCACTATACACATCCTTCTGACGCCATGCATAGGGAGCTCTAGGTTGCTTTCTCAAGGTTTCCCATTCATGGATTCTCTTGGAAGTAATGACTTAGAGAAGTGCACAATTTGAGTGTACATTTTTGGCACCCACCATGGGGCAAAACACTCTTGTTTTGTCCTTCTTTTTATGCATTTCCGTCAATTTTTCATCATCATTTTTGCTTGTTGTTTCATCTCTATTTTTCTATTTTTTTGACAGATTATCATGTAATGGTTTTCTAGTATCGTTTGATATTTTATTACATACCCATGTGATACTTTTCCAGTAAAAGTATCATTTAGTTATATAGGACTCTATCACATCAATGTTTTATATTCTATCACACACAGGTAGCACGAAGTATCATATAGAGATAAAGTATCACACCAGTATACTGAGAAGTATTGTACGATTCTTTCTCTGACAAAACTAACGCACAAGCCTAGCAGTGAGTAATTTTGGACATTTCTTGGCAAGATTTGATTTATTTGCTTCAGATTTTTGGTTTGTTGTGGTAGAACAGAGGTTTATTTGCAAATTATTCTTGATTTTGATGTGCTCACCTTTGTAGGGCTAACAAGTTGTGCTTGTAGGTGCTCTCATTACTTGAAATATTTTCTTAAAACAATGCATGTCAAAGCTCCAAATGCACAAGGGCTACTAATGGTTTTTGCAGGGCTGCCCAAAGCATAAAAACCAATCAAGTGCTTGTTTAATTGCTTTCATTTTGAGTGTGGCATATACTAGTTGTTTCTTTTCATAGGCACTTAATATCTTGTTGTAGGAATCTTTTTGTGGTAGAAGAGTATGCTCTTCACCCTTGTGGTGAAACAAAAATCTTGACCCATCTTTGGATTTTGAAAGCAAGAGGGTAATTGAACCTTTGCTTGTTGTGTTTGGGAGAAATTTTTGAGCTAGGAGAGTATGCTCTTCACCCTTGAGGTGACCAGAAATCTTGAAACTCAAAGGTTGATCCACTCTTTGTTTAGTTTTTAGAATCTTTTAGCGGGCCTGCTCTTGAGCAATCAAGAGGAACGACCCAAGTGGGGACAAGCTTTTCGCCAGCTATTCCAACCCACTATAAACTCAAGGCTATCAAGGACACAAAACCTTGGTAGATGTAGTACTTGTCTTTGCTTGATGTGAGTACTTGTGGGATTGTGACCATGAGGAAAATGTTGAGCAAGAATGCTTAAGGTACTCTTGTGGCCACGAGGTCTATTACTTGTTGCAAGGTAAGGAGTCCCTTTGGGGAGCAAGAGGGGTATTATGAACAGAAGCCCTTACTAAGAACCATAGATAGAAGACACCTTATTTTTTCCGCTTAGCTTCTTGGTGCAAGGATTGATCCTAGTGGACTAACCTAGATCACCCCAAGATTACTCACCATCTATGTTCATTTGGTTGTATCATTCGCACTTCCATGACAAAGCCAATATCTATTGTGGGCAACCACTTTGTGTGAGGCAATGGGACATCAAGTGTGGGCCAAGTTGTTAAGTATTGAGCCATTATCTTTTTAAGCTATTAAGTGCTTGAAGTGTTCTCACTGTGATCTACCCGTGTAAACATTCTCAAACATCAAACATCACGATAGAATTCATAGGATTTTATTGCTTTACTATCACAATTGCTTGTCTTGGCAGGGTTTCTTTTTCCCTTGTGCAAGTGTTTTATGACATGTTTGATCAGCTACTCTTTGCAAACTTGTCTGATTACTGCTAGTACTATGCTTGAAATTGAAAAATCTAACCATCAGACTGAAACATTGACCAAATTATCCTTGAAAACTAAAATTTAGACACTCACTGGTCAAGAGTCGTATGATCCTGAAACTTCATCGCACATTGTTCTAAGATTTATCATGCGATAGTTCATTGCTGCACAACTGTCGCACAACTTGCTTGGATTTTATCACATAGGCTACCTGGAAACTATCGCACTGCTTTATGCGAAATATCATCTAGTTAGATTGTATCATTCTGTTAGCCTGGAAATTATCGCACAGGGTAAATTTGTTATCTGTCTGGTTTATGCCATTTTCAGTCTTTCTTTGGTCAATCCAGATTTTAGTAGGTCTCTTACCTTGCAATTAGAAACCTATTTGTACCTGGGGTTCCTATGTCTTGACCCCTTGAGTTAGTATTCTTTGATTTTACAAAGTAATCTTTCTTGTCATTGATAAGTTAGGAATCATCCTTGTTGAAAAAGTAAACCTTTAGATTCTTTGGTAACACACTTGGAGAGTCCTAGTAGTCTTTTGTCTAATTCACTTCCATATAAATTCAATTTTGATCAAAAATATAATTTGGTTAAATCCATCCTCTTGATCCATATGTGTTAGGATACTTATCCTTTTATTATACAACTCTGTGGTAGTGTTGGTTTACACCTTTTGCAATTTTCTATCTCACAATCTCTTTTTGGACAATTGAACACTTTTACTATCCTAGTTTGATATTGACATTTCGTAGGGCCATCTTATCACCAAGGGTCTTTTTCTTTCATGTCGCTTATGACAAGGTACTAAGTTAGTAAAGGAAAATGACCTCAAGTTGTCTTTGATCAGTTACCCTTAGTCCAAACTTGTCAAAACCAAAAGGGAAAAGAGTCCATCTTTGATCAATCACCTAGGAGCTAGTCTGAAGCTTGGTTTGACCCAAAGAGCAATCCTAGTGAGTTGAGTACCTCTTTAGCACCTTCTCAATCAGATATGGACATGAGTTACACCATAACTAGAAAGGAGAGAGAAGTGATGGATCAAAATCTTGATGACATTTTCCAAAGACATAGATAACATGCTATTTGGTGATGATAATCAACCAGAATCATCCCCTATCAACTCAAGATATTTAGACACCCATCAAAGAGCTGGAAGACATTATGGGTGAGCTCACCAAGATGCACGGTCACAACATGAAGACCAAAACAATGAATCTGGTGATGCTCATGTGAATGTGGCATTTACTAATGACTTGTTCAAACATTTAAGGCCCAACTCTCCGCTCAAAACAACCTCAAGGTATGTGAATGAAAGGTTTAAAAGAATTGAGTGCGGAAAGAAAGCCTTTTTGGATGAACAAGCCACTAAAGAAGAAAGGTTTAGACTCCTAGAGGTGAAGCAACAAGCTTTGTTAGAGTTGAAAAGGAAATCATTCCAAGAAGAACAAGATAGGCTTTTAGCCCAACAACTCGATGACCAATTCAATAATAGGGGTACCAAAAGTGGAAACAACTCTCCACCATCTACTCCCTCAAGAACCCCAAGAAGTATAAGGTGGTCAAGGACCCCTTCAAGATCTCCTAGTCCTAGGGGAAGAAGGATTTCACAACATAGGAGACAAACACCTCCTAGGAACTCGAGACAACCCTCCCAACAAACTCATCATGGCTCTCAACATGGAGGAAGTAGTACAAGTTTTGATGATCAAGATTTTATGAGGATGCAACAATAGCCACTATTCCAACAATATGTGGAGAAGTATCTTCATCAAAACAAGGATAGGTTTCTAGAGAGCTTGATTAACAAGGGTGCCAAAGTCCCTTACAACTTTGATGTGGATAGGAAAATCAAGAAGCAAGGGCCCTCCCAAGAAGAGGAGATCAAACAACTCAAGAATATGATGGAAAAGGTGTTGGCACCTACAAGTTCCTTTTCACTTGACTCTATTTGTCCCAATCCTTTTGACAAAAGTGTGAGTGTGAAAGATTTTCCTAGAAAAGTTGAAATCCCCCAGTATGACAAGTATGACGGCAATGGTGACCCACATGATCATGTGCGTCAATTCTACATCATGAGTTTTGAGTTTCACCAAGATGAATCCTATCTTATGAGATTATTTTCGAGGAGTCTCAAGGGCCAAGCCATGGAGTGGTTTACCAACATAACCCCTCTTGTCAAAACTTTCAAAGAACTTGTCCACAGGTTTGTTCAACATTTTGCATACAACTTGTCAAGATCAGTCACTATGTTAGACTTGTGCAAGTTGAAACAAAACCAAGGGGAATCCTTTGTTACCTTCTTACAAAGATGGAGATTATTGTGCTCTCACTATTCTAGGACTATTCTTGAGCATGAAAGGATTGATATCATTATCAGTAATTTGGTGCCTAAAATGTGGTATGAGGTTCGAAAGATGTTCTTTGATTCCTTCAACACTATGGTCGAAATCGTATGTCGAATCGAGGATGTCTTGAAAGAGCAAGGCATTTTGACCAAACATAGCAATAACAACAATGGTAAAAATACTAGCAATGCTGATAAGGACAAAGGAAAGCACTCACATTGGAACAAGAACAAGCAAGTAGTCAACAATAGAGTTGTGGACTCTTCCCAACCCAAGGATCTAGGAGTCCTTTATTCATCTAGTGCAGTCCAAGCTATGAAGCTCAACACATTCTCCAACCAACAAGAGCATAAACCAAAGTATCAGGATAAGCCTAAAAAGGAGAGGCAACAATTTTCTAAGATTGGTGACTCATATGAGGATGTTTTCAAGAATCTTATTGCCAATAACCTTGCACAACCGCAAGTACCTTTGAAGCACCATATTCCTAATGTCAAACCTCATTGGTGGGATCATGAAAAAGCTTTTTGCAAATTCCACAATGGTATTGGACATGACATCAAACATTGCTAGAAACTAAAACACATTATTCAAGACCATATTGAAAGTGGAAATCTTAAGATTGATGGGTTGAACACCAATGCAGACCATAAGGCATTCAAGGAGCCTTTTCCCAAATATGAAAAGGGGGAAACCTCTAAACCAAAGAATGGCAAGGCAAAAATCAATTATACCTATACAGGTGCAAAAAATGTGTTCAATATGCTTGAGGTTGTGGAGGAAAGTGTCAACATGATGAAAGACAAAGATCCTTATGGTTATGATGTTGGCTCTCCTCCTACATTTGATGAAGAACCTATGATTGTGCTTAGAGGTCCTCTCTCTCAAAGGTCATCCCAAGCTCTTAACACTATTACAAGAAGTCAAAGCCAAGGTCCTATGGTTATTAGAGGTCCTAGTTCCAACCAGTCCAACAAACCCAAGCAAGTGACATCCAAGAATGTCACCACCAAATTAGTAGTCAACCCTAAAATGAGCTATAATCTTGTTGACCAGTTACAAAGAACACCAGCTCAAATCTCAATCTTTGAACTTTTAGAATTGTCTCCAAGACATAAGCGTATACTTGAGGATGCTTTGCATGCAGTAAATGTTCCTAACAACATAGATGTTGACCAATTCCAGAACATGGTTAACCACCTTGCTAGCCCTCATTACCTAACATTCTTAGAAGAAGATGACAAAGCTTTGAGCCATCCACATAATATTTCCCTTCATATTGAAGTCATGATTCACAAGACCCGTGTTAGGCATGTGTTGATTGATGAGGGTGTTGGGTTCAACATTTGTTCTTTGAGTCTATTGAAGATACTGGGTTATTCTAAGAAAGTTATTGATACTCAGAAGAAAATTACCATTAAAGCCTATGATGAGGCAAAGAGAAGTTGTAAAGGGTTGGCCGTCCTTCTTGTCAGGATTGGCCCTATTGAAAAGGACATTTTGTTCCAAATTATTGATGCTGGTCCTCTGGCATATAATATCCTACTTGGTAGACCATGGATCCATGACATGCAAGTGGTACCATCCACCTACCACCAATGTGTTAAGTTCCCCTATAATGGAGTAGAAGTCTATATACCCAGGGATAGCACATTATCTGTAATTGCAATTTTAGCTGGGGCTCATGTTCCTCTCAACAGGGAAGAAGAGGAATTTGATGCAACTCTAGCATAGTACAAGAATAAGTTTAAGTCCATAGACCTTGGTATGTGGGATTATCAACTTGACTCCTTTACTGAATTTCCAGTCTCACCTAGGTCTTACGGAAAACCTTCACAAGAGATGCATCCTTCATCTTCAGCCATGACCTTGTTTGGTACATTTGTGGAGTCCTTAGTTCCCATCCAAGATGAGAAGGAAGAGGTGGCTGTTAGAGATTGGATTTACAAAGAGGAAAAATACAAGCACAATGAGAACTTCTCTCCCTCTCCTAAGGCATATGGATGAGGGTACACTCTTGTAAAAAATATGGGCTATCCAATTCATGGTCCTCTAAGTCACAGACTAGATGCTAAGGCTGAACCACTCAATCATGCTCTTTTTGGACACAGGTCTAAGAAGATGGTTGGCCTAGGGTTTGAAAGTCATGACAAGAAAACTGCTCCTATCCTTGCTATAATGGATAGTGATGATGAATCAAACTACATACCCAATTTGACAAATCAACAAGATAGGTGTGAAGATTGGGTCCCTTCTACCAATCTCCTTTGGGGAGATTCAGACAATTCAGCTGCCCATACAACAGTTTCAGGCCTAGAACAAGAAGAATCCATTGTTGAGGATCCTATTAAAGAACATTAATACATGAATGGAATTCAAGAAGGTGTTACCCTTGGTGACATTAAAGCTTCCACATCTAGATGTTATAAATATGCTTGGTGTAAACATCCCAGTCGGGATTCAGATACTGAGTCACATGAATATGAATGGGTGTCTCTCTTTGATTCTTCTATAGTTGACATGGATGTTGATATTGTCCATACATATGGTTCCCAACCTGAGGTAGCTAATGAGTCTAGTGTAGGATTAGAGGATTGGAATCCATGAGTCATTTTAGTGGACGATGCTTCACTTGGTAGGATAAATCCTGTTTTGGGTACCTTAGAGGGATAATTGACAGACCCTAACTCTGAAATCACCAGAGATGATACCATTCATATCCACAATATTGAACCCATCATTGACCTACCCCTTGCCAATCCTCACCTAATTCATTGGTCTCAATGCTATCAAGAGCCTCAACTTTTAACTTTCCAAAATGACTATGAGATAGCATGTTACCTAAATGCCCTTGAGCCTGTAGTCTCTTCCACCAGTGAACCAACTACAAGCATGAGAGAACCAGATATCAAGTACCTTAGTCACAAAATGAAAAGAAAAGAAAAAAAGAATAAGAGTTTTGATGGTGAAAACCACTGTGTGGCGGTGTCATAACCTAAAAAAGTAAAAATAAAGGACATATCCAAGGGTGAAAACCTCTCTGAGGTGCCTAAGGATGAGGTACTTGATCATCTCCCCAGTTACTTTCAAGACAAATTGTTAGTTCTTGTTGAGCCTACACAGCCAATCAATTTGAACATAGAGGAGGCTCCACAAATAGTGCATTTGGCTTAGTCTCTATCAACACATGAAAAAGAAGCATATACCAAGTTCCTACAGAGAAAGAAAATTAATTTTTCTTGGACTTACTCAGAAATGCCAGGATTGGACACTAATCTCATTATGCATCATTTGTCCATAGCTCCAGGTATAAAACCAATAAAACAAAAATTGAGGAAAATGCATCCTCGCATAGCTCTTCTTGTCAAAGCAGAACTAGAAAAACTCCTCCGTGTAGGATTTATAAGAGCCATTGATTATGCCGAATGGATATCCAATATTGTACGAATTTTAGAACATGACAAGTACATTTGTGTCTACACAAATTTTAGGGATCTTAATAAAGCATGCCCAAAGGATGATTTTCCACTTCAAAAAGATAGACATGATAGTGGACATGACCGTGGGTTATAAGATCTATTCCTTGATGGATGGTTTTTCTAGGTATAATCAAATCAAGATAGCTCCTAAGGACCAGGAAAAGACTGCATTCACTTGCGCATAGGGTACCTATTGCTGGAACATTATGCCATTTGGATTGAAAAATGCTGGAGCTACTTATCAAAGAGCTATGACAACTATCTTCCATGACATGATGCATAAGAATATGGAAGATTATGTGGATGACACCTTGGAAAAATCTAAAAAAAGAGATACACACCTAGGCGATCTGGAAGTCATTCTAGATCGTATGGAAAAGTTTCAACTAAGATTAAATCCCCAGAAGTGTGCATTTAGGGTCACTCCAGTAAAACTTCTAGGATTTATCATTTCAGCCAAAGGAATAGAGGTGGACCCAGAGAAAGTTCAAGCAATCTTGGATATGCCGCCTCCCAAAAACATTATCCAAATGAGGAGTCTTCAAGGACGCCTTCAATCAATTAGGAGGTTCATTTCACAACTGGCCGATAGAGCTCAACCCTTCAATAAAACATTGCACAAAGGGGTAAAATGTGTCTGGAATGAGGATTGTTAGCAAAGCAAGGACCAAATAAAGCATTACTTGGCCAACCCTCTAATCTTAATGCCTCTGATCCCAGGAAAACCACTCATATTGTATGTTTCAGCAACACAATCTTCCCTGGGGGCATTGTTAGATCAACTTGATGACACTAGAAATGAAATAGCTATATACCACATCAATCATACTCTCATGTCATATGAGGTTAATTACACTAGTATTGAAAAATCTTGCCTTGCGGTGGTGTTTTCCTCCCAAAAGTTGCAACATTACATGCTTTCACATACAATACACCTCATTGCAAAGATTGATCCTCTCAAATATTTGTTTGGTAAGGCTGCTCTCACAGGTAGACTTGCTAAGTGGATGATGGTCTTATCAGAATTTGACATAGGTTATGTTGAGTGTAAAGCTATAAAAGGACAAGCCATAGCTGACCAATTGGCTGATTTTCCAATTCAAGATAAAGCGCCAATTCAAGTTGAATTTCTAGATGAGCACATAATGTACATGACTACAAGAACATGGAAGATGTTATTTGATGGCTCTTTAATGCAAAATGGTTCAGGAGAAGGAGTGTTATTTGTTTCTCCTCATGGGTACACAATTCCTAAGTCCTACAAACTATTGTTCCCATGTACAAATAACATCACTAAATATGAGGCCTTGACAAATGGATTAAAAATGGCTATAGAATGGAGAATCATAGAGCTACATATCTATGGGGATTCACAATTAATAATCAACCAAGTTAATGAAGAATACCAAACAAAGGATGAAAAATTGGTAACCTACAAGAAAATGGTTAATTCATTGCAATGATATTTCCCCTTTGTTACATTTCAAAAAATCCCTAGAGTAGAGAATAAAGAAGCTGATGCTATGGCTACATTGGCTTCACTTCTTCAGCTAGAATAGCATGAGTCCAGATTCAAATTCCTGGTGGAAGAGCTACACTATCCTATCTATGACTCACAAGAAAGCCAAGTAGTTTGTAGCCTTGTTAGCCATGAGTCATCCCGATATGGTGCCATTTACTCATACCTCCATGATGGCATTGTTCCCAAAACCTTCAACCATTCTAAATGAAGAAACTTAACGTGAAATGCCTCTTGCCACACCCTTATCTCTGGTGATCTGTATAGGAGGGGTTTAGATGGGACATTTCTTAGGTGCTTGGAAAAGGATGAGTCCAATCAAGCATTAGCTGACATTCATGAGGGCATTTTTGGAGGACATTCCAATGGTCTTGCCATGGCCTGAAGGTTGCTTAGGGTTGGGTACTATTGGCCTACCATGCAGACAGATGCAATAGCTTTTGCTAAATCATGTGAAAAGTGTCAAAAACATGGTAACTTGATACATGCTGTAGGCAAGGAGCTTATTCCTTCTATTTCTCATAGGCCATTTCAACATTGGGCCTTTTACCTTGTTGGGAAGATTCATCCCAACTCATCAGGTGGACACAAATTCATCATCACTGCTACTGATTACTTTACCAAATGGGTAGAAGTTGTCCCACTTTTTGTTGCCTCAGGTAAGACAGTTTCTCTATTTATTTTAAACCATATCATCTGTTGGTATGGAGTGCCTTCTGAAATAATCACTGATAATGGAGGTTAGATCAAAAACAAGGACCTTAAACATCTCTGCAAGAAGTTCAAGATAAAACAACATTGGTCCTCCATTTACTTCCCGCAAGGAAATGGATAAGCAGAGGCTTCAAATAAAACCATTCTTAAGATTCTCCATAGAACAGTTCACAAGAATGGTAGAGATTGGCATCTACAAATAAATTCGGCCTTATGGGCTTATAGAATGAGTATTCGTACTCCAACTGGGGCTACTCCATTTTCCCTTACCTATGGTGCTGAAGCAGTGTTACCTTTAGAGGTCGAGATTCCTTCCCTTAGAGTTTCCCTCAAAGGTCTAGTGACAGATGAAGACTATTGCACCATGAGACTCCAAGAATTAGAACTTCTAGATGAAAAGTGTAAAGCATCATTTGACCATATGAGGGTCTACCAAAAGTGTATGTCCAAAGCATTCAACAAGAAGGTTCACCCTAGAGAATTTCAAGTGGGAGATCTTGTCTTACGAGAAAACCCTAATAACTAACAACATAGAGAGCAAAAGGGAAAATTCAAACCTAATTAGCTTAGACCATACATCATTACTGCTACTTTTGGGATAGTGCTTATTTGTTGTCTACTAAAGAGGGAGAGCAGCTCCCCAAGCCTATTAATGTCTTGCACCTCAAGAAGTTCTATCCATGATGCCTGTTCTATCTGGGGGCATCCTTTGTATATATTTATTGATCCTGAAAAAATTCCAAAAAAAAATTCATATATGATGCTGAAAAAAAATCGTAAAAAACATATAAATTCCTAAAAAATATAAAAAAATTAAAAAATGCAAAAAATTCAAAAAAAATAGAAAAAGTGCCTTGGTGAAAACCTGGAAATAGACGACTTGGTAGCAAAAATACAAAAAAATTGAAAAATTGAAAAATCTCCAAGTGGTGAAAACCTGGAAACAGGTGCTACTTGAGGTCTTTGCACCCTTGTTTCTTCGCATGCATCCTTGACACTTAGCCTTTCTCCATCATGTCTTCACCTTGTTGCCTTGGTTTGGAATTGGTCTTTGTATTTGTCTAGGGGGCATAACTATGTTAGTTTTGATCTCTAGTATATGTTGGTCATTAGAACATCTTGCAAATGGTGTTTTTCAACACTGCCCTAGCGTCAAGTGTTTCTCAACACTTATCAAATATCTTACCCGTAGTCTAGCATGATATGATATTTTCCACTGGCAGATGCAATACTCAAAGTTTGACTCTATGACCTACACACACGCACTTAAACACTCAACTCACTGAGACTTTATTTCGTTGTTTACTGTCTATGATGATTTCTTTGATGAGTGTTCTCTCCCTAATAGTTTTTGATGATGCCAAGCTAGAAGACTGGGGGCATGAGGACATGTTTTATTGCTTTTTCTGTTTGTGGGTATATTTTGTTTATCCTAACTATCATTAGCATTTATGCTTGTTCCACTTGACACTAGGATCTACAAGGTATTATCCTTGACTATTTTTCACAACTGCATACTTATAGCCATCTTGACTTTCCTTGTGTCTCGATGCGAGTATAATCTTGCCATATTAAACTTAGGCAATCTCACTACACTAGTCATCTTGACCTATATGTCTTTGATGCCTAGGTGGGATTCCCACATATCTATCTAATATAGATCATATTCAAATTCACATAGTCATACTAGTGTGTATTGTATGATCTTGTGATGCTACCAATAACGCTCGATGATGAATATTAGAGACTAATGGCTTTGTAACCTTGCAAGTAAACCACTTTTCATAGTAGCTTGCATTTTTTAGGTTCATGTTAGATTATTTTTGTATCCTGCATATGGAGAGAGCTCTCCTTTCATCTTTTATGGACTTGACTTGTCAACTGCGCTCACCTTTCACTTTTTCTCGATCATATCTTTCACTCCTTGTCTTTTACATCACATTCTTTTCCTGTCATCACAATGCGTTAATCTTATCATCATATCTATATCCTAAAGAGATCATTTTTAGAAACATGAGTCTATATCATAAACATGAGAACTAAACATACATCTATGAGAGCGATTATACATGAGCATATATATCATACATTTGAGCAATATCACAAGACAATATAAAATTGAAACATCCATCACAAGTGGGACAAATGCACATGATATATCACAAATCCAATAAATCTCATATATATATGAATTTCATGATACAAAATACAATGTGGGATCCAAAATCTGGATAATGTCCCAGGATATGTCTCTATACATCTAACACCCTAGACCTAAGTCTGACTCTCCCCATCATGTGGTGGTAGTGGAGGTGGTGTTGCTACTCTATTTGGTACCATGTCAGATCTCCTAGCCCTCTCGGAGTAGAGTGGCACTCTCTATCCCTCAGGTATAGCTTGTATGTATAGCCCATGATAATAAGTAGCTCATGCTGCCTCCCTCCAAATCTCTATTGCGTCAGCCTGTGCTGCCCTCTCCTGTCACTCTATCTCAGCTCGTAGATCCATCAACTATTGATCTTGTACAAAAATGGTAATCCTAAGCTACTACATATCAGTATCCAAAACCTAGATCCTAGCTCTGAGATCCTCCCCTCCCCCTGCAGGCTGATCCTGCCCAGCATCCACCCATCGGAAAGCTGGTCTCACCGCATCATCTCCCTCATCATCAAAACCCTATCTCCATGACCATTTCCAGCCATTTGATCAAGACCCCTATCCTCTCTCCCTCACCCTCCCTCCATCTCCCCTATCTCCATCGTCTCCATCACCACCCTGTGCTACTGGTTGTGCATCAGGAACTACAAACCATGGGAATGGATACCTGTGCCACTTTGCCTTATAGGCTGCATCTGCACCTGCATCTGCCATATCTGGGAGATAGTCCCATGACTCCTTGTGTATCCCTACAGTTTCTTATACTACCTGATGGTAGTCTAGCATTGGCAGCCATCCCTGTCCCTCCTCATCTCTGACCCGGAAATATGTAGTGGTCTCTGTGGGCATCCTCTGCTACCTCCCAAACTGTCTCCAGACTTGAGTGATCATGAAGTGCTCAACTATCTCAGAGTGCCAACCTACTAGTGGTTGGCTACATAGAATGTATCCCAACTCCCACTCTTGATCACCCCACTGCTCATAAGCCCTGTATGGTCTCCACTGAAATGATGTGAGCTCGTCCAGAAGCCTGCCTGTGGGAGCACAATGGTGATGTGCTCCCACACCCATACCTATGCTAAGACTACACCGCATGCCCATGTCCTACTCTCCCTATAGACAATCTCATGGAACTCATGGTACATGTCAACTAGGATGGTTGGGCCCCATGCCATCTGTCGTGGGTGTGCTATCAAGTCTACAACCAATCTTCCCTAGCCCAATGGGAACCCTCTATAGCTCCTGTTAGTAATAAGAGCATGTGCAACTATAGAACATACTATGCACAGAACCAGGAAATCTTTGCCAAACTCCTTCATCAACTGATCCCAGCTGAGGTGTCTATCAATAATGGTAACATCCTGGAACATGTCTTGGATGGCCTGTCATCCCTCGATCAGATCCTAATCATAGTATACCTGTGCCAAAAAATAATCATTTTAGTTTTCATCATATGAAAACTTTACATCTATGAACATCTATAAACATGATTATACTCACTGGATCTCTGTGGCTAGGCACTCGAAGGATCCGATAGACATCCTCTAGTGAGATCATAGCCTCTCTGATCGGCAAGTGAAAGGTGTTGTGCTCACTATACCACCTCTCAACCAACACTATTAGTAGCCCATGATCTACCCAAATATGGGGCATCTATAGTAAGTACTTGAAACCCATATCCCCCAAGTCTGCTCATCCTAGATCATCAAGATCTCAGACACAGCATAACCCAGTCACTCTTGGCGCTCTGATAATCAGCACTAGAAAGTTCTCCTACAAGCAATAACCCCAAGCCAGATGTCAAAACATATCATGATGGATGTATAAAATTAGTACAAATAATCTTAAATGTAAACATTGTCTAGACCCATGTCATATTGCTCAAAATTTAAAACATCATATTTCTTACACTAGTGCGATACTATTTTTTGATAAAGTATCATGTG
Organism: Chamaecyparis obtusa; assembly: GCA_027943335.1. Classification (NCBI taxonomy): domain Eukaryota; kingdom Viridiplantae; phylum Streptophyta; class Pinopsida; order Cupressales; family Cupressaceae; genus Chamaecyparis; species Chamaecyparis obtusa. Next base: position 259,979 of record BSBK01005499.1, on the reverse strand, counting down.
ATACCTTCTCCAATAGCAGTGTGATAATATCTTCGAGTACAATAGTTCACATAGCATCACATGATGTTTCATCTAATATCGTGCGATAATGGATTGAACACGTGTGTGATACTTTGTGGACCCGCGTACTGTCACAATAAATATTATCAAAGGGGTATGATACTTTATAAGTATTGTATGAACTTTCACACAAGTTAAATTTGAAATATTAAAAAACAATTAAAAACATGTTTTAAAATGCAATAAATGCTCATAAATGACTCAAAGGGTGAGTTTTTCTAAAAACTTACCAGGGCACCATATTGAGGAGGTCGGTTGTGCAACTGAGCGTGCTTGAATCGATGTCTGTGTACCGAAATCACTTTCTAGGCCATTTTCTCTCTCTAAGCTCTCAAAAATTCTCAAATCACAATAAGACAAATGATTTTGAAAATGACCTTTTTACCCCCTTTTATAGCATTTTGACTTTTTGACCAATTTTCAAAACATCTCAGAATTTCATGAAAATTGCACCCCTAGCTAATTTTGACGTCCTAGATCCATTTTTGGGATCAAAATCAAAATCCAAGTTCATCTTGATAGTCCAAATCACATTTCAAATTTTCTCCTTCTTTTGCCCAATTGGCTGACCATTTGACACCTGATCCTTCGATCTTCACTGGGGCATCTTCATTTCTTCATCCCCATCTCTTTCAACCTTCTAGTCTTTCATTCATTTTCATTCGCTTCATCTCTCTAAGGTTTGACTTCATTTTTATCCTATATCTTTCTCAATCAGCCTAGTCAAACTGGGGCATAGCTTCACTACTTGATGGTTATCCTATCATCTTTCACCTTTGATTATGATTTATACTGATTTGATCAGATTTATCAATTTATTGTTTCTCCTCTACCTTATTTCAATTTCAATTCTGAGGAGGCAGTACCTATCAGCTTCAATCCTTGATTCAACTTATCAATTGAACCTTGAGATTCTTATCTCTTATTTGAGACTTGACAATTTCCTATTTACAGGTATGTTGGTCTTGTCTTTCAGCTTATCTTTGTCATCTTATGCTTATTTTTGTCCTGATGTGTTCCCATCTGTCGAACACACGTCTGGGTTGTTTTGTGATCCCAAATCGATCTCAAATTTCAATTCCATTCTCTGACCACATGTGATCCCAAATCGATCTCACATTAGTCAAAGAGGGGCAAATGTATGCACCCTAAAATGGTCACCTAGATTTTGGGCCCCCCTTCAACAATTTATCAAATCCTTGAATCAATATTTTCAATTACATCAATTTCCTTGATCAAATCCTATTCGATTATTTTCTATGGGCTAACCATTTTATCCTAAGTCTTTATTTATTTAAAAGGAATTCCCTCCCCTTTTATTAAATAAAAATCCCCCACTTTTTCTCTTATCCTAAGTTGCACAAATAAATCATTATTCTTATTTTATAAAAAGAAGAAAAGGCCTTTTTGTCTCATATGGACACAAAAGTCAACTCTTATTTTCTCATTGGAGGATATTTGTGCACATGGATTGCTCCTCTTTCAAGCTCCACCTTTGATTAAATCTTTTGCCTCTTAATCTCCATGGTCCATTCCTTTTCAATTCCTTTAAAAGGAGAGCTCTCTTCTCATTCTAGGATCCCAATTTTGAATACTAATCTTATGTTGCAAGATTTCTTGGAGACTTTGGAGCTTTGGAGATCTTCATACATTTAGCTTCATTCTTGCATTCTTAGCTTAAGCTTTCATGGCATCTAGATTAGTTTCCTTTATGCTCTAGATTAGCTCACATAGATTAATTAGCAAGGCTTTTAATACTTTCATTTCCATAGCTTAGCTTGCATCTTCATTCTTAGCATAGTTGCATTTCATTTCCATTGTTGATTCTTGAAGATATTGGCATTCTTTCCCTTGTCTTTTTGAATCTCCCATTGTGTGGTTTACTAGCAAGGTTACATGCTTCAATAGCTCTAGCTGAGAGCACTATACACATCCTTGTGACTCCCTAGAGAGCTCTAGGTCACTTTCTCAAGGTTTCCCATTCATGGATTCTCTTGGAAGTAATGACTTAGAGAAGTGCACAATTTGAGTGTACAGACATAATTCAAGAATAAATAAAAGACGTAAGAAAGAATATTGCAGAAGGTGCTTCTAGATTTGAAAGCGCATATCTTGCAGCCCTTCCACCTCCTAAAGCTGTAAGAATTATTGATTCACCTCTTACCGTGGTCGTAGTACCTGATACCACCCCTACACCACCTAAGAGGTCATCATAGAGAATAAGTATAATATAAATGGTGAAGGAAACAAAGATTCCTATGAGAAGGACAAGGTCCTCTAAAAAAAATGCACCTACAAGGAAGAGGATTGGTGCATAAAAGAAATAAGAAGAAGAAAAGAAGGAAGAAAAGAATATTGTGAAGAAGAAAGAAGAGAAAGACAAATCAGCACCAAAGTAACTATGGGAACTTGATCTACCTATCTTGGAAAAAAGGACCATTAGCGAAGGTAAGTTAAATTTACTATCTAGGTATTTTGAAAGGTATAATGATAGTAAGAAGATTGAAATAGAAGACATGGTGATAAATCACATGTTGGCTTTCAAAAAGAACCTAATTGAATTGGAATGTAGTATTCCTAAGGAGTTGTTTAGTATTTTGGAAGTGAGAAAACATATAGCTCTAGAAGAAGATAACAAGATAAGAAGAAAAAAAAGGGCATGCATCATGTTATCTCACATAAAGAAATAGAAAGGCTACCCAATCAGTTGAAGCCATATGTGAGAACTAAATCCATATTGATCAAATTAATGGCCAAAAAATATGATGATGTAGAAGAAGAGACTCAAAAGTCACTTGATAGATTTCTATTAGGCGAAGACCCTTATGTGGTGGATAAGAAAACATAATGTGTTAAACCTAAAGACATTAACATTCATGAATCATCTAGAACTATTGTAACTAAAAAGGATCCAACCATTGATGAAGATGATGAAGGCCTTATGTGGTGGCTAGGAAAACAGAATGTGTTAAACCCAAAGACATTAACATTCCTGAATCATCTAGAGCTATTATAACTAAAAAAGATCCAACCATTGATGAAGATGATGTAAATCATTTCTACAACAATGTACAACAACCAAAAAAATTTGTAGCAGGTGTACCTATCTCTTTAGACATGACATTTATCCCTTTCAAGACAATGACAACACTATTCTTGAGGATGATAACAATGCAAGCCAGAATACAAGAAATGTGATTAATCTTGGAATAATAATAGAGGAAGACCTGAAGGAAATCATAGATGAAGGGAATAAGGCTATAAAAGTTGAAACTGGTATTGAGGAAGAAACAAAAGAGTCTATTTATGTCCCTACTCCTAGTAAGGAGTTATTCACCTCTTCAACACAATTGTTGGAAAGTGGCAACAAGCCTATGATCGCAAATGTCAATGACATGGATGAGGATGAGCTCATAAAGGTATCTCTTATGGGCTTGGCGAAGGATAAGGAAAGATTAGAATAGAAGACAAAAAAGAAGGCAAAGGTACTTGATAGGGTAGCAGAGAGAATCAACAAACTCCTACCCATACCTTTCACTTATCAGGGAAATGACAAGGTGGATAATTTGATCAAAGTCCTTGATGACTTTGATGCTGATTTTACTTCATTGGAGAAGGATGCAATTGTAAAAGTTGAGAGAGAATACATGAAGAAGAAATTAGATGAGCTACATTAGTCAATAAAGTGGGATGTCAACATACTGGACACCATTATCTCTGGTATTAGGTCTTGCATTATGCATGGGAATCAGATATAAAACTACTGCATAAACCCTTCCGAGAATGTGAAGAATGGGATATAATCCACAATGATAAAAAGACATTGGATGATAAAGAATTGTGGGTCCTCCTCACAATTTTTTATAGAGATAGATAAGGAAGTATCTAAGTAATTGGATAAAATCAATGTGTTGGAAACAAAGAAGACAAGAGTGTTGAGAAAATTTTCTATGTTGAGGAGCATGCTTACTCCTAAACTGTCAATTTTAGAGAAGAATCTCAAGGATATGGAGGGTGCGAAGAATTCTTTTGATGAAGCTTTACCTAAAGTATTAAAGGATATTGAGATCTCATCCTTTGCATTGAATGGTCTCATTCATGTTGGACAGACATTGGAGAAGACATGGGCAACAAATGTAAAGATATTCTAAACTTCTTTCCAAGATATACTTCATATGGTGTAAATTTTTGGTGAGAAGCTCTACATTTTTAAATTGTATATAGCTGAATTTTTGTGTCTACCTTTTCCATTGATGTCAAAGGGGAGTAATAAGGGTGAAAAATCTATAGTAATTTAATGAATAGTCAATAGTTTGGTATTGGACACTTAGTCATTTTTCACTAGGTGTTACCATCAATGCCAAAGGGGGAGATTGTTGGAAAGTGGATAGATGAGTATGACATAGATGTTTTCATTTATGATAATACTAATTACTAGCATGATTGTGTGGAGTATAGGTTAGTTATGGATATTTGCACTAGAAAAATTACTAAGTCCAGGAAGTACTTGACAATGTATAGTCATAAAATTTTGCCTTGCAAGCACAGCATATGAGGAATTAAGTCATGCAAGCTTAGATGAATGCATTATGGGATGTAATAGACCTTCAGTTAAGGTCACATGCATTTTGGAGTTGAATGGAGAAAGTTAAAACATGATCTGAGTATGCGAAGATAGCACAACAATGAAAGAGGGTAAATGAGTTGTTGCGATGATTAAGGGAGTAATGTGTAGAATCCAGAAGTGCTACCTTGGATTTATTTGGGTCCCTTCCTATCTTTATGGATGTATGATCATTGACTATGTAATTATCTATTGGACACATTTTGTGATGTATCTGTGAGTCAATTTGAAAGATTATGATATCGAGTATATATGTTTTGAGATGTGAAGTTATGCAAGTATGGTGGAATACATTGTGATGTAAAGATAATACAGAAGATGTTGTGAGCTATTATTGAAACTACTTTGACATAAAAGATGTTTTTTTAGTTCATTTTTTTTCTATAAGATACTTTGGTAATACTGGACAGTGAGTCCATTGTAAGAGCAATAAGCTCCATTTTGTATTCACCCCTAACAAGGTTATAGACTCCTAACATGGTCTGTCCTCTAATAAGGACTTGTACTAGTGTAATATTCTACTCCTAACAGAGAAAGGTCTCCTAACAAGAACACAATACTTATAGTGCATCATTTGTGGGTATCATCCCCACTAGGGTTTTCCCTTATCCAGGGTTTCCTCGAGAACAAATCATGGTGTTATGAGTTATTTATTTTATTTTTATGTTCTTCTTATTTCAATTATCACATGGTTAAGTTTAAATTAGATTAGAAAGAATAAATAGCACTACAATACTGATTCACCCCCCCCCCCCCCCCCCCCCCTCAGTAGTGCTTGATCCTAACAAAATGTCCATAAAACATAAAATAAAGATTTGGGGAATGCCTATTAATACCAGTTCTTTGAATGTGGTGATATTTGGACATGCATACAATATGAGTGGAAGTTATTTGATAACTCCTATTATTTGAGCAAGCTCTTTCCATTAGTTATATTAACCCCTTTTCAATAGGCTCATATTTTCTTTGAAGGGAATCAACTATTTGTTTCAACATCATAGTGGTTCTTGCACCATAAATTTTTTGTCATGAATTTTTCACCTTTATAATAATAAGATCTACATCAAAAATTGCATATGTCTAGGCTAGAAGAGTCCAAAGTGAAGAAGACAAACTCTTCTATTATAATCCATAAGTGAAGAAAAAGATAAAACTGAACTTTTCAAATGAAGTTGAGTTAAAATATGTATGTATATGTATTGGTGCAAGTAGGGGGAAATTCCCTACTACACATGCAACATACAAATCCACAAAAATATTGATTGTAAATCCTCACCAGCTCTCAACTCAAACATAATGTATGGAGGAATAATCAACTCATGTTGTTTAATAATCAAAACTATATGTTTTACAATATAATATTATTTATATTCACATTCGTGGCCTCTTAACTCTATAAGGAACTCCTCTCTTCCCTCTCTCACACTCTCTTAGTACTTTCATTTACAAGTCCCTCTCTATAATACCTCTCCCATAGTTTTATTTTCAGTTTATATGGAAAGACTCTTTTAGGCCTCTTTTCATGTTGATTATCTGTATATGATGATGTCATTTATATTTATGGTTTTATTGATCCCATACTTGCATGTGTATGGTTGGAGTATATGTTTTATATTTTTGTTTGATGTTCTTGATATGGTTGAAGGATGAAGTTGTAGTTACTTGTGATATATTCATACAATCGATCGATCCTTGGTATTGTCTTTTATATATTTATACATGTATGTACATGCTCGTTCAGGCATCGACTTCCCTAAATTGTCAGGATGAGTGTGCCCTATCACAATATCTCAATGGTAAGAGAGGGGATATAACATATAGGTCCAATCCCAATGTAAGCCATTAATTATCCTGAAATAGTGGACAAGTATCTGATTTTCTACCTATTTGAATTTGTTAAGGTGTTGTAAATTTGCGAGCCCTTGCTTTAGGCTTGATTGTTGCATTTTGGTTTTAGTTGATTTTGCTTCATGATTACATGTCATGTGGTTTAATGTAGTTTTGGTGTTAAAAAAGATTGAGGAATTAATTAAGATTAATTAAATGAGAATATATAATTACACCTTATTATATTTAAAATATTAAATATAAGGTTAATTAATTAATTACCTATTTTTAGTAAGTAATTTAATTACAAAGTCAAAATTAATTAATTGAGAAACTTTAATAATTATTACTAAAAATTAAATTTAAATGTGCAATTTGAGTTAAGTGGTTATTAGTTGAGTTACATATTTTAAATTAATTAAAATTAAATTATGCAACTTAAAAAATACTTTATTATAAAAGTAGAACTTAACATTTTAAAATTAAATTGAGTTAAAGTAATTTAAAGTTGAGGAGATTAAATAAACAATTCTTTTAATAAATTAAAGTTGATAAAAACAATGTTGGAGTTGAGTTTTTATTTTTAAGATTTTGAGTTAAGTAATTCTTATATTATTTTTAAAGATGAGTTCATCTTGTTTTGGAATTGCATTCTTTCAAATCTGGTATTTGGGTTTTCTATACAAGAGAGTTAGGAGACCATTTGGAGGGATAATTCACTTAGGTTTTGAAGAACTCTCTCTTGGAAAATTCTTGGAGGATTAAAGTTTTGGTGTTTTTGAAAGCTTTGGGTTTTCAAGATTTGGAATTGATTTTCGATTCAACTTTGTGTATTAAGGCAGGGTTCTAAAATGCTTAAAAGTTGTCCATTAAAATCATTGTCTTTTTTGTGTTTGATTATATCTTGTATGTAAATGATGTGAGTTTTTTAAAAAGATGCATTTCTTTGATAATCATGAAACTTTTGGAAGGAAAATTTGATTAGGGTTTTCTTTCAAAGTTTTGCTTTGATTTCTTTTCAATTATGACATTCCATGGTTTTGAGGGGTTTGAAAGAGTTCATTTTTAGAGAAAATACATGATTTTGAAATAGAAATATAGATTTTCATGTGTGAAAGAAAGATATATTCACTTACATATTATTTAAGGAAGATATATTCAGTTACATGTTACTTAGGAATGATACATTTAATTACATGTTATTTAGGAAAGATATATTTAGTTGCATGTTATTTAAGGAAGATATATTCAGTTGCATGTTATTTAACAAAGATATATTCAGCTGCATGTTATTTAATGAAGATATATTCAATTGCATGTTATTTAAGAAAGATATATTCAATTGCATGTTCCGATTAAGTAAAAATGGGATTTGAAAGGTCCCGAAACCTTGTACAAAAGATTAGAAGATATTCAAAATTGATCAAACTAAGAGCCAAAAAGACAAAAAAAAAAAAAGGCACTCAGCCTAGCAAAAGACAACAAAAAGAGACTACCAAGCAGTCAAAAACAAAGAGAGACAACACAAGAAAAAGATAGTAGTAGCTAATTGATATCCATCATCTCTAAGGCATGAACAGCTAAAAGGTCCATGTTAACAGTCTGGTCCTCCAGCCCCATCTCTTTTTTCTTCATACCAGCTCTAGTACAGTTACCAATGCCCATATCCCTGAAGTCCTTGATGACCTCCCCTTTGTTGAGCTCTAACTTTTCTATAGTAGTCTTAATATGATCATCAGGGATATTAATGATATGGGTGCTCTGCTCATAGTTAGTGGGCTTTTCCAAATTTTGGATTTTGCCTTCCAAAAAAATGATTCTTTCCTCATACCTCTTAATGTCAATGTTGAGCTTCTCTAAATTTTTCTCAAGATCCATCACTTTTTCGCCCATTTCCCCAAAAGCTTCCCCTTTTCTGATAACCTCCATCCAATCTTCAAGACAAGCAGCCAAAGGCTTATCCCCAAAATTATCTCTTTTAATCATGTTTGTGGTCTTTTTCTGATCTTGGAGGTCCTCCTGGATGATTTTGATGTCATAAGCAATAGAGCCCAGAAAGCACTCGAAGGAAATGATAGTTTCCTTATGGTAACGATCGATATTACATCTGACATTCTTCTTGTGGGGGTCACTAGTCCTAGCCTAGTCATTGAGGGGAGCCACACCCAAGGTGATTCCCTTCTCCTTCTCTTTGTGGCTGTCATGGATGTCAATCCATTCCTCTTCGTCATGAGTGTGGTCATCTGTGTTGTTTTTCCTTTTTTTTTTCCCTTTCCTATTCATAGTATTCTCCTCATCATCTGAGGAATCAAAAAGACCTTTTTTCTTGGAACCCTTGTTGCTATCCATCTTTTTCTCCTTAGTCTTAGGACTATTCCTTTTTTTGATTTTCTGGTTCTCATGCTCATCCTCAAAATTAGGGTCGTCATTATCAAGAATCTCAATTTTTCTTTTAATAGCACTAACCCTATTTTTACCTTTACTTTTATCATTCTTCTTTCCATTAGCCATTCTTTCATCTTCCATGTCAGCTTCAAACATCCCATCCAAGCCCTCCACCTCAGAATCCCCCACATTAGGGTTATTTCCCTTGTTAATGGGTCTAGCAATTTTTTTGTCCTTCATCTGGTTATAGAGAATGAACATGAGACCCTGATGGGATGCGTGATCCCCTTTGGGGTCATCCTGAAGGCTCTTGATAGTATGATTCATCGAGCACATCAAATAATAAGGCATACTAATAAATTCATCATGCGTAAAATGATTCAATATGACAAAATGGTGGCCATAGGCTCTAGAAAAACCTCCTATCTAGGGTTAAGTAGCTAATGGCAGTGTAAAGAACAAAGCTCTAGGGTCTACTAATGTTAGTAGGATTAATAAACCCACCAACCTGTTTAACCATCCTAGCCTCTTCATCTTTGTTGTCTAGGAATCTCTCAGTTGCCTTGTCAGAATAGCTCCTCTCATGGTAGAAATTCCTCCCCTCCTTGAGAAGCCTCATCGCTTCAGCAATGAAATCTTCATTGATGTCAATCCATTGGTTATTGAAAATAATCTTACCATTCTTCCAATTCTTTAAGAAGTACTGAGTGATTCTCGAGTTACCACCTTGGAATTTCTCCATGTAGGCACTAAAATTGTCCTTCTTAAGAATCTCCCAAGCCTCCCTCTTATGTCTCCATTCATTGCAGTTAACAAGTTCATATCTTTTCTTTCCTCCTCCCATGTTCGTAATTTGAAAAAAATTCTTCACTCTGATGTTAATGACAACTTTCCCCTTTGTGATATTAGTGAAAATGCCTGATCTTTTCAGAGCCCAATATCTGTGTGAGGATAAGTCATCATTCGAAGTGGAGTCTTTGGAAATGATGTTGCAATAATTATTCATTACCTTCCTTGTTTTTATCCCCATCATAGCTTAGTTGTCTTTCACTTCTCTGATTTCCGTAAGATCTCTCAAAATGGATGATGGACTTGATCTCGAGTGGAATACTATCCTCGTTCTACCATGAAGTGACCTCCCCTTTTTTGCAAGTGTGGTTAGCAGCCCAGTTAGCCGCCATGTTAGCTTCACAGTATATATGAGTAATGATAGACTTTGTCATAGTTTTAATAAGCTCTCTAGCTACATTAATAATATTATCAACAGTCCATGAAGGATTAGATTTTTCATTAAGGCAATTGATAATATTTTTGGAGTCTCCTTCCAGCCATAATTTATTGCACTTGTGCTCTTTGGTTAAGATGATTCCCTCATACGCCGCCAAAGCCCTAGCAACATGATTAGTTTGAGTGCCAATTGGGATTGCCTTTATAGCTTTACAGTTACCATTCTCATCTCAGATAATAATACCACATCCTACAATGCTAGGATTCCCCTTGGAGGCACCATCAAAATTCACTTTCATCCAACCAAGAGGAGGGTAGTCCCATTTTGCTTCATCTCTAGGATTTTTCTGGTCCTTTTTGTTAGTTTTAATTTTCCAATTTTTAAGAATTTTAATGTCCTCTTCAGTAGCAGTAGTACCCTTTGGATTGATAGCTCTATAGTTTTCACTTATCAAACTTCTAGTTTTCTCAAACAAGATCTTAGGAGGGGTCTTGATCTCAAGGAAAATTTTGTCATTTCTCTCTTTCCAGATAGCCCAACACATGTGAGGCAGAGCATAATGCCATATACCTTTGATATCTTTATTTCTACTAGTAATATTCCAAGAATTGAATATTCCCTGTATATCTTTTGGGATCACCCAATTCAAATTGAAAGTATTCAAGAAGAGGGCCCATAACTCCTAAGTATAAGCACAGTGAATAAACAAATCGTTAGTAGATTCTTCTTCTTCCCTGCACAAGATACACATGTTAGTTAAGCACATACCCCTCATCTTGATATTGTCAAGAGTCAAGATTTTGTTTTGTAACATCATCTAGAAGAAAATGTTGATTTTAGGGGTAAGACCTTTGATCCAAGACTTAGCCCAGAAGGGAGCCAAAATAGTGCTGAAATTAAGAGAATAGGCTGAGCCAACAAAAAAATGACCATTAGGAGTATGCTTCCAAATAACAGTATCTTCATGAGCAAAATTGACATAAGCATTAAGCTTTATATTAAGAGACTGAATATTCAGTTGCATGTTATTTAAGGAAGATATATTCAGTTGAATGTTATTTAGGAAGATATATTCAGTTGCATGTTATTTAAGGAAGATATATTAAGTTGCATGTTATTTAGGAAAGATATATTCGGTTGCATGTTATTTAAGGAAGATATATTCAATTGCATGTTACTTAGGAATGATATATTTAGTTGCATGTTATTTAAGGAAGATATATTTAGTTGCATGTTATTTAAGAAAGATACATTCAGTTGCATATCATTTAGAAAAGATATATTCACTTACATGTTTTTTAAGAAAGATATATTTATTTGTATGTAGTGGTATTCTATTTTTAGAACTTCTATTTTTAGAAAGAAACTATTTTTAAAAATAAAATAAAATAAAATAAAATAAAATTTGGAATTTGCATGTAGTGATGTTCTATATTTAGAAATTCTATTTTTAAGATAAATAAATAAATAAATAAAAATTTATGAAAATTTCATACACGGGAATTCTTTTAGAAAAATAAAAATAAAAATAAAAATGATATATAATTAAATATTATTTGATGAGAATTTATATTAATGTGTTTATTATTGAAGTTTTTGGTTGTTGTGTTTGATTGTTGGTATGGGTAGCATTAAGTTGGATTTTAGGAATTGTTATCAGAGGCTTGGGATTTTACCTTTGTACTTTGGCATATATATTTACAGCATTTGTAATGTGATAATGGTTTTGATCTTTTTACCCAACCTTTGTTCATTTTAATCTCATTAGTTTGTGAACTCTTTGAGAGAGTATATTTTTATGATGTCATGGTTTGAGGACCAGTATGGATTTTGTGATGTTTGGTTTGAGGACCATTGTGTGTTCCTATTGGCATCTATGGAACTAATATTTGATCATTGTACTTCTATGAAATTTATTTGAGACTTATGAGCTTAGGGTAGGTTATCTAAGTGTTAGAGGAAAAGTGGCTGCATGGATATCCTTTGCAAGTTACTTAATAAAGTGATAACTTAAATACATTGAGATTTTTAAGATAAATTAATAAGATGTCTATGTTCCTCACCCATGCCTTGAGTGCTAGTATAGGCTAGGATGGAATGTGAGGTAATGCTTTCCATCTGCATGGACTTGGATATAGCATAGTTGGTACCTTGTGTGTATGAGAGGATTACTGATACCGCAAAGAGTCACTAGGGGGGCCGAGTCTACAGAGATTTTTAGGGTAACTCTAGAGTTGACTCATGTGATGACACTTATCTTTATGCATCTTAGGTTTCCTACAGGTGTTGGTTGCTTCTGAGATTAGTGTGTTTATTTTTGTAATTAGTGTTTTACTTTTAGGATCCCTTTCCTAGTTTGTAATGTGGTTTTTTTTGGTGTTTGATATCCGAGTAGGGTTTGTTGTTATCTCCTCAGCATGGTGGGAGTGGAATTTTTGGTTCCACATGGTTGGGTTGTAGTGATTCTATTACCATTGAGATTTTGACGTTCATGATGGTGTTGGATGATCCTTATTGTTGTTACCTTCTTATTCTTGTTAGAGACTTTCTCGTATCTTTTATTTATTGTACTTGTACTTTGTATCTTGGTTTTTTATTACATACCTAGTGACTTGTCCAGTGGACGTTGATTGTTATGTTTACCTTGTGGTATCATTTGTATCTATATTTTTATTTATGAGATGATGTACTTGTTATTCCTTTGCATTAAATGGAGATTGCATATTATTTTTTGTATTTATTAGATTAATTAACTTACATAATTCTACGTCATGGAACCCTTGGGAATTATAATGTGTAAATGAGTTATTTTTATTAGTAAGTATTGACTTATGTCATATTGATTCCACTTTCTTATTCGTTGTTACTATGTAAACTCTTAAGAAAAAAAATTATTTTATAAACTTAGTAACATATTTTAGGTTAATTTCTCCTAGGTTCTTTGGCGGGGCATTACACTCTTCTAGGTTGAATTTCTCAATCTATTTGGGATAGATATACCCTCTCATCTAAAACATCATTTGTTTTCTATTCGCTTCTCCAATCTATAGCTTTTGGCATCTCATATTCCCACATATTCCAATAAGTTTTCAGATATCTAAAAGAAGTGTTTTACATCCCCCTAATGCACTTTCAACATGCAACATTATAAATTTCAATTTGTATATATTATGCTTTATTGAGGCATTGCATAATCTTCTATAAGGTGCTACTAAAAGATATTGTATTTTTATATTAATTTTGGGCTCCATAACTCATTTTTTACTCTCAAATATACTTCAAGGTCCCCATATTCTTTATGCATGAGACATTTAATAAAAGAAGAATCAAATATGTTATGTATTACCTTAAGATCCATAATACCTTGTGAGAAGTAACTATGAAAACTTTTGATTGTGCAAAATAGAATGTAAAAAGACTGTTGGAAACTAACTATTTGGATACATTTTAACTAGATCTAATTTTTTTTCATGAAAACTAGCCAAAATGTGTGGAATTATCTTGTGAAGCTTCTCTCCAAAGGATTTTTCCCTACCCTTCATAGATATCCATAAATTAAAAATATTGGTAATTTATTGACATGTTAATTTCTCTTAAACCATCAAGGATATGACTATGAAACCTTTTTGAAACTTTGAAAAATACCTTTAATAAAATTATTGCAAAAGGATTTGAGCCCAATCTTCATCAATTTCATATAATCAATTTTCTAATGAAAATTTTCCCAATAGCTAAAACTACTCAAGTGCAGAAACTTCATTTTTCCAAATTAGATCAACTCCAAGGATTCCTACTAATGAGATATGCCAAGAATACTAAAGTAAACTAAAATTGAGATAAAACATTGAACCAAAATTTTTTTGGTTGATGTGGGATCATCTATGGACCTAGATGCATCTCCATCATTTATTAATACATATATGTATATGTATATGTATATGTATATGTATATGTATATGTACATGTATATGTATATGTATATGTATATGTATGTGTATATGCATATGAATTATACTATATATGTGGTTTGATTAGGGGAGATGATTAATAGAGTATCTAAGGGGTACTATTGTCAAGCTAGCTCACATGTAGTATTCTTAATGAAATACACTTCGACAAATAGAAAGGAGATTAGGAGATCTACTCACACGAGATAGGATTGATGATGAAGTGCAATATAGTTTTTTAATTTTCTTGTGGTATGAACAACAATTTGATGTGGTGATCACATGTTTATGTATTACTCTCCTAATGACCCACTCTTCAAGAAATGGAAAAGAGAAACTAAGAAATATGGACAAGTGAGGAATGGGCAGTGTAGGTGGCAAGATGAAAAAGGAATCAGTAAGAGGTGAATACATGCTAAAAATTTTAATAGAGTATCTTAAGAGAGATATTTTGAATCTATAACTTAGCACTTTGTGTGAGTGTTTAGGAAGCATTCTTGAGACTTTTGTTTGATCCTAGCTAGTTTGTTAGGAGGGGGAGTGTTTTTTATGTGGTGTAACCCTTGAGTTGTCCCTTGATTCTCTCCATGGTAGTATGCATGTACTTGTTGAATGGTGACATCTCAAAGGACTAGAGAACATCACACCTTGTAGAAACATATTCATAGACAAAATTTAGTGTTAGAGGACATTTCCAAGAATGTAAAGGTTTAAATCTCTTGCCCAATCTTAGAGGTGATGTTATGGGTGTTGTAAATGTGATTCTAAAATTTGAGAATTGATTGTCACGTGGTCCCTCACTCTGAGAAAAGGTGAAACAAAAAAAGGAGTTGTGTGTTTAGAGTGGCCTACATAATTTTCCCCTCCACCCCTCTTTTTGACTTATTTTTATGGAGATTATTATGAAGGGTGACTCGAGATAATCCCCCTCCCCCTTGTGCATTACACAGGATATTTTAAAGACTGGTTGTTTGAAGTCATAGTAGGTTGTAGACAGTATTGCCTTTTTTTAACATAATTATCTAAAGATAATTACTGATAATATATAAGTTTGTTATTAATTTTTTAAGTCTTGAGATATATTCATTCGATTTGAACTAGTGTTTTCTTTGTATGGGAAATAGTTGGTATTTTTGACAAAATGATAGGTGTAGAAGGTGATTGTTAGTCTCAGTAGTATCAAACTTTATTGAGATATTTGGTGAACCCATTGTTTATTAGAATTTAAATGTTAAAGTCATTTTTTTGTGAATCCTAGGTGCCTAAACCAAGTCACAAAGAGAGGTAAAGTCAACCCAAGATTGTCATTTCTACAAGTGTGAATTTGTTCCTTGACAAGAAATAAGTAGATTGAAGGTTGATGCTCGAGTGTAAAGCTAAATACAATAAGAAACAAATAAAGCTCAATTTGCATACCCAATAGTAGAAGCCCACCTTTTTGTCCTCTTTTTATTGTATAGAATTAAAGTGAAAACAAATATGAAAAATGTGAGGTGTACATTTTTTACCATTACTATATGGACACTCTTCAAATCATGATATTTGCATGGACCAAATTACTTGAAACAAAAGTCATTGTCGCAAAATCTATTATGAGAAGAAACAATGACAACATATTTTACCATTAATAGTTTACAATTGATATGACTATTACAATACAAAAATAAAACCATAGAAATTCATAGAACCAGATAAAACATGCTAGACCGACCACTGAGACACTAAATTTCTTATCATTACACATTATGGTCTACAGCTGGCATGCTCTACTGATTGTTGCAATATTGAGAAGAATGAGTGAGTTGGACAAGAAGTTATTCAGTATGATTATTGTGATATGGATGTCATTAATGTCAAAACTCTATTGCATTAATGTCAAAAATCTATTGCATTAATGTCAAAATGTTTTCTAAGTAGTTCTAATATGGACTTTGCTTCACAAATTGTTTATGTTTCAGATTGATGGTGAAAGTTTGATATATTGTTTTGCATAGCCTGGAGTTGTTGAATTCAAGTTTTTGTGGTTCAAAATGCAGTGCAATGAATTTGGTATTTGTTTGAGTGTGAGATTTTTTGACAATATTTTATTTATGAAATATGTGCTTCACATCTCTTTGAATAACAATTTTTGATAGTGCACTTCTAGACAAAGGTTGATAATATCCTTAACTTCATTCCTTCTAGATAACACAAGATTTTGGGCTTCAAAGACATGGTTTCAAAAGTTCTTGGTGTATTTACTCTAGGTTTGGTTTACCTCGAGTGTTTACACAAGTAAATCACTTTTCTTGATGAATGCATGAAGATATGTAATGTGCATGGTGTTATTTTTGGTCTTAGTTATGGTGTGTGGTGGTCCACTTCTCATTCGTTCCCACATTGGGATTTTTTAGTGCTGGCCTAATTCAAATATTGTTTGGTCTTTGCCTAGCCAACAATGGGAGACTTTAGAAATACAAAGTTGTTATAAATAAAGGATGAATAATTCATGGTAAGTGTTTGGCATATGTGTATACTTGTGTGAAATTTTTGCAAGTATGTGATTTTGTGATGATGATGTATGCAAGAGGATTTGTCTCCTTGATTGCATATGTTAAGTTTGAAGTGTGGTGTAGAACAATCTGAACTTCAATGTGCTAGCTACCACAATTAGTGACCTAAAGGTGACTATAAATATTTCAATGCTTTTGTGGTTTTATATCAGTGGTGGATCTATTCTCTCCTACCCTTCTTCATCTAGGAAGTGAGCCCTCTAACAGTGAGCCTTCTTTATAAAATGAGCCATTTAGAAATGAGCCTATCATAGTGGCCCTTTCTTGTAATTCAGCTTCACTAGTGTTCATATATTTGAGAATAATCATCTCCATGGTTCTTCTCTTTATAATATTTTTCTACATAAATATGGTTTTTGTATTTTTCAAGTTCATATCTTTCAATGGTTAAAAGCTTAAAGTTGTTTGGTGTAACCAATTAAAGGTTTTTAAGGTTATGATTTGTGGACAACTAATTCAACCCCCATCCCTCGGCCCCCCCTCTTAGTTGTCTTATATATTAAACAATTGGTATAAGAGCTTTGGTTGTAACACCTCTCTAACCCTAACCCAATCAAGTAGATATTACAATCCCAAGTTTATATTTAGATGCTATTTGGTGAGTTTATTGGATGTTGTAAGATCTTTCTATATTTCCCTTTCTGCTTATGCAAGTAGGATATAACATTAGGTATTTGCTTATACGTTCTTATCTAATATATTGTAATGACTTTGTATTTTAATATTTAATGATGATGCTTATAAAGATAGACATGTTGAATGTTGTGGAGTTACCTATCTAATCTATTTTGGTTGACTATGCATGTTGACTTTACATTTCAATATTTGATGATGCTATTATCTTATAAACATAATGATACAATTAGGTATATTGGTTATATTTTAATGGCACCCTTCAATATGTATTCATCTCTATCTACTTATGTGTTGAGGACCTCTTTGGACCTCAGTGTGTGTGGTTAGGAATTCTTTGAAAATTGATGTTCTATGATGGACTATCTATCTTTCCTTGATGGTATTAGGATTTGATTATAATGTTTTAATGATTATTTTCTTGATGGATACATGGACATTAATATGATTATTGTGCATGTCCTCTCTCTATTGTAATACCCCAAAAATGGGCTATAGGACCATTAACCTTCTACATCGACAAATCGATCGAAATTGACAAAAAAGTCATAACCAAAGGCACATCTGCACATCAGTTTATCAAAACCCTAATTGATTTAATCTTAATTCTACATCAAGGAATATTCTCTGAATATTCCTAATTATCTTTAATTGAATATTATTTGGCCACTTAATTATTTAATTAAATTTAATTATGTTTGTTACTAAATTGTATTATTTAATTTTGACAATAAATCAAAATAATATTCAATTAAAGATAATTAGGATTAATTAAGAATATTTCAAGGAATATTCCTTGATGCAGATTTAAGAAAAATCAATTTTGATAACTTGATGTGCAAATGTGCCTTAGGTTAGGACTTCAATATCAATTTCATTCGATTTGAGGATGTAGGAGATTAATGAACCTATGGCCCATTTTTGGGGTATTACATTTTGCCCCTCTTTGAATCATTATGCAAAGCGTAGTGGTTCAAAGATAGTCTATTTTTTTATGTTGAAACTGATTTGAAAGATGAACCGATTCTGAGATAGAAACCGATTGAAAGATATGAAGATGTTAGGTGCTAATCAACCAAAGATAATGTTAACTATAGCAATGATGAACCAGTGATTACGAAAAAGTATCAAAACGCCTGATTCTAAACCTTATGATTACAAAGAAGTGAGTGACCTGACTCCAGACCTGATCATCCAAAGGAATCAACAATGGTATCACATCTAAACCCTTCCATTACGAAGAACCAATGAAATAACACTAATGAACTAATGGTTAAAAAGCTGATACAATTTACAAGATAGATTAGGATACCAGATTGATATGGATCTTGATGAATCTAATATGCCCCAAGAGATGATCAATTTGCCCCAAGTGATGAGGTCTTTAGATGAATCAGAAAGTAGACGTGGTTGTTGTCTTGATTACTAAGGAAAGATTTGATTGACAAAATTAGTTTTACAGACTTGAATGATGTGCAATACCATGCCTCCTTTGGGATGAAAATTGAAATCTGACAAGGAAAGTCAGCATTATATAGTTTAGAAGCATATTAATTGATTGAAAAAGTGATTATACATGTCCGGGAATGCATTCTGCATCGTTTGGAGGTCCAAAAGACTAAGTTTGACTAGGTTTGACCATGGTTGACCAACTTGAAATTTTGATAGTTTGATGTCAGATAATCAATTAAGTTGAAAAATGGATTTCTTTGATGTTTAGAAGGTTGATTATGCAAGTAGTCAGCCGTCCTGGGTCCGAAAATTTTAAATCATAATTTTGACATAGTAAACAATCTCAGATTTCGATTTTGATCCCAAAAATGTGATGCAAGAGCATCCTAGGTGTAAGAGCAATCTTGCATCACCCAAAAATATTTATGTTTTTGTATTCAATAAGGGTTATCTTGTGCAGAGCTGCTATTTATGGAAACTTGCTAGTTTTAGTAAGTTGGTCATAAATCTCAGAATGTTCTGATTTTACGTGTGGAGGTTCATCTCAGTCATATCAGCCTGCCAGTAAACTTTCATGGCTAGATCAGGTCTAGTTTTGAAGATATTGAAGATTTTTGGTATTGGCAACAGGGTACAGAAACTTTGAACTCAGTTTTGAAGGCTTTAGAGGCTCTGGATGAGGTCAAAAATTTGGGTGAGAGATGCTTGTACAAGTCAAGCCTGCAGAGCGCTTCGTGGCCTTTTCAAAATGGGATTATAATAGTCAATCGGGTCAATTGGTGATGACTTATGGTCTCTGGAAGTTGGGTCACCTAAAATGGCAAAAAATAATTTTCCTTCAAAATTTATGTTCGGGTTTCAAAAGTTATTTTGAGCCGACTCTGATGTAATAAATTGAAAAATAAAATAATTCTAAGTTTGTTCGGCCCTAAGGGCTAAATTTCTGGAACCTTCTCGGGCGGTGGAAAATGTCAATATAAAGAAGGCTCATAGTGTTGTCTAGGGCAGTTCTGGGTAGTAGATCTGGGTATTGATTTGAGGCTTTGTCCTACAGAATATTGTAAGGGAATGCCCACGTGGCTTTGCATATTGTAATTCTGAAAGTTTGTAATTCCACTTTTGTGGAGATAATAAGAAGCCAATTTCCTATTCTTGCATATTGTTGTTGTTATTTCTCTGTTTCTATTATGTGTTTGTGGTATTAAGGGGAGCACCCTTCATCAAGTGGTATTAGAGTAAGAGTTCCTGAGCATGTAAATAGATCACCGACTGTGAGGTAGTTTGCACCAAGACCATGGTTAGGGTTTCAGTCCATATCATGAAAATGCCTCCACGAAGGGAACGTGGAGGAAGAGCTGGTGTTGTAACACTTGAGGTTAGAGCACTCCAGAGACAAGTGTGAGCATTGCAAGAGGAGATTCATAGAGGAATGAATCTTAATGTCAGAGATGAAAGCGAGGATAAAGCCGAAGAAGAAGATCAAGAAGGGGAAGTCAAAGTTGTGAACTAGGAGGAAGAAAGACTTTTTCGGGCCATTTCCAAGATTGGAAAAAGACCTAAGATTGAGGTTCCTATATTTTCAGGAAATCTTAACCTAGAGGAGTTGATCAACTAGATTAATGAATGTGAAGAATATTTTGAGTATAAAGATATTGAGGATCCTGATAGGGTCAAATTTGCGAAGGCCAGACTGAAAGGTCATGCAAAGATCTGGTGGCAAGAGATTCAATTAGATCGAAATAGAAGAGGGAAAGATAAAATCACAAGATGGGATCAGATGGTGGATAAATTGAAGTGACAGTTCATCCTTATTGATTATGAGCTTAACCTACTGAAGAAAAAGCAAAGTTTGAAGCAAGCGGGATGATCTGTTCAGGAGTATATAGAGGAGTTCTATCGAATCCTCATTAGAACAGGCTATGCAAAAGCTGATAAGGAGAAAGTTGCTCGTTACCTTAATGGGTTAAGGTCAAGCATTTAGGAGGAGCTGAATCTGGTTTGAATGAACAGTATTGAAGAGGTGTACCAATTTGCCCTAAAAGTCAAGGAAAAGTTGAACAAGAAGTTTGAGAGTAGACAAAATGGAAGAGGTCATGGTGGATGATCTGGTAGATGGTCATATGGAGGCCGAAATGAAGATCCAAAAAAGAAGGATGAGGCTAGTAGCAGTCAAAATCAGAGAGGGAACAATTTGAATCATTTCCAAGATCAAAATAATAGAGATCAGAGAGGAAGAGGAAGAGGACAAGGTTCAAGAAGAGGAGGCTTTCGTGGAACATGTTTTCACTATGGAGAAGAAGGTCATAGGGAATTTGAATGTCCTCAATGCCAAGGAAGGATAGATAGGAGGAATGAAGGCCAGGCCAGAGTTGCACATGTAGATGAAGATGCCAGATCATTAAATTTAGAAGATGCTGAAAGAGGAGAAATATTGATCAACAGAAGAGTCCTGTTGAGTGGTGAGAATGAACCTGAACAAAGGAGCTTGTTTTGCACTCGATGCAAGTGTGAGGGTAAATCCTATGATGTGATTATTGATAGTGGAAGCACTGACAATTAGGTGTCAGAAAAGATGGTGACAAGATTGAAGCTCAAGAGACAAAAACACCCACATCCATATCAGATTGCCTAGGTGCAAGATGACCACAAGGTCATGGTAAGTGAATAGTGCCTAGTAAAGTTCAAGATTGGCGGGTACCAAGATGAGGTACTAAGTGATATCATATCTATGGATGCATGTCATATGTTGTTGGGTAGATCGTGGTAGTTTGATAGATGTGTTGTACATAATGGTCGTGCGAATACCTATTCCTTGACAAAGGATGGAGTGCAACATAACCTAAAGCCATTGAAGGAGACTGAAGACAAGGTATGTGGCAATGTGAGAATAACTTTTGTTGATGGAAAAAAATTCCTAGATGGTATAAGGCATGAGCATGTGTGTTTTTCTTTAATTCCAAAATGGTAAAGAGGAAGTAGAGGATGTACCTGTAGAGGTTGCAAATTTGTTGAATGAGTTTCAGGATATTGTATCTGATAATGTACCTGATGGATTACCACGGGTAAGGAAGATCATTCATCAGATGGATTTGATTCTAGGAGCTAGTTTTCCAAACAAGGAAGCACGTAGAATGACACTAGCAGAAAGTGAAGAGTTGAATAGACAAGTACATGAGTTGTTATAGAAGGGATTGATTTAGGAGAGCCTAAGTCCATGTGTTGTACTATTAGTATTAGCACCAAAGAAGAATGGAGAATGGAGGATGTGTACAGATTCCAGAGCAATGAACAAGATCACAATCAAGTATAGGTTTCCATTGCCACGAATGGATTATATTATGGATTGTTTGAGTGGAGCTATGTATTTCTCAAAGATAGATCTGAAGAGTGGATATCACTAGACTCAGATCAGAGAAGGATATGAATGGAAGACTATCTTCAAGACAAAAGAAGGACTGTAATAGTGGTTAGTCATGCCTTTTGGGCTAAACAATGCATTGAGCACTTTCATGCGGCTAATGAACGAGGTTCTGAAAGAATTTCTAGATAAGTTTTTCCTTGTGTACCTAGATGATATTTTGATCTTTAGTAAGACATTGAAAGAGCATATGATGCATATTCGTATGGTGTTTGAGAAGCTGAGAGATGAGAAATTGTTGATTAATTTGAAGAAGTGTAGTTTTGTGAAGAAAGAGTTAGTGTATTTAGGATTTGTAGTTTCAATAGAAGGTCTAAAAATGGACCCAGAGAAAGTACAGGCTATCCTTGAATGGCCTACTCCAAGGAGTGCTACTGAGGTAAGATCTTTTCATAGTTTGGATAGCTTTTACAGAAATTTTATCAAAAAATTTAGCAGTATTTGTGGTCCCTTTACTGAAACAATGAGAGGGGATAGAAAAGAGTTTAAGTGGACTAATGGGGCAGAAAATAGTTTTCAATTGTTGAAACAAAAAGTTACAGAACAACCTATTTTAGCACTTTCAGATTTTAATAAGGTGTTTCAAGTAGACTGTGATGCTAGTGGTACTGCAATAGGAGCTGTTATGAGACAAGAAAGTAAACCTATTGCTTATTTCAATGAGAAGTTAAATGATGCCAAGAGAAAGTATTCTATTTATGATCAGGAATTTTATGCTATAGTTCAGGCATTGAAGAAGTGGAGACACTATCTGCTTCCTAAGGAGTTTGTTTTGTATACTGATCATCAAACTTTGTAATATTTGAATAGTCAAGGAAAGTTGAATCAAAAGCATTTGAAATGGGTTGAGTTTTTGCAGAGTTATACATTTGTTTTGAAACACAGAAGTGGAAAGTCTAATAGGGTTGTGAATGTGCTTAGTAGAAGGCAACTATTGTTGATAAAGATGCAGATTGAGGTGGTTGGGTTTAAAGAACTCAAGAATTTGTATCTAGAGGATCCTCATTTTGGTGAAGCTTGGAAAGCTTGTAAAGAAACTGTTACTCTAGACAGAATGAAGTGGCTGGATTTTATCATCTAGGATATGCTATTCAGAGGGAGTCAGTTGTGCATTCCATGAAGTTCTATGAGGGAGAATATCATCAAAGAGAAGCATAGCGGAGGATTGGCTGGACATTTTGGTTGTGATAAAACCCTTGCTTTGGTTAGTGAGAATTATTATTGGCCATAGTTGCGACAAGATGTCAAGAAGTTTTTACAGAGTTGTAGAGTATGTCAGATGGCGGAAGGAGTGAAGAAAAATATAGGGTTGTATCAGCCATTACCTGTACCAGAGAAGCCTTGGGAGGATATCAGTATGGACTTTGTTCTTGGTTTACCAAGGACACAGCAAGGACATGATTCAATTTTTGTAGTAGTTGATAGATTTTCAAAGATGGCACATTGTGTTCCCTACAAGAAGACTAATGATGTTGTTCATGTAGCATAATTATTTTTCAGAGAAGTGGTGAGACTGCATGGTTTGCCAAAGAGTATAGTTTCAGATAGGGACACTAAGTTCATTGGATATTTTTGGTGTACATTGTGGAAGAAGTTGAAGATAGATTTGAAGTTCAGTTCATCACATCATCCACAGATTGATGGACAGACAGAGGTGGTGAATAGGATTTTGGGAAATTTGCTGAGATGTTTGGTTGGAGATAAGCCAATAGGATGGGATTTGATTTTACCACAGGCAGAATTTGCATATAATAATTTTGTCAATAGGAGCACTAGTAAATCACAATTCCAGATTGTATATGGGAGTAGCCCAAGAAATGCATCTGAGTTGAGAAAGATAGATAAAGGAGAAATAAGTAGTACTGAAGCTGAGGATTTTGCAGATCATTTGAAGAACATCCATGAGGAGGTGAGGAAGAACATTACCAAGATGAAGGTGCAATATAAGGCTAAGGCAAATGAGAAAAGGAGGCATAAGGAATTTTAGGTTGGAGATGAAGTCATGGTTCATTTGCGGAGGGAAAGATTTCTAGTTGGTACATATAACAAGCTGAAAATGAAGTTTGGGCCATGTAAGATACTGAAGAAGCATGATTCAGGAAATGCATATGAGGTCGAGTTACCTACTGAGCTGAATATTTCACCAGTGTTTAACATTTTAGATCTGACAGAGTATCATGAGGGAGGTGTTGAAGATGAGATCACAATAGTATAGTGGAGTATTCCAGCAACTAGTTCAGATACCAAAGAGATTGAGGATATACTAGATAGTCATGTTGGTAGAAGCACAAAAAATAGGACATGTGAAGAATATCTAGTCAAGTGGAAAGGATGACCTGTTGAAGTTCATCGTGGCTAACAAAGGAGGAGGTTAACTTTTTAGTATAGTGTGGATACTGATCAGTCACCAAGTGGGAGATTGTTAGCTTGTGGTGACTAATCAGGAAAGTACTGTACACTTTTCCTCCCGACCTCATCGGGGTTCGGGGGCGCAGCCCTCGAAGAAAATTTTTTTGAGGCCAACTACTTTTTTCAATTTTTTGGGCCGACTACTTATAACACATTCTAACCCTAAAGCGGGAAAATATTGTATAATATGGCTTAGGGTTAGGGATTTTCATTATATATGATTTTAGTACTTGCGGCAGAATTGGGCTGTAAGGGATTACGGATTGTAATCGGGTTGTAATCACTGGATAATAATAATATTGGACTCGCTGTTGGTGGATGTAGCCCAGGGATTGGGTGAACCACGTTAAATCTGTGTGTCTTGTGTTCTATTCTGTGTGGTTTATTATTTTCTGATATTAGTTATATTTGCACATAATTGTTATTTCTGCCTTGTTAATCCTAACATTAACCACCTTGGTTTTCCTCTACACAACTGAGACGTGATGGGGTCACTTCTCAAATTAACCCAGGTGTCTGATGCAGGAGCATCCTGGGTGCAAGAGCAATCTTGCATCACCCAAAAATATTTATGTTTTTGTATTCAATAAGGGCTATCTTGGGCAGAGCTGCTATTTATGGAAACTTGCTGGTTTTAGTAAGTTGGTCATAAATCTCAAAATGTTCTGATTTTACATGTGGAGGTTCATCTTAGTCATACCAGCCTGCTAGTAAAGTTTCATGGCGAGATCAGGTCTAGTTTTCAAAATATTGAAAATTTTTGATATTGGCAGCAACGTACAAAAACTTTGAACTCAATTTTGAAGGCTTTAGAGGCTCTAGATGAGGTCAAAAATTTGGGTGATAGGCGCTTGTGTGAGTCAAGCCTATAGAGCACTTCGTGGCCTTTCCAAAATGGGGTTATAATAGTCAATCGAGTCAATTGGTGATGACTTATGGTCTCCATAAGTCGGGTCACCTGAAATGGCAAAAAATAATTTTCCTTCAAAATTTATGTTCGGGTTTCAAAAGTTATTTTGAGCTGACTCTGATGTAATAAATTTAAAAATAAAATAATTCTAATTTTGGTCGGCCCTAAGGGCTAAATTTCTAGAACCTTCTTGGGCGGTGGAAAATGCCTATATAAAGAAGGCCTGTAGTGTTGTGTAGGGTAGTTCTGGGTAGTAGATCTGGGTATTGATTCAAGGCTTTGTCCTACAAAATATTGTAAGGGAATGCCCATGTGGCTTTGCATATTGTAATTCTGAAAGTTTGTAATTCCACATTTGTGGAGATAATAAGAAGCCAATTTCCTGTTCTTGCATATTGTTGTTGTTGTTTCTCTATTTTTGTTATGTGTTTGTGGTATTAAGGGGAGCACCCTTCATCAAAATGGGTTCAGAACGTCAAAATTAGCCAGGGGTGCAATTTTTGTGGAAAAAAGAGCAATTTTGAAAATTAGGTCAAAAGCTATATAAGGGCCAAAAAGGTCATTTTCAATTCATTATTCACATTTGACTTTTGAAACCTTGTGGAGCCCTTTGAGTGAGAAAATGGCCGAGATGAAGGTATTGTCACTTCCCACTGATTTGAGCACAGTCAAAGACATTAGCGACCTCCACAATATGGACATCCAGTAAGTGGACCTCTGTGCCTTTTCATAAATTCCATTTTTGCATAATTTTAGCATTTTTAGGTCTTTTTTTGTACGTTAGGAATTTTCAATTATCGCATGTATGGAAACTTGTACGACTGCCTTCTCTGACTCGCACGACTTTTCAATTTCCTTCAAATTGTCATCCCAGAACCCATGTAGACTCATATGAGAGGGACCCAAAAGTTGTACAACTTTTCATCGGGTCTCTCCTATGTCATACGGGAAGACCTATAGTGTCATATAACCATTTTTTGTTGTATGAGACCTTGCTAAAACTTGTATGACTTTTGATGCCAGACTGAATTGTCGTATAGAAAATAGTGAGCTTAAAACACCCTTTTAGGTCAAAAACCTTGATTTTCTGATTTCCTGGGCTGATTGTTGAGCATTTAATGCACCTTCTAAGATAGTGAACTTTAATATTTATGTATTTGTAGCTTATTTTTCAACCAAATTACTGATAGGATTCCCTATTTTTGTGTTGTGTAGGTCATTTATCCTAATGTCCATGTGTGTATCTCACACCTAGCGACATAGAGATTGTGTGTTTCACTGCCTGACCCAATGAGGGTGCATCTAGCAACCTATGGTTTTGAATATCTGATTCGGTTTCCTGAGATTAGGGTGAACCATAGATTTTGTGCATTCCATTCCATGGTCCTCGTCCAGATTTCATGATTTTGGGGAACTCTGGATTACTTGCCTTCAAATGACTATTTGAAGATGATACACAGCTTACTGGTTTGATTTCTTGGGAGACTTTAGTGCAGCACTATGGGTAGACCCATAGATTAGAGTGTATCATAGTAGGCATGATAGGAGGGATTATTATGTCTGACTGTCAACAGAACGGTCTCTTGATGGGTTGGGCTCTGATGGTTGCATGATTGATGGCTAGTCCTTCTAAGTTGGGTTTGGGTCAGTGTATGTTGGTGCACATTTTCTCTGAGATGCACGAGATCATGTATTAAGAGAGCAAGTCTTTTTCTTCTAGTGCATTGGTACTTCAAATTTGGGCCTGGGAGGAGCACATCCCTATATGCAGACTAGTTTGTCAGACACAACATCAACCGCAGGAGCCTGTGATATATGTATACTCTAGATATGTTATAAAGGTGTGCATGGGTCATACAGAGTACTGGAGGCACTGCCTGGATGATAGTAAATATGTTATCTAGCATCTGTATCTACAAATTGAGGCCTGGCCTACTACATGAGAGCAGCTTAGCTATTTCTACCAAAGCTAAGTATTGATTGGGTGGTCTACTGTAGTACTTGAGTGCTTCCTTATTACTAGAGTGTGAAGGCAGTATGACATTATTCAGGATGCACCACATCAACACATTGCTTATGCATGGCTACTCAAAGAGCTCAGATTAGGATGGGGCCCTCGATTGTCCTATGCTCTTTGTACATAGGAGTACAATGGTATTGTTGGTAGAGACTGGGAATACCAGCCAAATGTTCCAGATGTTGGGGTTACAGATGGTTTTATTTCATGGCTTGCAGAGCATTTGATATATAGCTTTTTAGATCCTACAGAGTTGATACCTTCCATGGAGGAGGTGATGGATGTTATAGGTGCTCCTATGGGTCAAGGGAAGAGATGCATAGGTGCACAAATACCGATACCCCAGCCCACACCTTTGAGGCTGAGAGCAGTCATGACACCGCCATAGAGACCATCTAGATAGATGAGACCACCTCATCCTACTACTACTACAGTAGGCAGACCTATAGTTTTATGGAGGAGATCCACTAGAGGAGAGAGTGGTACTCTAGGAAGTGTCAGCATCGTAGATGAGGTACTCGGTGTAGAGAAGGATGTAGGTGTCAGTCAGGATCCCACACATGTTGATACTAGTTTTGATCTGGGAGCTGAGGTTAGACACCAGAAGGCGCAGAGAGAAGAGGTTACTGACCAGCCAGGTGGAGATATGGATATGCCTATAGCAGATGTTGATCCTAGTGCACCACAGACTCCTTAGAAGATCATTAGACATCTTAGGTTATAGGTCAGGGACCTGAAGGTATGAAGTGCTTGATTTGAGGAGTGATTTACAGAGGTAGACACAAAATGATCTGATCTCCAAGAGGAGAACAGGTGATTATAGACATAGGTGACACATCAAACCTCTAGAGCCACCTACTATGTCTCCACTTACTATGTTGTTCTGGTTGGTCAAAGAGTACCCACATACTCTCAGTATATGATATTGTCAGAGGGAGCCAGGACACCCCAAGCCGAGGCAGTGCCTAATGCACCACCACCTCCTCCACTAGATGCAGAGGATCAAGCAGACAGTTGATCTGTCTAGATAGTCTGATATTTTTTCTCTTTTTTTGTTTTCATAGATATACCATTCTGATCTTCTGATAGCTCACATGAGCTCATTCTTTTGTGAACTATTCCAATAGTGCACCCTTGACTAGTTCACGAATATGATATATATGATATCAAGATTTTGGTTATGACTTCATTTGCACTTGTCATGTTTTGATTTATGATGATATCACATGATGTAAATGCTATGAGTAGTGTAGAATGTATGTATGGAATGCAATGCAATGATTTATTTCATATGTATGGATGTTATGCAAATGTAATTGATTATGTAAAGATGTATGGAAATGTATGATGTATGTAATGAAATGTAACAAATGGAATGATCATGATATGTAATGTAAATGCAACAATACACATGATATGTTTTGTAGGTATTGATGAAGACAAGTGCTCAGTCTTATATCAAAAAGGATGTCTAACCCAAGATGATGACTGCTTGCAGTTCTGTGAAGAAACCTTCATGTGAGATTCAGCTCTTCGAGTCAAGTTTAAGTTTAGTTTTGAAGAATCGTTTAAGCATTGTAAGTGTAGTCAGCAATTTGTGAGATCATGCAAAGTGCAAAATAACATGCAGAATGAAATGCAGGCCTAAGACCTGGGACCTAGTCACTGATCATGTGTCGGTCATTTTCATCATTGAATTTTTAGGTAACTAGATAAATCAATACAATGTCCACTAGTTATGAGACCATAGACATATGAATATCAATTTGTATGTGCAAGAATCAATACAATTCCCACTGGCTAGATAACCATGGACATATGAATGTTGATTTTGTTTTCAGAATGTCAGAGTAGATATAAGCACCAAGGCATAAACACCGGGATGACCTAAATATCATGTCCATTTTGATATTGCAATTTGTATAAGCATCAAAACATAGACATTATGATGACCTGAATATGCCTTGCGTTACAAACACATCAAACAGTCAAGAGATCATTCCCATTCCAATGTGAATTACCTGTAGTGACCCTTTATCGTTCACATCCTTAGGTAAGATCATGTTTCATAGTAGGAGAAAGAACTTACTCAAAAAGACAATAGTTAGATCAAACTTGAATTTTCTGGGTATCAATGGTCGAGGTACTCATGGCCATCCAATACGAGATGGAGACTCTTACAGATGGACACCATTTCAATCCAAAATTTCCAAAGTTGTTAGATTTTCACATAAAAGCAGAAGACAAAGAAAAGATTATGCCTCTAGTCATCACTCTCTAAATCCTATAAAGGACATCATCAAAGAGCTCAAAGAGACACAATATGCAAAAATCTCAATGTGAATCAGTAAGCATAAAAGGAGATAAAAGCATGAAGCACAGATTGTTTTCAGTTTGTGTTGATATTTGATTGCATTGTTGTAGATGCCTTTCTGGAGAAGAGACTAACTGACTGACTCGGATGAAGCCGCAAAGGACTCTGACTGGATATGACACGTCTAAGATACACTTGAGGCCATATGATATGACATTGATTGCCCCCAAGTTTGAACATTGATGGGATATAGACACTCGAGCTGATTGGTGTACAGACTGACTTTATTGAAAATAGGAATGTGGAAACAAACCG
Organism: Chamaecyparis obtusa; assembly: GCA_027943335.1. Lineage (NCBI taxonomy): Eukaryota > Viridiplantae > Streptophyta > Pinopsida > Cupressales > Cupressaceae > Chamaecyparis > Chamaecyparis obtusa. Next base: position 229,888 of record BSBK01005499.1, on the reverse strand, counting down.
GGAAATATGTACAAACTAAAGCAAGACTGAAAGCTGGGAAAGGCCAAGATTGTGCTGATAGATGGAGCATTTTGAAACAAGTGGTTCCCATTTTCTAGGTTTTCACCATCTTGGCAGAGATTCTATTTTTGCTACCAAGGTGCCTATTTCCAGGTTTTCACCAAGGCACTTTTTTTTTCTCATTTTTTTGTATTTTTCATTTTTTCAATTTTTTTGTACTTTTGATATTTTTTGATATATTTTTTTTTGTGAATCATCAAGGCACCTATTGCTAGGTTTTCACCAAGATGTTCATTTTTTTAGGACTTTTTCTAATTTTTATAATTTTTTCAGGACATTTTACCATAGACTGAATGCCTTAGGCATAGAATTTCTTCAGATGCAGAACATTGATTAGTTATCGGAGCTGTTCTCTTTTAGTCGTTGAGATTTGATAGGCTCCAGAGCCAAAAGTAGCAGTGATTACAAAGGGACCCAGCCAGTTGGGTTCAAACTTCCCCTTGCACTCTCTATGTGATTGATTTTTGGGATTCTCTCTCAAGACTAGATCACCAACCTAAAATTCTCTATGTCTGACTTTCTTGTTGTAGCCTCTAGACATTCTCTTCTGATAAACTCTAAGATGATCATATGCTACTTGTCTACGCTCATCTAGTAGTTCAAGTTCTTTCAACCTAGACACTATGTAGTCATCATCAGTTACTAGACCATGCATTCTGATTCTTAGTGATGGGATTTCAACCTCAATAGGTAATATTGCTTCATACCCATAAACTAAAGTGAATGGTGTAGCCCCAATGGGCATTTTGATACTTTTTCTATAGGCCCAAAGAGCTAGATTGATCATGAGATGCCAGTCTCTTCCTATTTTATTAATTGTATGGTGCAAGATTTTCAATAGATTCTTGTTTGAAGCTTATGCTTGTCCATTCCATTGAGGATAGTAAATAAATGACCAATGTTGTGTAATTTTGAATTTGGCACATAGATCATCTAAGTCTCTATTTTTGAATTGTCCACCATTATCTATGACTATAGAGTGTGGAATACCATACTGATATATGATGTAGTTCAAAATGAACATATAAATTTTCTTACCGGTTGCTTGAGTCAAAGGGACTACTTCTACCCATTTTCTAAAATAGGTTGTAGCTGTTATGATATGGGTATGTCCATTAGAAGAATGAGGATGTATGGATCCTCTAAGATCAAATTCCCATTGTTGAAAAGGCCATTATGTAGTGAAGGGGATAAGATCTCTCCCTGAGGCATGAATCAAGTTCCCATGGACTTGACATTTTTTACAGTTGGCCTCTTTTTCCATTTTAGGCCAATAGTAGCCAGCCCTAATAAGCTTTCAAGCTAATGTTAAACCGTTCGAGTGTGATCCACATATTTCATCGTGGACTTCCTCTAATACGCATTGAGATTCATCATGTTCTAGACACCTAAGAAGAGTACCATCTAAACTTCATTTGTATAGATCATTGCCAGTTATAACATATCAAGATGCATTTTGGATAAGGTTTTGTTTCTCATACCGGTTAAAGGATTCAGGGATGATTTGGTCTCGGAGATAGGAGAAAAGATTTTTGTACCGAGAAGAGTCATCACCTACAATAGTGTGATCATGCAGATTTTGGGAGAATCATATGTTAGGATTGAATGCTAAATGTTTGGCAACCATTCTATAGTAGTTGTTGTTGCATTCATGACTATGATTGTCATTGATGTCAACACAGTGATTTACTGAAGACTTGCAGAGAAGCAGACAGAGTTTGGATTAGCGCACATGGGTTATTGTAGTAGGAGCTATGCAATGTTGAGGTTATACTCTTTGATATGTTATATGTCTATGGTTAAGAGCGCAGATAGTAATTCATTTATTCATGGAAGTTATGATCATTTTGGTGGAAGTAGTATTCAGGTAGTGTTCCTGACTAGCGGTTTGTGGAAATCAGATGATATCTCCTAATCTGGATGGAATCCAATTTTGTATAGTTAAAGGAAAGTTGAAGACACATTGATAGTGATGTAGATGATAGTGCAGACTTCGAGGTCACATGAGTGAAGATTTATTGTATTTGGAAGCTGACAGTTTTGTGTAATTTTGATGTAGCGTGTGGAAACTTTTATTTTGTAATTGTATGCCGACTCATTTATAATTATTTGAGTGTGGTATAAAGGAAGGAATTTATTTCCTTGTTGAAATGGAGTAGTATGTATTTGTGATGTGGAAGTAGTGATTGTGTGTGATGCTATATGCATGAAGTGAAGAATAGAGCTAAGTATGAAAGCGAATTTGTGAAGGAAGACATGCAAAGTACAAAGATCTGAAATTGAGATCTGATGTAATAGTGAGTGTAGTTTGGCATAGTCAGAGAAGAGGTAACATATTATTCTATTGAGTAATGCAAAGATTATTTGGACAGTGTGTTCATTGATCTTACCCTGAAGTTGTTTGGGCAGTGGGTCCTTCTGTCTTCCAAAACTCTTAACAGGGTTAGATTCTTTTAACAGGGATTCAAAATCTCCTAACAGGGATTCATATGTACTAAATTTATTTCATAAGACTCCTAATAGAGTCCATCCTTTCACAAGGAATATTCATATTAGTGCATCTTTTGTGGGCATCATTCCCACCGAGGTTTACTCTTTGATCAAGAGGTTCCTTTGTCAACATATCTTGTGTCATTATGTTATTGTGTATGAATATCTTTCTATGGTTGGTAATTATATTTCTTATATGGTTTAATGTTGTTGAAGATGATAAAAGTTATAATTATCTGATAACTGATTCACCCCCCCCCCTCTCAATTATCTTGGTGGACTTTACTTTCTAACATCATATGTAGGATAAGATAGTGCTTCCACCGGGAACTCATAGTGTAGCTCATGTTTAGGCTGCTGTAATAAAGTAGATAGCATTGCCATAGCATCAACAGCTTTGTTCTCTATCCTAGGAATTTTCTCAAAGGTGATAGATATGAAATATTTCTTTAGATCATCTACCATTCTCTTGTATGGGATCATTTTTCCATCTTTCGTCTGATACACATCATTGACTTGGTGTATTACAAGTTGTGAGTCACCATGAATGTGTAATTCAGTCACTCTCCACTCAACTGCTATTTTCATGCCATTAAGAAGGGCTTCATATGTAGCAATATTGTTTGTGTAAGGAAAGTTGATTCTAAATGCTTTAGGGATTGAGTATCCTTGAGCTATGATAAACAATATGCTTGCTCCTGATCCATTATGTGTATAGGAGCTGTCAAAGAATAATGTCCATGATCTAGAAGATAGATTCATGATAGAGGAATCAGGAAATTCCATTTGCATTGGTGTATCATCAAACAATGGTGTGTCAGCCAATTGATCAGCAATTACCTATCCTTTGATAGCTTTTCTTTCAAAATATTCAATGTCAAACTCTCTTAAGAGCATGACCCATTTAGCTAATCTACCTGTGAGGGCATCTTTGCTTAGTAGGTACTTTAGTAGTTCAATCTTAGCTACCAAATTTGTGGTATGAGCTAACATGTAATGTCTCAATTTCTATGATGCAAAGATCATAGCTAGACAAGATTTCTCAATCATTGAATAGTTCTTCTCATATGAAACCAATGTTCTACTGATATAATATATAGTTCTTTCCTTCTTATTATCATAATGTTGTGCTAGCAATGCCCCTAGTGATGTATCTATTGTGGAGACATATAAGATCAATGGATTCGCTTGTATAGGAGGCATCAAGATAGGAGGATTTGATAGATATTGCTTGATGTGGGTAAAGTTATTCTCACATTCTTCATTCCATGCAAAAGTCACACCTTTATGTAATGTTTTTGTAAAAGGCTATGATATGTCTGCTAGTTGTGATATGAAGCGCCTGATAGATTGTACTCACCCTTGCAAAGATATCATCTGACTAATATTCTTTGGGGGTTGCATCTCCATTATAGCTTTGACTTTAGCTGGATCAACTTTAATGCCTTTCTTTGAGACTATGTATCCTAAGAGCTTTCCAGAAGTGATGCCAAAAGCACACTTCTTAGGGTTTAGTCTGAGACTAAAATTTTCCATGCGGTCTAGTATTTTTCTCAAATCATTTAGATGTTTGGATCTTATCATAGATTTTTCCAAAGTATCATCAACATAATCCTCCATAGCTCTATGCATCATGTCATGAAAAATAGATGTCATCTCTCTTTGATATGTAGCACCCACATTTTTTAGCCCAAATGGCATGACATTCCAACAGAAGGTACCCCATGCACATGTGAAAGTAGTTTTCTCTTGATCCTCTAGAGAAATTTTTATTTGATTATATCCAGAGAAATTGTTCATTAAGGAATACATCTTGAAACCTGTAGTCATGTCCACTATCATGTCAATGTTTGGAAGTGGAAAATCATCCTTAGGGCATGCTTTGTTCACATCTCTGAAATCCGTGCACACTCTAATTGATTTATCTAGTTTAGAAATAGGTACAACATTTGAGATCCATTTAGCATAGTCAATAACTCAGATGAATCTGGCTTTTAGTAGTTTCTCTAATTCAGCTTTGACCAAGAGTGCAATATGAGGATGCATCTTTCTCAACTTTTGTTTGACAGGTTTCACACCTAGAGAAATGGAGAGATGATGCATTATAAGATCAGGATCCAACCTTGGAAATCTGAATATTTCCATGCAAATTTGATCTTTTTCTCTATTAGGAATATAGTAAATTTTTGTTTTTCTTCTTCTGATAAGGATTGTGCTACATGGATCAATTGTGGTTCTTCTACTATTCCCAAGTTGATAGATTGAGTGGGCTCAATTAGAATTGGAGATTTTTCCTATAAATGACTCACAAGGACATCAAATATCTCATCCTTAGGCACCTTAGAGAGGTTTTCACCTTCGGATACATCTTTTATTTTTACTTTTGTAGGTTCTGAGACTGCCACAAAATAGTTTTCACCCTCAGAACTCCTCTTCTTTTTATTTTTATTCTTATTCTTTTGACTAAGATACTTGATGTCTGACTCCATCATGCTAACACTAGGCTCACTGATGGAAGTCATCATAGGCTCAACTGCATTGAGATAGCATGCAAGGGCATAGTTCATTTTGAAAATATAGATTTCTTGGTTTGGATCTTCGGATAGTTGGTCGATAAGCTTAGGGTGTTGGATAGTAAGTTTAGTCAAAGATTGGCTAATCATATTAATGCACATGGTATTGGTATCATTGGAAATGATTTGAATCATGAAATCAAAGGTGATACTATGACTCAAGATGGTTAGTTCATTAAGATTTTCAATGTCATTATTGGATTCCACCCTGGGAATAAGTGGATCAGACTCGTCAAGTTTGTTATTTCACTCTAAACTTATGTCGGGTGTAGGCACATATTGGTGAATAACATCAACATGTTTCTCTCTAATAAGCTCATCTTCTTTAGGAATGGCTCCCCATTCATAGTCATTAGATTCATCTTCAGATTCAAGACCTCTAGGAAATCTCAGAACATGTGTAAAGTCAAGATAGATTCCCTAAGCAAGATTCCCTTTGGATTCAGATTTAAATTCATACTCATGAGAGTCTGTCTCATAATAGATACCACCTTCTTCTTTGTCTATTTGATTATCTTTGAGATCAGTTGGTTCTTGTGGTGCAACTGTCTATTGTTCTATAGTAGGTGCTTGTGTGTCTACTACATTGATTCTTTTGATTTTGTCATCCTCGACTTTGAGAAGATCTAGGATTTCTCTAGATAACCGCTCATAAGGAATAAGTTCTTAGTTGTCTGAATCACTATCTGATTGTTTGTTATCTTCCTCTTGGTTATGGGCCTCTTTTGGTGTGATTTATTCTATTACATGAGAGCAGTTACCCTTGAGATAGAAGGGTTTCTTTCTATAGCCTAGACTACCAGTATCTTTGTTTGGCCTACCAGTATGTGAAATAGGTGCCCTGAGACCTTTTCCTCTCACTCCTAGAGGTCCTTTGCCTAGATATCTCATTTTAGCTATCAGTTTATCCCCTGGGCCATATGACTTAGAAGGGATCTTCGGTGTTTTAGAGTCACATGCTTGGACAATTTAGGATTCAGGTTCATCTTTGTATAGCCAAGCAAGCATAGCTTCATCTTCTTCAAACTCTTGTTTGGACACTTGTTCTACCACAAAATTTCCCTTATATGCCTCAAGAGGTTCTTTAGATTATGGTTTGGACTATTTTAGAGTTTTCCCATAAGACTTAGGCGAGATAGGGAGAGACATCAAAGATAAGACTGGCTCTATAGTATATTCTCCCATACCATTTTCTTTGATTGTGACTTCTTTTGCAATGTCTTCCATCTTGGATGTAGATGCCATATCTATTAGCTTAGTGGAAGATTCTCTGTTATTAGGAACAAGTTTATCCACACTTTCTTTCAATGCATTGCAAGTGGTGGATATGTCCACTAGAATTGTTACTTCTACTCCTTCATAAGGAAATTTCAAACACTGATGGTATGTAGAAGGAACAGCTCTCATTTCATGTATCCAAGGTCTTCCTAGAAGTATATTGTAAGCTAAGGGTAGATCAAGAACTTGACATGTGATATCTTTGATTACTGGACCTGTTCTGATAGGTAAGACAATGGTGCCTTCGGAAGATCTTTCTTGCTCATCATATGCTTTGATAGTTATCTTCTTTCTAGGATCAATGGCCATTTCTGAAAATCCCAGTTGTGTGATCAAGTTGTAAGAACAAATGTTTAGGCTAGCACCCCCATCTATCAACACATGTTTGACACGATGGTTTTGGATTAAGACTTCAATATGCAAGGGCTGGTTATGCGGATGACTCAAGGAGTTATCATCTTCCTCTGAAAAGGAGATATATTGAGGTGACGTTGGATGACCAACCATAGCCTGGAACCTGTCTAAATCAAGGTTGTCAGGAACATTGGACCTAAGTAGAGCTTTGTCTAGAATGGCTCTATGAGCTGGAGATATCTGAAGCAACTCAAACATGGAGATTTTTGCATTGGTATGCTGGAGTTGTTGGACAATACTGTAAGATGTTGGCCTTGTGTCTTTAGGATTTTCTAATTTAGAGGTAACCTTCTATTTAGAAGAAAATGAAAGATTAAAAGGCATCTTGGGGACATTGGATGAATCAAGGATTTGTCCTTTTAGATGTGCCTGAGCTAATGATTGAGTAACTGCATTAGCTGATTGATTAGCTCTATCTCTTCTTACAATTTTGATGACATTGCAACCCTCAAATAGGCATGGTTCAACCATATTTATGACAGCATTATTTCCAGAGTAGGCATAATTGACTTTAGCACGCATATTAGGATGAGAAGATGAATCTTCTTTACCATGTTTTTGAAATGGTTCTGTGAATGTTGTATGATCATTATTGCTTTTATGATTGTCAATCATGATTTATCCATTATCAATTTTGTCTTGTATGGTATGTTTCAAGTGTAAATAGTTATTGTTTTAATGACCCTTACTACGATGGAAGTCACAGAAATCATTCTCTTTCCACCATTTTGGTTTAGGTTCAAGATCAAATTGTTGGATCTCAAGAAAAGAGATGATGTTGTTAGCCAATAGAGTTTTCATAGCAGATTCCAAAGACTCTCCAAGAGGAGTGAACTTTCATTTAGGATCTAAAGCCCAAGGTTTATAATCAGATGACTTTTTGTTGGACTTTGTTGCCTTTGATTCAGAAGCTTTTATGGCTTGCGTGCCAATAATGAGATTGAAAGCATATGCCTTGGATGGAGCATAGATGGTATCAACAACATGATCTGTGATGACGCCCTTATTCTTGTTCCAATTTTTGTCCTTATCAAAGGATGTATGACTTTGCATTTGTAAAGGGTTGTTGATTTTTGGAACAAGATTGTTGATGAAGATTTCTAGTTTCTCAGTTTCTAGAATTGGTCTACCATATAGAGAAAATTTCTTCCTCCATCTTTTGAGAAATGTCAAGAATGGTTCTCCTGGATATTGTTTCAGATTGCAGATGTCGATCATGGTGACCAAATGTTGGATGTTGTAGGAGTACTATTGGTAGAACAATTTGATTAACTCCTCAAAAGTTTTGATATTTGCAAGCATCCTAGAGAACCAATGAATGGTTGCTCCTCCCAGAGATCGAGGGAAGAGATGCATTAAGTTGGTTCATGCATGAACTCCATAGATTGAGTATAGAATTCTCTGACATGATCTTGAGGATTAGATTTTCCATCGTATTTATCATATTTAGGCATTTCCATTCTTTTTGGGAATGGTGGCATGTACAAGTCTTTATCAAATGAAAAAGGGCATAGGGCCTCCATGGAGAACTCCTTAGGTTCCTTCTCTTTCTCTAATTTGTTGAGCTTGACTTGCATGGCATGCATCTATTTCATCATAGCCATGATAGGGGTTTCTTCCTCATGCATAATGATATCTTCAACATTAAATTTGGGAGGAAGTTTAGCTCCTTGGTGAGCTAACTCTAGGAAATATATTTCTTTGTCTTCCTTCAAGAAATGCCTCATCATTTTCTTGAATTCATCATCATTTTAATATCAAGCAATTTCAGAAGGTGTGGGTTCTTGATCTGCACCATGTTGAGAGTGATGTCCTTGAGACCCATGGTTTGTCCCTCCTTGAGACATGTTAGGATTTTTAGGACTCCCTGGGATAGATTGATGTGGATTTTGTTGATTACTTCTGTGATTTGATGAGGGAGGGGGTATGTAACTAATTTTTAATCAGAGATTGTTGAGACCGTCATCTTCATAAAGACCCGAATTGTAAAGTTGCTTGAAGGTTGGACCCATGTGAGAAGATAAAGGTAAGGTATTGGGTGCTTCTCTGGATTTCTTGTATGATGAAGCTCTAGGTTCCACCATTAACCTCGGGTGAAGCAAGAGAGCAAGATGAAGACAACTGAAGAATGAATTGATTCAAAAAGATCGAATGATGCAACCTTATCAAGATTGGATTGATTGAAGATTAGATTGGGCATAAATGAAGGATATTGTGCCCTAGTAGTATGGGTAGATGCCCAAAAGATAGCGGACACGAGTTCACAACACTTAGCCATTTTGAAGATTGATTAGAGATTGATGATTTTAACAAGGTTTTGACACAAGATTAAAAAGACTCAAATCGATAAATCAAAAGGCTAGATCAGACTCAAGAGACCACTTTAGGAAAATGATTGGATTAGTTCTAGTTTCTGCTCTGTTCCTGACACAATGATTTGTTTGACAGAATCTAGAAATAGGCTATAAAAGCTAGATTTATGGCAATTTTGGCAACTTTCTGGCAATTTTTCAAAAATTCTCATACGACTTTCTGAAGGCTCATACGACAGTGGGCAGGTTTTGAAATGATAGTTGACAAAACTCATACGATAATTGCAAAGCTTGCATAACAGTTGATAGCAGATTTTGGCTTCATTCCTGACAAAGCTCGTACGACAATATACAAGCTTTCATATGACAATACAAGGGTTCTAAAATGAAAAAGTTCAAAACTCGTCTGACTATCTGACCTTGTGGGATGACTTTTGACTCCAGAAAGGAATTTTGTGTCAAATTTAGCAATTCTCATTTTTTCAGAATCAGTGTGTTTGCAAAGTTTTATGTCCAGATTTGAAGATTATACTAGGATTGTTCATTTTCAATAACCAAGTAAGCAAACAAGCATGCAAAATAACAGGAAAGTGATTCCAAGCACATCTAAAAACAATGAACAGGGAACAAAGCAACCCTGCGCATGAACAATCAAGTGACTGAATGTGCTAATCCCTAGGAGTACTAATTGTGTATGTTCCAAAAAGTTTTTCAATAACGCACATAGTCCTAGAAAATGAAAAATTTGGCCTCACTAGGGTTTGTAGTAATGGTCTGACTCTGCAACTTTTGTGATCTCAAGAGGAAAACTCCAATCCAAGTGCACTAGGGTTTTGACACAATTTGAGAATTTAATCAATCGGGAGCTGCTAGGGAGATCTGATAGTCCAACAAGAGACCACACCTATGAAGATTTCCTCCATAAGGACATTTATATAGTGGCTGTTTCTACCATGGAAAAAATGGATATTACCGCTTGAGGTTTCATCCACGTGGTTGACCCAATTAAGGGAATGTCCACTATAGTTAACCCTCTCTAAAGGTGACTCACAAAAGATACCATAGGGGGACTAGATCAAATTCAAGGATCTAGGTTTCTGGTACTATTCAAAAAGGAAGTAGAGCATAATTGGTGAGGACACCTAGGTAGGGCTGGTTGGTACCTAGTGTGTTCCTAAATTTTGGCTTGTAGTGGCACTAGCCAAGCCACTAGACTAGGGTGTGGTTTTAGTCCTTTTTGGTGTGCTCAATGTTTGGTCTTCTTGGCTGGTTCTCCCTAGATTTTAGGTGTGTTTTTGGTCACCAAGTGAGAGAGACTAGCTAGCTTGCTAGGTTGCTAAAATTATGGATAGTGGGATATTTGATGTCCTTATGACTTCTTTTGTATTTATAAGCTTTTCCATGGTGTGTGTGACCTTAGTTTTCTTAGGATTGAGTGCCCTTGAGTTTTAGATGGTAATCTTAGCCATTTGTCAAAAGTTGCTTGACAATTTCAAAAGTTGTCATGACAACTTTTAAAGTTGTCATGACAATTTTCTTTGTAAATCTTGTAACCAGCTTATTATTGAGGTCTAGCCCAATCCAAGTGACCTAACATCAAAAAGGGATTACTTAATCTTGGAAAACCCTAATTCCATGCATTGGGAAGTGTGTATTATGAAGGAGAAAGATTGACTGTAGCAAATTATGTAATTATTTTGACAGAGATATAGATTTTTGGTATGACAGAGCTTGTAATGGATTCAAATCCTTACTGTAATGCTTGCATGTGATGTTTGTTAGTGTATTTGAATTCATAGGATAATTTTTAGTATTTCATTTCAGTATTAAGTTAGCTTTACTTTATTTTCTTTGTTTTGATATGTCTTGGGTTAGCCCTAATAGAGTTTAGAGAATGGAGTGCTAGAACACTTTCCCATCGTACAATATATATGGGTCCTTGGGATTCATGTCTAGACTCCTTGTACTATAGGATGTCCAAGGAAGGGGCCCTAAAATTCTCAGGAGATATTTTTGATCTGATGCCCTAGGCAAGCTTTTATGTTTGGTTAGGGATTAGTTAGTGGTTGCAAAGAATGTGGAATGATTGAAAGATTTTAGAGCTTCAATCAATAGATGTGGAGGGGAGGCCAGGTGCATGACCTATCATCTCCAAGATAGAGATATCTTAGAGGATTGTGGGAATGGGAGCAAATGCCAAACCCTCGCTGTTACAGACAATGAGCTTTTAAAACCCTTAAAAATAGCCTTAATTCTAATAGGTCATGTACGGACAGTACTGGGAAGGGAGACTGACAAAATCTTCAAGTATTCCCAAAAGGGTACTCTAATACATAACTTTTTGGGTGCTCTATTCAGACAAGTTTAAAGTTATAAGCAAAAAGGGGTCAATTAGGCCTACTAAATCTAATAGCCCTTTTTACGCCAAACAGCAGTGAAATTGCTTAGCAATAAGAATGAAGTTGTTGGAAATGGGAACATGAGGGGTTTTTACTATATCCTAATTGTAGAGAAATCCTCCTCTCCACTTGAGGTTGCATATGGGTTTCATTTCTATTTCTCATAGGGATGATCAGTGTTAGAGGGGAACAAAGAAGTCCCTAGAGCAAAGACTGTTATCAAATTTTTGATGTCATAGACTGAATAGCAAAAGGAGAAGCTTGAGACTTCTTGGTAGGGACTAGGTTAGAACCCTAAGAGCATAGGAGATTAGCCTATGTGATTCTAGGAGGGCCTAGAAGAATTACAGAGCAAGGTCTTTGTTACATCAGATTGGTATCAGAGCGTGGTAAAAGATTTTGAGGATAGTGCATGTCTCTTTATACTGGTGAATCAGTAGGGGAGAAAACAATGGTCACTAATGCAGAGTTAGCTAAGGAAGTAGAAGAGAAAAAGGAGAGAAACAAACTCCTTGAAGATGTAATGGAAGAGATGAGGATCAAGCTACACGAAGTAGTTGATTAGAGAGCACAAGAAATGGATGGTGGTGCTAAAAGCAGTGATAGAGGAAATAAACTAGTTGAAATAGATGACATCATACCTAAACCAGACCCCTTAACAAGGGAGGAACCATTCTTTAAGGCCATCAAGGCTATGAATGCAAAGGCTTTTGAAGCATTGCCACTTTTTAGTGGAAAAATGGACATTGAGACTATCATGGAGTAGATTGAGGGCATGTAAAATTATTTTGAATGCGAAGGTGTGACAGAGGCCCAAAAGGTTAAGGTTGAAAAATCTAGATTGAGAGGAGTAGCCTTGACATGGTGGAAGTACCTACAAGATGAGAGGGTCAGCATGGGTAAGTTACCTATAGCAAATTGGAGAGCCATGGTAAGTAAGATAAAGGACAATTACTTGCCAGAGGACTATGAAGTCCAACTTCACAAGAAAAGATAGGGATTGAAGCAAAAGGACCTAGATGTGGCCTCTTATATAGAGGAGTTTCAAAAGCTATGTCTTAGGTCCAAAATCCAAGAAGAGGAGTCTATTAAGGTGGCCAGATATCTAAGTGGTCTTAAATGGAACATCCAAGAGGAAATAAGCTTATGGACACCTACCACAATTCATAAATTCCATTAGTTAGCTACCAAGGTTGAAGATAGAAACAAAAAGAAGGAAGACTCCAATAATAGGGGTAGAGGCAAAGGTAGAGACCAAGTGGGTCACAGAGGTGGATATCAAGGTAGAGCTAATGAGCAAAAGAATCAAGGGGACTCCAAGTTGATAGAGCATGGAAGTGAAACCAACCCAAGAGGGGGCCATTCTAGAGGCAAAGGTACACAAGGAAGTCCAAATAGATGAAGAGGTACAGGAAGGAGTAATTATTACTTTGCTAGTATGAAACGCTACAACTGTGGCCAATTGGGTCACTCGGCCTATAGGTGCCCTAATAAGCCCTTTTCATTAAACAATGGGAAAAGAGTTGCCTATGTCCATGAGGAGACATCAAGTGTCAAAGCACCTAAAGTGGACCATATTGAATAAAAAATGGGAGAGAATCTAATTTTCAAAAGGGTTTTGATAAGACAACCAATCAAGGATGAGCCTAAGCATAGGAGAGCCCTGTTCAGGATGAGATGTAAGATTCTTGGTAAAGTGTGCAAAGTAATTGTGGATTCAGGGTCCAATGACAACATCATAGTAGAGGAGGCTATGAACAAACTGAAATTAGAAAAGGTCCCTCATGTCAACCCATACAAGGTGACATGGCTAAACAAAGGGCAAAGTGTATTGGTGAATGAGAAAGCTTGGGTGGAGCTCTCTATTTCTAGGTATAAAAACAAGTTACTTTGTGATGTGCTATCCATGGATGCATGTCATTTTCTATTAGGCAAGCCTTGGCAATTTGATAGGAGTGCAGTGTATGATGGCAAGGAGAACTCCATCTCCTTCAAGAAGGATAAAAAAAACTCTTAAAATTCAATCCTTGTTGGAAGAGGATGAATCTTAGTCCAAAACCCCAAGCATATTAATGAGTGGAAAAAGGGATTTCATCAAATCTCTTAAGGACAAGGAGAGTGATGAGTATGCTATCTTACTCAAACCCAAGGAGGAAGAGAAGGTCAAAACAAAACCATTACCACTAGCCATACAAGAGTTGTTGGAAAAGTACAAGGAAATTGTGAGTGATGGTACACCAGCAACCTTACCTCCTAGAAGAGTAATAAGTCATCAAATAGACTTTGTACCAAGTGCATCATTGCCCAATAAGGTAGCCTACAAGCTCACTCTAGAATAGAACTTGGAAGTAGCTAGACAAGTACAAGATTTATTGGATCAAGGGCTGATTAGAAAGAGCATGAGCCTGGTTGTGTTGGCATCAAAAAAAGGTGGTAAGTGGAGGCTTTGTACATATTCAAGAGCTATAAATAGGATTACAATCTGGTATAGGTTCCCTATACCTAGAATTGCAGATTTGATGGATTATCTTGGAGGGGAAATGTATTTCACCAAGCTGGACCTTAAAAGTGGATACCATCATATTAGAATCAAGGATGGTGATGAGTGGAAGACAGCCTTAAAGACCACTAATGGGTTGTATGAGTGGAGAGTTATGCCATTTGGCCTCTCAAATGCACCTAGCACATTCATGAGGCTCATGAATGAAGTGCTTAAGGATTTCATAGGCATGTTTGTGGTAGTGTATCTAGATGATATACTCATATTTAGTAAGACAACAATAGAGCATTTGAAACATGTGGAGATGATCCTAAAGAGGATACAAGAGGAGAAGCTTTCCATAAACCTTGAAAAGTGTGAATTCTTCAAATAGGAGCTTGTTTATTTGGGGTTTGTAGTATCCTATGGATCATTAAAAATGGATCCAAGTAAGGTGGAAGCTATCTTGAGTTGGCCTACACCAACATCAGCAACACAAGGGAGGAGCTTTCATGGTTTGGCTCAATTTTACAGGAAGTTTATAAGGCAGTTTAGTGGTATTTGTGCACCAATGGTGGATACCATTAAAGAAGGTCTCAAAACCAAGTTCAAATGGACTCCTGCAGAAAATCAAGCATTCAAGAGACTAAAAGAACAAGTAGCAATACAGCCTATCCTGAGGCTACCTAGTTTTGATAAACTTTTCACCATATTGTGATTCTAGTGGGTTGGTAGTAGGAGGTGTGTTAAGCCAGGAAGGTAGACCATTGGCCTTCTTTAGTGAGAAACTAAATGAAGCTAAGAAGAAATACTCTTCTTATGACTTGGAGTTGTATGCCTTAATACAATCATTGAGGAAATGTAGGCACTACTTTCTGCCAAAGGAGTTTGTGGTATTTATAGACAATCAGGCCCTTAGCTACATCAATACACAAGAGAAGTTGAGAAAGAGGCACCTAAAATGGATGGAGTATCTCCAAGCATTCACCTTCACAATCAAGCATAAGAAAGGGTAGTTAAACAAGGTTGTAGATGCACGTAGTAGGAGGATGCTTACCATTCAAGAAGTACAACTAAGTAGCATTAGAATAGAGAGTTTCAAAGACCTCTATAAAGATGATGAAGATTTTGGTGAAGCCTACAAGGTATGCTCTAATTTTTAGAATCATTTCCATAGTAAGTTTTCTGATTTTACCTTGCAAAGTGGTTTTTTGTTTAGGGGAAATCAGTTGTGTGTGCCCAAGGGATCCATGAGGGAAAACCTCATACAGGAGAAACATAATGGTAGTTTGAGTGGTGATTTTTGGGTTAACAAAACCAGAGATCTTGTGCAAAGATTCTATCATTGGCCTAAGTTGGTTAGAGATGTCACCAAATATGTAGAGCAATGTGTAGTGTGCATGAAAGAAAAGGGAGGATCCAGTAATGCAAGTTTGTATCAACCTCTACCAGTACCAAACAAACCATGGGAGTGTGTGAGCATGGATTTCATTGTGGGCTTGCCAAAGACTAAGCATGGTAATGACAGCATATATGTTGTGGTGGATAGATTTAGTAAGATGGGACACTTCATACCTTGCAGGACTACACATGATGCTAGTAACATTCCTCATTTGTTCTTTAAAGAAATTGTAAGGATCCATGGACTTCCCCTGAGCATTGTTTCAGATAGGGATGTTAAGTTCATGAGTCACTTTTAGAAAACATTATGGAGTATATTGGGTACCAATCTCTCATTTGGATCAGCTTACCACCCTCAAATTGATGGCAAACTGAGGTGGGTAATAGAGTGTTGGGAAATTTATTGAGGTGTCTAACTAAAGAATATGGACAGACATGGGATGTGGTTCTTCCTCAAGCAAAGTATGCATACAATGATAGCAAGAACAAGACTATCAATAAAAGTCCCTTTGAGATTATGTATGGAATGCACCCAAGAGGTGTATGTGAACTTAGAGACCTTGGAGCCATGGAATATAGGAGTGGTCATGCTGAAGACTTCACTCAAACAATGAAAGAAATTCAGGAACAAGTGAGGAAGAACATCCTAGATTCAACTCAAAAGTTGAAAGCCAAGATTGATGAGAAGAGAAAGAACATTCAATTTGAAGTAGGTGATAGTGTTATGGTTCATCTAAACAAATCAAGGTTATAGAAGGGCATGTCTACCAAGCTACAAATGAAGAGGATTGGTCCTTGCAAGATCTTGGCCAAGTATGGGGCCAATGCCTACAAACTAGATCTACCTAGTGGACTGAACATCTCCCTGATTTTTAACATTTCTGACCTAATCAGGTACAAAGGTCCTCTTGCTAAATTGGATACCAATGCTATAGACATGTATGCTGATGTAGAACATTAGGCCCTACCTCCCAAACCAAAACTTGAGGCAGCCAAGATCTTAGACTCAAGAGTCAAGAAGACTACTCGACAAAAGGTCTATATGGAGCACTTGATTCAATGGAAGGATAGGCCTAAATTTGAGGCTACTTGGATGGAGGTAGAAAAATTTAAGAAGCAGGTCACTCCAGAGGATCTACTAGTCCCAGGAGGGACTTAAGCTTTTGTTTTTGGGGGAGTATGGTGAGGACACCTAGGTAGTACCTAGTGTGTTCCTAAATTTTGGCTTGTAGTGGCACTAGCCAAGCCACTAGACTAGGGTGTGGTCTTAGTCCTTTTTGGTGTGCTCAATGTTTGGTCTTCTTGTCTAGTTCTCCCTAGATTTTAGGTGTGTTTTTGGTCACCAAGTGAGATAGACTAGCTAGCTTGCTAAAATTGTGGACAGTGGGATATTTGATGTCCTTATGACCTCTTTTGTATTTCTAAGGTTTTCCATGGTGTGTGTGACCTTAGTTTTCTTATGGTTGAGTGCCCTTGAGTTTTAGATGGTAATCTTAGCCATTTGTCAAAAGTTGCTTGACAATTTCAAAAGTTGTCATGACAACTTTTAAAGTTGTCATGACAATTTTTTTTGTAAATCTTGTAACCGCCTTATTATTGAGGTCTAGCCCAATCCAAGTGACCTAACATAGAAAAGGGAGTACTTAAGCTTGGAAACCCCTAATTCCATGCATTGGGAAGTGTGTAGTATGAAGGAGAAAGATTGACTATAGCAGATTATGTAATTATTTTGATAGAGATATAGATTTTTGGTATGACAGAGCTTGTAATGGATTGATATCCCTACTGTAATGCTTGCATGTGATGTTTGTTAGTGTATTTGAATTCATAGGATAGTTTTTAGTATTTCATTTTAGTATTAAGTTAGCTTTACTTTATTTTCTTTGTTTTGATCTATCTCAGGTTAGCCCTAATAGAGTTTAGAGAATAGAGTCCTAGAACACTTTCCCATCGTACAATCTATACGGGTCCTTGGGATTCCTATCTAGACTCCTTGTACTATACGATGTCCAAGGAAGGGGCCCTAAAAGTCTCAGGAGATATTTTTGATTTGATGCCCTAGGCAAGCTTTTATGTTTGGTTAGGGATCAGTTAGTGGTTGCAGAGAATGTGGAGTGATTGAAAGCTTTCAGAGCTTCAATCGATAGATGTGAAGGGGAGGCTGGGTGCATGACCTATCATCTCCAAAATAGAGAGAGCTTGTAGGATTGTGGGAATAGGAGAAAATGCCAAACCCTCACTATTGCAGACAATGAGCTTTTAAAACCCTCAAAAATAGCCTTAATTCTAACAGGTCCTGTACGGATAGTACTGGGAAGGGAGACTGACAAAATCTTCAAGTATTCCCAAAAGGGTACTCAAATCCATAACTTGTTGGGTGCTTTGTTCAGACAAGTTTTGAGTTATAAGCATAAAGGGGTCAATTAGGCCTACTAAATCTAGTAGCCCTTTTTAGGCCAAACATCTGTGAAATTGCTTAGTGATAAGAATGAAGTTGTTGGAAATGGGAACATGAGGGGTTTTTACTATATCCTGATTGCAGAGCAATCCTCCTCTCCACTTGAGGTTGCATATGGGTTTCATTTCTATTTCTCAAAGGGATGATCAATGTTAGAGGGGAACAGAGAAGTCCCTAGAGTAGAGAGTGTTATCAAATTTTTGATGTCATAGATTGAACAACAAAAGGAGAAGCTTGAGACTTCTTGGTAGGGAGTAGGGTAGATCCATAAGAGCATAGGAGATTAGCCTATGTGATTCTAGGACAGCCTAGAAGAATTGCAGAGCAAGGTCTTTGTTACATCAATAATCCCCTAACCTCTTCACCTTGCCAAAACAAAGTAGACAAATTAATCTGACACGTTAACACTGAAATTATCTCACGAAGATCTGTGATGTCAACAACTCATGGTCTATCAATCTCTCTATAGAGAGAATGCATTGATCAAAAGCCGAAGACTACAAACCCAGTAGAATGCAAGACAACCTCAGTGTGCTCCCTACCTACAAGGGGATCCTTCATCAAGAAGAGCTTTGCATGAATAAAAAAGTGAAAGAAGCCCACTCTCTCAAGATCATCCACAAATAGTGTTCATAGGGCCTATTTACTATGTGTAACAAATATGCAAAAAGTAAATCTATGTTCATTTTATAGCCCAAAATGAAGTCTATGATATGAAAGTAGAAAAAGTCACACAAGCTTGACACGTGAGAGTTCGTTTTAATCCAAATTGAAGTGTTATCAAATCATAGTAGAATACCTAGATTCCTCGCAACGCGCTTAGTATATTTTACTTGTTTTAGCAATTTTTCTACGCTTTCCCAATCAGAACCAGCAAATATCGATCAGAAATAGAGGATCTTAATTGTTAGGATTAGCTGTTAGTCCAAATCTAAAAAATTGCTCAAAAATCTGAAATGACAATTGAATCCTGGTATCAAAACTCATATGATAGTGGGTTATCTCCCATACGATGGTCTGAAAACTCGTACGACAGTGGGTGTCTTCCCACATGACAATGTAGCTCTCAAATGATGATCTTTAGTTGCTGAAATGAGCCTCAAAAATGTCAAAAGTTGTACGACACCCAAAAGGTTTTGGCACGCGTTTCTGACAAAACTCGTATGAAAATTATATGGATAGAGAATAAAATCATAGAATGGATCAAAAAATGATAGAAAATAGATAGAAATTGGTAGAAATGAAATGGAAACCCATTTCAGGGCCCCACGGTGGGCACCAGAAATGTGTGTGTGAAAATTGTACCTAGTTGTGGACACAACACTTCAGTAAAACATTAGAGGTTAGCAAAAATTGAAATCTTGCAAGTAATTGAAACTAAGCTAACCAGGAGATTTACTGCCTTCTAGTAGATGAGAGTATGATATTCTTAGATTAGATCGAGATCAATGACAATGCAACACCTAAATGAAGGATTTAAAAGCAAAAGGTGGGTATCAAATGAATGCAAATTAATCTTTCTTTCTTTTTTTTGTATGCAATTAGGATAAAAACTTGATATGAAGCTAATCTAGAAATGAAATTGAGACGATATGCGGATTTGTCTAAGAATAATATGAAAAATATGAATGCAAAGCTATGATATGAAAACTATGAAAAATTGTGACCAACAATGAAAGATCTCACAAATCGCCTGTCGCAAGTGTTGAATCCTTCAATCGCCAATTTTTCAGAGTAGTTGTGCAAATTTGAGGGTCTTAATTGTGAAGAGCTGAGCCTTGATTTTATAGAAATCCAGGGCTTTGAGGGTGCATGAGAAAATCCATAAATCACTTTTGATAAACTCGGGTTGATTTTTGAGTTAACAAGAAATCAGAGATAATTAACTCACAAAATCATGCAAAAGTAGTGTTTAGCTCAAAATATAGTTTAGATCAATTTTCAACTCATCATCAGATGTTGAGTTTAAATTTAAAATTGTTTGTTGATTTCTAGTTGACTACTTTTCTAATTGTGCATGATTTATTTTGAATTAATTTTAAAATAAAGTGATTTATTCTCAACTTAACTGATTTTTAAATTAAAACAATTGATTTATGGGTTAATCAATTATTAAATCAAACTTTATTCAAAAGCTATATTATTAAAAATTGACAACTAGCATTAATTAATTAAATAAGAATTTAATCAATTAGCCATAGGATATTTCAATTTATTGTCAAAATTAAATAATACAATTTAGGAACAAACATAATTAAATTTAATTAAATAATTAAGTGGCAGGATTAAATCTAATTAATTACATATTCAGAATATTCAATTAATCAAACTTTAGGATAAATATGATTTATCACCAAATAATATTCAATTAAATTTAATTAAATATTTAAGTGGCAGGATTAAATCTAATTAATTAAATATTCAAATTTCAATTAATCAAACTTTAGGATAAATATGATTTATCACCAAATAATATTCAATTGAAGATAATTAGGATTAATTAGGAATATTTCAAGGAATATTCCTCAATGCAGATTTAAGATAAAATCAATTTTGATAACTTGATGTGCAAATGTGCCTTAGGTTAGGACTTCGATATCAATTTCATTCGATTTGAGGATGTAGGAGGTTAATGAACCTATAGCCCATTTTTGGGGTATTATAGCAGCTAGGTACAAAATTCACATGCACATTTCTGGCGTCCACCGTGGGACCCTAAAACAGGTTTCCATTCTCTTTCTATCAATTTTCAAGCAATTTCTCTCAAAACTGCAATTTTTATTTTCTGTCCATACAATTTTCGTACGACACTTGATAGAATATCGTATTAGAACCCTATGACTGTCATACGACAGTCAATAATCTCGATTGTTGTGTCAATTGTATGCGTACTATCATTTGGGAGTTACTTTGTCATGTGTGTACTGACCCACTATCGTTTCATGCCTGGATTGTCATATGAGAGGTAGTACATTGTTGTACGAGTTTTCATACCATAATTTCAATTGTTGTACTAGAATTTTAGGTTATCTTTCAGATTTGATTTTTAGATTTGGACTGACAGCTAATCCTAACAATTAATACTTTCTATTTCTGATTGATACTTATTGTTTTGGCTCACAGAAAAGTGCAACAAAATTGAAAAATGGTAAAATCTACTAAGCGTGTTGCATTGGAACTGTGGTATTTTGCTACATCTGATAACATTTTGATTTTGGACATAAAATGAACCTCCCTCATGTCTAGCTTGAGTATTTTCATGCTTTCATAAATCACACGTTCATTTGGGCTTTAAAAATGAACATAGATTTGTTTTCTTGCATATATGTTACACATAGTAAATAGGCCCTATGAACACTATTTGTGGAGTTCTTGAGAGAGTGGACTCCATTCACTTGTTTTGCATGTGAAGCTCTTCTTGAAGATAGATCCCCTTGTAGGTAGGGAGGATTTGATATTATCTCATGGTTTACTTGGTTTTTGTCTTCAATCTTTGGTGGTACGTTCTCTCTTGGTCCCACTTAAAGAGCTTGGTAGCCATTGTTGTTGATATACAAACCTTGTTGAGGTAGTTTCAAGATAGCGTGTCAAAGAATCTATCTACTGTGTTTGAGTGAAGTGAAGAGGCTAGAGTATTATGCTCTACTCCCTTTTTGGGTAGTATCAGAAACTCAAATCCTTGAATTTGAACTAAGTCCCCATGTGGTCCTTTTTGTGAGTCACCTTTTTAGAGAGGGTTAACTGTAGTGGAAATTCCCTTTATTGGGTCAACCACGTGGATGGAACCTCAAGCGGTAATAGCCACTTTTGTCTTGGTAGTAGCACCCGCTATATAAATGTCCTTATGGAAGAAATCTCCATAGGTGTAGTCTCTTGTTGGGCTATTAGATCTCCTCAGCAGCTCCTGATTGATTAAATTCTCAGATTGTGTCAAAACCCCAATGTGCCTAGATTGGATTTTTCCCTCTTGAGATTACAAAAGTTGCAAAGTTGACCATTACTATGAATCCTAGTGCAACCAAATTTTTATTTTTCTAGGACTATGTGTGTGATTACAAAACATTTGACAACATACACAAGTAGCATTTCTAGGGATTAGAATACTAAGTCACATATTCTTGTTCATGTGCAAGGTTGCTTTGTCCCTTGCTCATTGTTTGAAGATGATTGCTTGCTCCCTTGATTGTTTTCTTGCATGTCTGATAACAAATTGGTCATTTAAAAATGAACAAACCAAGCCATTGAAATCAAACAAAAAATCTAGAAACTTGCAAACTCTGAACAAAAATCTTTTTTTTGGTGTCAGTTGTCGTCTTGGAAATTCAAAACTTGTACGAGTTTCCAAATTGTCATATCATAACCCCCAAAAACTCATACAAAATCCTATACATTGTCGTACGACTGTTGTAAAAAATTCAAGAAAATTTCAAATACTAGTAGCAATTGTCGTACTAGTTTTTCCAATTGTCGGGTCAGACCTTATCCTAACTTGTATGAGCCTAGAGAAAGTCGTATGAGAGCTAAGTCAAACTTGTCAGAAAGCATTCAAATTTTTCATAAATTTATCCATTACAGTCAACCTTTAGATTCTGTCAAAATATTCACTGTGTTAAGAACAGAGCAAAAAACTAGAAGAATCCAATTAATTTTCCTAAAGTGGTCTCTTGAGTTTGATCTAGCCTTCTGATCTATCAATTTGAATCCTATTTGATCTTGTGTCAAAATCATCTTCCAAATTAATCCTCAAAACATCTAAGTGTTGTGAGCTCGTGTCTGCCATCTTTTGGGCATCTACCCATACATCTAGGGCACAGTATCCTACATTTATGTCCAATCAATCTTTTATCAAATCCAATCTTGACAAGGTTGTGTCACTTGATTATTCCTAAACCTAATCATTCATTAGTTGTCTTAATCTTACTCTTTTTTCTTCACCCAAGGTTAATGGTGGAAACTAGAGCTTCCTCACAAAGAAAATAAGGTGAACAACCCAGACTCTCTTCAATGGCATCTTTTGTGATTTCTCAAACATTTCATCAACCTTACGACACAAACTTATTTAGAGAAGATGCTCTTGGAAACATTTACTTGAAAGGTGGTTACGTAACCCCTCCTATGTCGATCCACAGAGGTAATCAATCAACTCCACATCAATCAATCCCCAAGAGTCCTCACAACAACATGATGTCTCAAGGAGGAGCAAACCATGGTTCCCAAGGCCATCACTCTAATCATGGCGGAGATCCAGAACCAACACCATCAGAAATTGAGCAGTATAGAAATGATGATGAATTTTGAAAAATGATGAAACACTTCCTACAGGAAGACAAAGAAGCCTATTTCTTACAACTAGCTCAACAAGGAGCCAAACTTCTTCAAGACTTCAATGTTGAGAATATCATCACACAAGAGGAAGAAACTCCCATCATAGCCATGATGAAGCAGATGCATGCTATGAAAGTTAAACTCAACAAGCTAGAAAAAGATAAAGAACCTAAAGAATTCTCTAGGGAGGCTCTATGCCCCTTCCCATTCAATAAAAACTTGTACATGCCACCATTCCCAAAAAGAGTGGAGATGCCAAAATATGACAAGTATGATGGAAACTCTGACCCCCAAGATCATGTCAGAGAATTTTTTACTCAGTCCATGGAGTTTATGCATGAACCAACCTACCTAACGCATCTTTTCCCATGATCTTTGGGAGGAGTAGCCATTCATTGGTTCTCTAAAATTCCTCCAACAATCAAAACCTTTGAGGAGCTAATCAAATTGTTCTACCAATAATAATCTGACAATATCCAAAATCCGGTCACCATGATCAACATCTAAAATCTGAAGCAAAACTCAGGAGAGCTCTTCTTGACCTTCCTCAAACAATGGAGGAAGAAGTTTTCACTCTATGCTCGAACCATTCCAGAAACTGAAAAACTCAAAATCTTCATCAATAATCTGATTCTAGAACTCAATTATCATTTACAAATGCAAAATCAAACTTCTTTTGAGAAAATGGTAGAAAATGCCATCAAGATTGAGAATGTACTTGCTCACAAAGGGGATATAACGCTTAAAGACAACAAGAATGAATCTGGTTCTAGTTCCAATAACAAAGATAAAGTCAAATTTTGGAACAAGAACAAGAATGTTGTGACAGATGGTGTTGTTGATCACATTAGTGCCCCGTCCAAGGCACTAGCATTCAATCTCACTGTTGGCACCCAAGCCATAAAAGCTTCTAAACAAAAGGCATCTGAGTCTTCTAAAAAGTCTAATGACTATAAACTATGGTTTTCAAAACCAAAGTGTGAGTTCACTCCTTTGGGTGAGTCCTTGGAATCTGCCATAAAAACTCTATTGGAAAACAAAATCATCACTTTACTTGAGATAAAACATATGATCCTGAAGTAAAACCCAAATGGTGGAAAGAGATTGATTTCTATGACTTCCATCAAAACAAAGGTCATAAAACCAATAACTGCATGCCCTTGAAACATCTCATTCAAGACAAAATTGATGGTGGAGAAATTATAATTGACAACCACAAAACCAACAATGATCATACAGCATTCACGGAACCATTTCCAAAGCATACTAAAGGAGATTCATCTTCTCAGCCTAACATGGGTGCTAAAGTCAATTACACCTACTCTGGAAATAATACTATCATAAATATGGTTGAACCATGCCTATCTGAACATTGCAATGTTATTACTATTGTAAAAAGAGATAGAGATAATCAATCAGCTAATGCAGTAACTCGATCACAAGCTTAGGTACATCTACAAGGACAAAACTCGGGTTCATCAAATGCCCCTAAGGTGCCTTTCAATCTTTCATATGCTTCTAAATAGAGGACTACCTAAAAATCATCAAATCCTAAAGAGACCAGGCCTACATCATACAATATTGTCCAACAACTCCAGCATACCAATGCAAAAATATCCATGTTTGAGTTGCTTCAGATATCTCCTGCTCACAGAGCTATTCTGGATATAGCTCTGCTCGGTTTTAATGTTCCTAACAATCTTGATCTAGATAGATTTCAGACTATGGTTGGTCATCTGACATCACCCCAATACATTTCCTTTTTATAGAAAGATGACAATTCATCGAGTCATTCACATAACCAGCCCTTGCACATTGAAGTCTTGATCCAAAACTGTCGTGTCAAACGTGTGTTGATAGATGCAGGCGCCAGTCTAAATATCTATTCCTACAAATTAGTCACAAAAGTAGAATTATTAGAAGATTCTATTGATCCTAAAAAGAAGATAACCATAAAGGCATATTGTATGTGACTGAATGTGACCTCTAAATTAGGCACAACACAACATGGTCATTATTCACTTGATACAATTCGAGAGAGAGTATGAAGAACTCAATCCAAATTCCATGGTGAGGTGACCTGTTGCCTCCTATGTGAATGGGGTGTTTGAATACTCTCAGAATGAGAGCCAACAGCCGGGAGACCAATTCAATAATGGAGGATTTGAAAGCAAATATGATCAAAATGAAACTAAGTTAAGAATGAATGCAATTAATCTAGAAAACTTTGAAAGAAATATGAAATGCAGATTTTTATTTGATTTTGAAATAAAGATGATATTAGACTAAGAACAAGTAAGAAAATTTAATCTAAATGTGAAATGCAATTACACTAATATGAGAAATTAAACTAGATAATGCAATAAAAGAGCTTTGAAAATAATGAGATATGAGACTAAAAAATGCTATAGTAAGGATGCTCTCAAAAATTGCTCTCTTGAATGAGAAAAAGAGGTTCATTAAATAGAGAAGCCCGGAGAGGAATGAAGAGTTTCTTGATTTGAAACTCCTGACTCTTCATTCCCCTTTGAGACAAAAAGGTATGAATTATTTAATTAAAAGAATGAAATTTGCCACATGTGGGGAGTGACCTTTCGAGTAATTTGAATTATTAAATTCAAATAAAGAGGTGTCCATTCAATTAACTAAATATTTATTAATTCCTTTTTAAGGGTAATTAGCCAAAGGGGTAGATTTTAATTTAATTCAAAGTGCTTAGGACTTTAGAACTAAATTAAATTATCATAGAGGTAATTTATCTAATTAAAGTTAAGGACTTTAGGAATTAATATTAATATTTGATTATTGCAATTTATGGTCTTTGCAATTGACATCAAGTCAAATTAAGTCAGGTAGGAGAGAGAAAATTGCCTAGGGAACTAGGACTTTGGCGATGTAAAATCGAGATAATGCACCAAAATTGATGAAATTAAATAGGTGCCAATTTTGGGGTATTACATTTGCCCCTCTTTGAATTAATGTGCGAATAGTGCGTTGATTCAAAGAATAGTCTGAAGTGACAGATGAAAGTAGATCAAAGCATGAATTTTCTGAAGTCTAAGTTAGATTGCGAAGACAACGGTTCTTGAGAGAGACAAGAATCAAGATTAGATTGCCCCAATGCCCCAGAGTGAGATTTAGATGTAGATTAGGACTATCTCCAGAATTGGGGTTAGATTGCCCCAATACAAAGCTCAGCCCTCCGAGACCCAGGTTAGATTGCCTAGATAACGGTCTAAAAGAGATTTTGAGAGTCATCTCCAGAATGAAGATTGACTCCCAGGAATCAGGGTTAGATTGCCCCAATACCCAATAGATTTCAAGAACCATCTCCAGAATGAAGAATGATCCTCGAGGATCTGAGTTAGATTGCTCAGATACCTAAGAGATAGATTTCCAAATGACAAGATGAGAGGTGTGAAGATGCCCCTAGCAATGAGGACTGATGATTCAAATAAGATTGATTCAAGAATAGATTTGACAACATTCAAATGATGTAATCATCCTGCCCCCTCGGGAGAGAAATCGAAAGATGACATGTCAAAAGGATGATAAACAACAAGAGATTGCAGAGCAAAAGCAATTAGACTAGATTCGTGAAGCTGCAGAAGTGAATCAGAGCAAAGCAAAGGTCTTGTTGACCAAGTTTGACCATAGTTGACCATGGTTGACCAAATTTTGACTAGGGTTGACTAGATGAAAAGAAGCAAAGATTTGAGAACATGATGCAAAGATGAGGATCTGGCAAGAAGATGACACCAGAAGGCTGATTGCACAAGCATCCGATCCAAAAGGAGTCCAATATTTAAAACACGATTTTGAGCCACTTAGAAATGTCAAATTTTGATTTCGATCCTGAAAAAGGATGCAGCCAAGATGAGACTGGGACAAAAGATGAGAACCTTTGATGAGCAGATCCAGAAGAAAGCAATCAAGAGAGCAACAAGAAAGCACTCCAAATGCAAGCCTAGAATGAAAGATGCAAGTCTAAATGTAGGCCTAGGATGAACAAATGCAATCCTTCGAACTCGGCTGTTGGACTCATCGTATTTATCATCATTGAGTTCGTTTAAGCATGGGACAATCACAAGAAGCCATACAATTCTCCCCAACATGAGAATATGAATATGACATAAGTCTTAAATTTGTTGGAATGAGGTGTAAGCATTAAGGCACAAGAAGCCAGAATGACCTGAACACCTATTCCTTTTAATTTAGCAAGTTAACATAAGCATAAAAGCACATTTTCTAGAATGACCTGAATGTCTCTTGCGAACAAATACACCAAACACGTGAGAGATCTTTCTTTTTCCAAAGAGTGCTCGCACTGACCCCTACGTTCACTTAGCAAGATGAGTGTTAGCAATTCCAAATGTAGCAAAAGAAGTCACTCAAAACAAACAAGGAGAAGAACCAACCTCACCAAGGCATCCATATAAAAGGAGTCGAGGTACGCATGGCCATCCAATATGAGATGAAGGCTCTTACAGATGGACACCCCTCTTATGTAGATTTCTTGGATCATTGGAACTAGACCAGCAAGTAGAAAACAAAGAAAAGATCATGCCCCCAGTCTTTGCGTTTCTCAGTCAAGAAAGACATCTTAGATTCACTCGAGGGGAAAATGATAAAGCAAACAAACAAGCAAGAGAAAATCTTAGTACACTGCACAGGAACACACAAAGAGTTTTAGTTTCAATTTAAATTCATGTTCAAGTGGATTGAAGTCAATTCGGAAAGATGACGTTCGAAGTCTCAACGAGATAACGATAGCAGGCAAACGCAGTGAGAATCACTGGTGACCATCGCAAGAGACAAAGTCTCAAAAAAATATCGGGAAGCTAACGAAGTATCGATAGGCAAACATAGTGAGAACCACTGGTGACCGATACGAGAGAGATTCTCAAAGTGAGAAATCTCATAGATACTAGCGAAACATTAGCAGGCAGACATAGTGAGAACCATTGGTGACTGATGTAAGGGAGAAATCCCGAAGAAGAGAGATCAAATGAAAGCTAGGTATCAGTAGGTAGGCACAGTGGGAACTACTGGCGACTGATACACAAGAGACTTTCAAGGAGAGAAATCTCAAAAGTAGCTAGGCATCAACAGGCAGACACAGTGAGAACCACTGGTGACCGATGCTCAAAAAGAGTTTTCGAAAGTGATAGGACAATGCCCCCTAGACCAGATAGATGCCCCCAAGTGTGAACCAGTTCCAATCTATGAAGAGTCAAGAAAAATCTTGAAGACACTGAAAGCAAAGGCATGAGCTAGAAAACTAAAGCAAGAAACAAAGGAAGAAAACTAAAGCTAGAAAGCAAACTAAAGCAAGAAACTAAGAGCCAAGCGACGCTGAGAGAAGATGTTACTTCAGGAAAACAAGAGGCACCTATTTACCAGGTTTTCACCATCTTGGCAGAGATTCTATTTTTGCTACCATGACGCTTGTTTACCAGGTTTTCATCAATGGCACATTTTTTTTCTTTTTCAATTTTTTTGTACTTTTCTCCTTTTTTTCTTTTTTAGTATTTTTTACATTTCCTATTTTTTTTGTATTTTTGAAATTTTTTTTATTTTTTTTTCTGTATTATCAAGGCGCCTATTTACCAGGTTTTCACTAGGATAATAGATACATCAAAGCATCTATTTGCGAAGTTTTCACTAAGATGATCATTTTTTCAGGACATTTTGCAATTTTTAGGATTTTTTGCAATATATCAATTTTTAGGATTTTTTCAGGATCAATAAATATGTACATGAGCATACTAAGAATGTTAGCTATAGAAATTCTTCAAATGAAGAGCGTTGATGGGCTCTTTGAGTTTCTCTCCTTCAGTAGGAATCTCTGAGAACGTAGTATTTGTAGCAGTAGGCAACCGAGAAGTTGTAGAATTAGAACCAGATGTTGTAGCAGTAACAAGAGATCCAACCAGTAGTGTCCAACAGTCAAGAGATACATAGTCAAGGAAAGATCACTTAACTGAGACCCACAAACATCCTCATGGACACATCTTAACTCTTTTTCAAATTTCCCACACTCTAAATGCTTAGAAAGAGTACATTCTAGATTTTTCTTAGTCGTGTCATTAGTAATAAGGAGATACTAATATGCACTTTGGGAAAAGGAAGGATGGAGTGAATAGGGTAAAGTATGAGAGGCAAGGGTGATGAAATGGAGGGAAGCATGAGAATTTTGGAAGCTCGAATGACAACTTTAATTTTTCCTTTCTTTGGAATCCACATAGCTTTTGATTTTTTTCTTCTTTACTTTGAGGTGCTTTTGATGACAATGCCTATAGAATGGATTTCGAGATCCATTTTTTATTTTATTTTCTGGATTTTGATCATCTTCTTCTTTTTGAGGACCTTTGCAGTCTTTTGAACACCCCTCTTGTTTTCCTTTCTTCGTAGTCACATGTCAATTAGATGGGACATGGTGACCTTCAGATATAAGTGGATTCTTATTATTTTTATTTTTATGTTGCACATCCAAGTTACTTCCAAAAGACTTGGGAATGATGGATGAAAGAGGCTTATATGACTGGTTCAGGTGGAGAGGTGGAAATGGAAGTGGACGGGCCACTTTTCTGGGAGATGAAGAGGGAAGAGAAATCGATGGGATGGGCTCAAGTGCAAATATATTAGTATCATCCTCATCATTCATGAATGCATCAGGTAGATCAAGAAAGTAATCTTCCATAGAGCGTTGTTGATTGTGAGTCATCTTAGAAGAGTCAGATAAGTTTGGAGGAATATTATGTGAGCCTAACCAAGATGGTCTATTCCAAGAGTTAGGTCCCCTTTCAAGTGGTACGAGTGCACGAATAGGAACCATTTCAATTTTGGATCTTCCAATATTCCATGAAGTTGTAACAGAATGGGGTGTTACATACCCATGATTTGCTAGAGCAATAGGAGTATAGCTTGGAGTAGATGGCCTAGGAGCCATAGGAATGATCTCCATAGGAGGGTGGAAAGTATCATCATCAATAGCTTGATCTGGAGGATCATAACTTTCTCCTCTTTCTGAGTTGTTAAGACTAGCATATAGGTGCATAGCATCAATTGGTATTTTCGTAGTAGCATCTGATATAGAGTCCCATTCAGCTAGAGACATAGTCGGAGGTAGACTTTCTTCATTGTTGTCATCTAACATAGGAAGTGTTTCTTTAATAGTAGGACCTTGTTCAATAGTAGAAGCAGCAGAGTAATCTGGAATAGGCATACCTTGAGGCATACCCAAGAGGAGAGAAGCATCCAACAGTTGCTCCCAATCAGTATGTGTGCCATTGGAGTTGGCAAGAGTAGGAGTCTATTCAATAGTAGAAGTGGTGGAACAATCTAGAATAGGCATACCTTGAGGCATACCCAAGATAAGGGAAGCATCCAACAGTTGCTCCCAATCAGTATGTGTGCCATTAGAGGTAGTGACATAATCAGTAGTAGTTGAGTAGAAATATGTTTAGTAGAGTGTATAAAATCCTCCTGGTGATGACCAAGATCATGTTCTTGAAGCACTTGAGAAGGTAGATAAGACTCTTTCTGGTAGTCTGAATTAGAATTTTGATCATTCAAAGGTCTTTCATATGTCATAGGCTGAATCTATGTTCCTTCATCATCTAAATCTGCATGTGAGTGCAAGCTGCAGCTAGGTTGGTCAAGCTCATAGCTCTGATAGCTAATACCAAATCCATCTTCAGAAGGTTCCTCACAAGAACGTGGAGATGGAGGGAGAGATGTCAAAGACAAGACAGATTCAATCCGATATTCCCCCATGCCAATATCTTTTATCTTTAGGGTCTTTTCTATTTCTTTTAGCTTAGCATCATAGAACTCGATGGACTCTCTATTGACGGGAACAAGGTTGTCTATCATTTGGGTAAGCAGCTTTGCAGAGCAAGTATTTAGGTTGGCATTATTGTCAATGAGGATGTGGCGGACATGCTCGGGACCTTCCATAACTTCAATGTGCAGGGGAGCATTATGCGGGTGGCGTGGAGAGTGATCATCTTCTTCAAAGAAGGACAAATAATGAGGTGAGGTCAAATGACCCACCATAGATTGAAACTGGTCGAGATTAAGATCTTTGGGGATGTTTGCCTTAGTGAGGGCTTTATCCATAGATAGTTTTGGTCTGGATGTCAAAGGTTCAGGACCTTTGAGAACAATCTTTGCACAAGATCGAGTGATAGCATTCGCACAAGCTGGAGACTGTGTGGAGTTATAAGAGGGAGACGCAGGGCCTCGTAAGATAAAGGGAGTTTTGGGTTTAGGAGTATCCTCGTTCCCTGGAGAAATGATCATGTCACAGTGAGATATCCAAGGTTTGTTTCTAGCAAATCTAGAAGGCGGTTGAGCTTCTGTTGTAGCCTTCTCAGTGGCATTGACTGTTTGTATGTTAGAGCTGAGATTGAAAACCAACTTTGAGGGTTTTGGCATCATATTTTCAACAACATCGTCATTCATAATATCTATGTTTTTGTTGACAATCTTATCCTTATCCTTGTCTGAGGGAGAAGGTCCTTGCTTGTTGTCTTTGTTCAAAGTCAATTCTCCCTTCTTGACCATAAACGCTTCTATCCTCATAGCCCACCTAATCATATTGTCAAAAGTGAGGGGACCTTGTAATCATACTTGGTATCCAAAATCTAGGACAAGATTGTCCAAGAAGATATTGAGCTTTTTAGACTTAGGTAATTCATGTGGATACTTCCTGCATAGTTGTCTCCATCTCTGGAGAAATGTTAGGAGAGGCTCCCCTTGTTGTTGTTTCAAATTGAAAAGGTCTCGGATGTTGACCGAATATTGAATATTGTGAGATTGATCATAACTCTTGTCATTTCAAGACTGATTGTGACCTTGGTCATTTGGAGATTGCTCATGACTATCACTAAATTTACCTCCCCCTAGGAAGTGGAATGGATCTCCCATCTTGTTAATAGGATCAAAAGAGTCAATAGGTTCAAGAGGATCGATAGGATTGATTCTAGAAAGTGACCCTTCAAAGTCTTGTTGGTCTTGAAATAATGGGTTATAATACTCTTGAAATAGTAAGTCAGACTGTATCTAAAACAATGGATTATAATACTCTTGGAACAAGGACTATGAGGATCTCTCACAAAGTTTAGATTTCATAACAGATTCAGAATGACCTATGTCTTGATTACAAGGTTTGCTTCTATCTTGATCAATATTTTGAATGGGATAAGTCTTTCCACTTCGAGTCGTGACAGTCATAAACAAAGATGTAACAAGCAAAGATTCGGGATAAAGCTAGACTCTGTCTCTAAGATAATGAAAAGGAGATAAATGGCTAGAACAGCCAAGATGCAAGATGAACCTGGTACGAATTGTCAAAAAGAGATGGCTAGAACAGCCAAGATAAGACAATCACAATGCAAGGTACAAGAGCATAATGAGATAAGGTAGACTAATGAGAGACAATATGAGTCAAAGCAAAGATCAATCGATTCCTAACTCAAGACAACTAGTTTCTGACGGTGAACGATAGGAAAATAGAAAAACAGATCACGGACAAAAAGGCAGATCAGATTTATGTCATTGATCAAGCACATAAGATAGAAATCAAGGACTTCAAGCAAACAGTCTTCAAGCAATGGGCAAGGGACAAAGCAACCTTGTGCATGAACAGGAATAGTGACTTAGTATTTCTACTCCCTAAGGACTCTACTTGTGTATGTTCTTGAGAATGTTTTAGCAGGCACTTAAAACACAACAACATCCTAGCAAGCTATCTACAAGGCTATACATAGCTCTTCTAAAGGGATTCCTCGATATACACAAGGTACATGAGGCCAAAATCCATAGATGAGAAGAATCTGAAATCACACAACCGGGGGGAGACGGTAACCCAAATCTCCTCCTTCACTTCTCAAAGGTATAAAGTTCTTTGAGGCTTAGCCAAGAGTGAAATCTAACTCATTCCCAAGAGAGGTGTCTTTGGATTCACCTCCCAATATTTATACTCCGTCGGAACACGAGAGTTAAGGTCTTCCCTTGAGGTGATGAAATCCCCAAGCAGGCCTTCTAGAAATCAAAAAGTAAGTAATTCACTATCAAAATTATTGGAAAGCACTAAAGGTGGCATTTAACCCTTCAAGTAAATGTGAGGTGAGTCCACAAAGTGGTGCATTTAACTCCTCACACAAACTCAAAGTGATTCCACACCCTAGAAAACAAGTGAGTTCCAAAAAGCACAAAAGGGTTGCCTAGTGGAATAATTAACGCTTCTTTCCTGTAGACCCCTCCCCTTTAATGTGGCGTTGAGATTGCAACCACGGGGTGGAATGAGGTGCCGACGGATTAGCGAGTCCAATAACCCAAGATAGTAATCTAGATCAATCACAAGTAATCTAAGACTGCTAATCAATACTACTCATAAGTGCAAGAGGGTTTGAATCATGGAATATTTAACTTTCCAAGTAAACATGAAGTGAGTCCACAAAGTGGTGCATTTAACTCTTCATGTAAACAAGGAATGAATCCATGCCCTAAATTACTCAATGAGATTTTTGATATTGGAACCAAGAATTACTTAAGGTTTAAACACAAGCATTCACTTACATAAACTTGTATGAAAGAAAATCTATGTTCATTCATTTCCCATTAAGAGTATCAATTAAAATGTGTTCTATGAAAGCATGTAAACACTCAAGCCAAACACATGAGAGGTTCAATTTTAATCCCAAAGTCCAAATGTTATAGAGATTTTAAGAACTCACCTTAGGTCCAAAGATCTGCAATCCAGCATTTAGCACACATCCGAAAATATAGAATCAAGACAAATCAATGGCAAACCATAAGATATGTAACATTGTTGTCTTCAAGACAGTCTTTAAAGATTGATTTATTTGACCCATAAAATCACAATATTAAAATTTCTGGAAAGAATGAAGTTTTTAGCCAACATTAAGAACTACCATTTCCCAAAATTACAAGGTCTTATGATTCCATTTGGTTCCTCCACCAATAACCTTTTCAGACTGCAATTTTTCTGTCATAAATCAGATTTAAAACACCAAACCCTGCCTAGGGAATCACATATCTTCCTAAAAAATAATCCAAATCAAACCAAAACAAATTCATAGTAACTATTAATGAATCTAGTTTCCAAATATGTAAGCCATTTATTTTTTCCATTCTTAAATCATTTTTTAAGAGCAAATCATTGCCTGCAACTCCAATGCAGATTGTTAAAAACTAGTTTTCACTCAAATGCCCATAACTTTCACAAATCTGCATAAAAATGACTCAAACAAAAAGGAAATGAAAGATAATTTATGAATCTTTCCAATGAATATTATTAGAGATCCTGATTCTTCATAATTTGTCTGTACCAGACGTTTCAATTTGACTGTATTCAGAGAATCTCAAATCTACAAATATCCACTTTCACCAAAATGATCATAACTTATTCATTTCTTTATAAAAATGAACCAAACCAAAAGCATGAGAAAGAAGATTCATCATTCTATCCATCCATTAATATATTACAAGGTTTTCAAGCTCTACATAGCCGTACAAGGCCTGGAACCAACACTAAAATTGAAAAGCCAATCAAGAATGAGGCCAGAAATTGATCTTTTCTGCCCCACGGTGGGTGCCAAAATGTATGTGACTAAATGTGACCTCTAAATCAGGCACAACACAACATGGTCATTATTCACTTGATATAATTTGGGAGAGAGTATGAAGAACTCAATCCAAATTCCATGGTGAGGCGACCTGTTGCCTCCTATGTGAATGGGGTGTTTGAATACTCTCAGAACGAGAGCCAACAGCCGGGAGACCAATTCAAAAATGGAGGATTTGAAAGCAAATATGATCAAAATGAAACTAAGCTAAGAATGAATGCAATTAATCTAGAAAACTTTGAAAGAAATATGAAATGCAGATTTTTATTTGATTTTGAAATAAAGATGATATTAGACTAAGAACAAGTAAGAAAATTTAATCTAAATGTGAAATGCAATTACACTAATATGAGAAATTAAACTAGATAATGCAATAAAAGAGCTTTGAAAATAATGAGATATGAGACTAAAAAATGCTATAGTAAGGATGCTCTCAAAAATTGCTCTCTTGAATGAGAAAAAGAGGTTCATTAAATAGAGAAGCCCGGAGAGGAATGAAGAGTTTCTTGATTTGAAACTCCTGACTCTTCATTCCCCTTTGAGACAAAAAGGTATGAATTATTTAATTAAAAGAATGAAATTTGCCACATGTGGGGAGTGACCTTTCGAGTAATTTGAATTATTAAATTCAAATAAAGAGGTGTCCATTCAATTAACTAAATATTTATTAATTCCTTTTTAAGGGTAATTAGCCAAAGGGGTAGATTTTAATTTAATTCAAAGTGCTTAGGACTTTAGAACTAAATTAAATTATCATAGAGGTAATTTATCTAATTAAAGTCAAGGACTTTAGGAATTAATATTAATATTTGATTATTGCAATTTATGGTCTTTGCAATTGACATCAAGTCAAATTAAGTCAGGTAGGAGAGAGAAAATTGCCTAGGGAACTAGGACTTGGCGATGTAAAATTGAGATAATGCACCAAAAATGATGAAATTAAATAGGTGCCAATTTTGGGGTATTACACATATGATGAACAAGAAAGATCTTCCAAGAGAACAATTGTACTACCTATCAGAATAGGACCAGTTATCAGAGACATCACCTATCAAGTTCTAGATCTTCCATTGGCCTACAACATTCTTCTAGGGAGACCTTGGATACATGAAATGCAAGCTATTCCATCCAAATATCATCAATGTGTGAAATTTCCTTGTGATGGAGTAGAGGTAACAATTCCAGCTGACATATCTACATCTTGCAATGCTTTGAAAGAAAGTGTTGACAAACTTGTTCCACACAATAGAGAATCTTCCACTAAGCAAACAGACATTGCATCTACATCTAAGATGGGAGACATTGCTAAAGAAGTCAAAATCAAGGATACAGGTATGGGAGAATATACTATGGAACCAGTCCTATCTTTAACATCCCTCCCAGTCTCACTTAAGTCTTATGGGAAGTCTTTAAAATAGACAAAACAAGCATCTAAAGAACCTCAAACTATCTACGATGGAAGTCTTGTCACAGAGAAAATGTCCAAACAAGAGTTTGAAGAGGAAAAAGTTGTGCTTGCATGGCTCTACAAAGATGAATCTACATCAGTTCAAAAATGTGACTCCAAATTAAGCAAGATTCCTTCAAAGTCATATGGACCAGATCACAAACTCATGTCTAAAATAGGGTACACAGGAAAAGGACCTCTAGGAACAAGAGGCAAAGGGATCATACAACCCATTGAACATTGTGGGAGAACCACCAAGGAAACTACAGGAATTGGATATCACAAGAAGTCTTTCCACCTCCATGGTAATTTGGCTCATGTCCTAGAATAGATAAGTCCAACAACATAAATTCAGTTAAAGGAAGAAACACAACAATTAGACAGTGATGATTCAAACACCATTGATCTTATTCCTTATGAATGTTTACCTAAAAACATACTAGATCTTCTTAAGGATGAAGAGAAACCTAAGGTAAATATCAATGTGGTAGATACACAAGAACCTACTACTAAACAAGAAGAAGGTAACCCAATCACAATAGCTGAACATTTGGGATACAATAGTGATTCTGAGACAGACTCCCATGAATATGAATTCTGCTCAGACTCAGAAGGTAATCTTGCTTGGGGAATCTGTCCAGACTTTACCCATGTTCTTAATTTTCCCAGAGATCCAAATGAAGAATCAAATGACTATGAATGGGGAGTTATTCCTGAAGAAGATGAGCTTATCACTGAAAAAAACATTGATGTCATACACCAATATTCACCTATATTCAACATGAGTCTAGAGAGAAATGATGAACTTAATGAGTCTGATCCACCTACTACTGAAGTGGAATCCAGTGATGACATTGAAACTATTTGTGAACTAAACATTTTGAGTAGTAATATAACTTGTAAATTCGAGAGTCAGGTTAGGACCAATAATGACAACACCATATGCATGAACACCATTTCCCAATCCTCCCACACATTGACTATCCAACATCCAAAGCTTATTGACCAAATGCCTACCGATCCAAGCCAAGATATCCATACCTTTCAAAATGACTATGCTCTTGCCTGCTACCTCAATGTAGTGGAACCTATGACAACTTCCATCAGCAAACCTAGCATTATCATGATAGAGTCAGATATCAAATATCTTAGTCAGAAAAACAAAAGCAAAAAGAAAAAGAATTTTGAGGGTGAAAACCACTTTGTGGCAGTCTCAAAACCTAAAATAGTAAAAATAAAAGATGTATCCGAAGGTGAAAACCTCTCTGAGGTGCCTAAGGATGAGATATTTGATGTCCTTCCAATTCATTTATAGGATAGATCTCTAGTACTAATAGAACCAACTCAATCTATCAATTTGGGTACAGCAGAGGAACCCCAACTGATTCATATAGCACAATCCCTATCAGAGGAAGAGAAACAAGCATTTACTACTTTCTTAATAGAAAAGAAGATCAACTTTGCATGGAAGTATTCATATATGCTAGGGTTAGATCCAAATTTGATAATGCATCATCTTTCTATAGCTCAAGGAGTCAAACCTGTTAAACAAAAATTGTGAAAGATGCATCCACATGTTGCACTCCTAGTCAAAGCTAAGCTAGAAAAGTTACTAAAAGATGGATTTATCCGAGTCATAGATTATGCAGAGTGGATCTCAAACTTTTTTCTTGTTTCAAAACTAGATAAGTCTATCAGAGTATGCACAGACTTTAGAGATGTAAACAAAGCATGCCCTAAGGATGATTTTCCTCTCCCAAACATTAACATGATAGTGGACATGACTACAGGCTTTGAGATGTATTCTTTAATGGATGGTTTCTCTTATACAACCAAATTAAGATTGCTCCAGAAGATCAAGAGAAAACAACTTTTACATGTGCATAGGGTACTTTTTATTGGAATGTCATGCCATTTGGTCTTAAGAACACTGAAGCTACTTATCAATGAGCTATGACATCTATCTTTCATGATATGATGCATCGAACTATGGAAGACTATGTTGATGACACCTTAGCTAAATCAATGATAAGATCTAAACATTTGAATGACTTGAGAAAAATATTGGATAGAATGGAGAAGTTTAGTCTCAGACTGAATCCTAAAAAGTGTGCTTTTGGTGTCACTTTTGGAAAGCTCCTGGGCTACATTATTTCAAAGAAAGGCATTAAAGTAGATCCTGCTAAAGTCAAGGCTATCATGGAGATGAAACCTCCCAAAAATATCAATCAAATGAGAACCTTACAAGGAAGGGTGCAATCAATTAGATGTTTCATATCTCAGCTAGCAGACATATCACAACCTTTTACAAAGATACTACATAAAGGTGTAACTTTTTCATGGAACGAGGATTGTGAAAAGAATTTCAACAACATCAAGCAATATCTATCAAATCTTCCTATTTTGATGTCTCCTATTCAGGGGAAACCATTGATCCTATATGTCTCTACCATAGATAAATCACTGGGGGCATTACTAGAACAACATGGTGAAAAAAAGAAAGAGAGATCTATCTACTACATAGCAGAACATTGATAACTTATGAGAAGAACTATTCAATGATTGAGAAAGCTTGTCTAGCTATGATATTTGCATCACAGAAACTGAGACATTACATGTTAGCTTATACAACACAATTGATAGCTAAGATATATCCATTGAAATACTTATTGAGAAAAGCTTTCCTCACATGTAGACTAGCTAAATGGGTAATGCTATTAAGTGAATTTGACATAGAATATGTTGAGAGAAAAGCTATCAAAGAACAAGTCATTGCAGATCAATTGGCTGAAGCACCAATGTTTGACGATACACCATTACAAATGGAATTTCTTGACTCATCCATCATGCACATATCTTCTAGGACTTGGCATCTTTTCTTTGATGGATCTTACACATAGAATGGATCTGGAGTAGGCATATTGTTCATAACACCTCAAGGTTACTCAATACCTAAAGCCTTCAAAATAAAATTTCCTTGCACAAACAATATTGTTGAATATAAAGCTCTACTTAATGGCATGAAGATAGCAATAGAATGGCAAGTAACAGAGTTGCACATTCATGGAGACTCATAGTTAGTCATACACCAAGTCAATGATGTGTATCAAACAAAAGACGAGAAACTTGTTCCATACAAATGCATGGTTGATGACGTAAAGAAATATTTCATATCAATCACTTTTGAATAGATCCCTAGGATGAAGAAAAAGGTTGCTGATGCTATGGAAATGCTCTCATCTCTACTACAATAGCCCAAACATGAGCTACGTTACGAGTTCCCGGTAGAAGCATTGTCATTCCCTGCATATGATTCCCCCAAGACCCGCATGATTTGCACTATTTTTGGTCATGATTCTTCTAGATACAAACACCTTTTCTCCTACCTTCAAGACCAAATCATCCCTAATACCTTCAACCACCATGAGAAATGATACCTTATATGAAATGCATCATGGTATGTCATCATTGGTAATGATTAGTACAAATGGAGTCTAGGTGGTACACTTCTTAGGTCTTTAGAGCATGAAGATTCTCAACATGCATTAGAGGAAGTCCATGACAATATATGTGGATCACATTCCAACAGTTTAACACTAGCTCAAAAACTTATTAGGGTTGGGTATTATTGGCCTGAAATGGAAAAAGAGGCTATCAAATATGCTAAGAACTATCAAAAGTGCCAAGTACATGGAAATTTGATTCATGCACCAGGGAGAGATCTGATTCCCTTTATTACACAATGGCCTTTTCAACAATGGTTGTTTGATCTTATAGGAGCTATATATCCACATTCTTCCAATGGACATACCCATATTATTGCAGCTACAAACTATTTTTAAAAATGGGTAGAAGTAGTCCCTTTGACACAAGCAATTGGTAAACAAATTTCAATGTTCATTTTGAACTACATCATTTGCCGGTATGGAATTCCGCATTCAATAGTCATAGATAATGGTGCCCAATTCAAGAATAAAGGCTTAGATTCCTTGTACTCTAAATTCAAGATTACACAACATTGGTCATCCATATACTATCCTCAAGGGAATGGGCAAGCAGAGGCATCCAACAAGAATCTGTTGAAAATATTACATCATATAGTTAATAAAATAGGAAGAGACTGGCATCTCATGATCAAGCCAACTCTCTAGGCCTACAAAACAAGTATCAAAATGCCCACTGGGGGTACAACATTCACTTTAGTTTATGGGTCTGAAGCGGTACTACCTATTGAGGTTGAAATCCCATCACTAAGAACCAGAATGCATGGTCTAGTAACTGATGATGACTACATAGTTTCTAGGTTGCAAGAAATTGAACTACTAGATGAGCGCAAACCAGCAACATATGATCATCTCAGAGTATATCAAAAAAGAATGTCTAGAGGCTACAACAAGAAAGTAAGATACAGAGAATTTCAGGTTGGCAATCTAGTCTTGAGAGAAAATCCTAAAAATCAATCACATCAAGAACGCAAGGGGAAGTTTGAACCCAACTGGTTGGATCCCTTTGTTATCACTGTTACTTTTGGCTTTGGAGCCTATAAGCTCTCAATGACTGAAGGAGAACAACTCTGAGAACCAATCAACATTCTCCATCTGAAGAAATTCTATGCCTAACGCATTCAGTATTCAAAAATGTCCCCAAAAAAATAAAAAAAACTCTTGAAAAAATGATCATCCTGGTGAAAACCGAGTAATAGGCACCTTGATGTATCACAAAAAAATTGAAAAAATTGAAAAGATCAAAAATACAAAAAAAAAAGAAGAAAAAGAAAAAGTGCCTTGGTGAAAACCTGGAAACATGTGCCTTGGTAGCAAAAATAGAATCTCTGCCAAAATGGTGAAAACCTGACAAATGAGCACCACTTGTTCAAGAATGCTCCATCTATTAGTGCAATCTCAGTCTTTCCCAGCTTTCAGTATTGCTTTAGTTTGTATATATCTCCTGGTTTTCTTTCACATCTTATTTTCAATAAAGTCGGTCTGAGCATCAATCTAGCACAAGTGTCTGTATCCTATCAAAGCTTCACCTTGGGGGCAATCAGTGTCATATCCTATAGTCCTCAGTATCTTCAGAAAAATCATATCCAGTCAAGGTCTTTCAAAACCTATGCTTGAGTCTGTTTGTCTGTCTCCTCACCATGAAAGGATTTTGCAACAATAAATTGAAAACAATATTTGCTCCATGTGCTTTAATCCTCTTTGTATGCTTACTGATTCACATTGATATTTTTGCATATTGTGTCCCCTTGAGCTCCTCGATGATGTCCTTCATAGGATTTAGAGAGTGATGACTAGGGGCATAATCTTTTCTTTATTTTCTGCTTTGAGTGAAAATCTAACAACTTTGGAAATTCTAGATTGAATTGGTGTCCACTATAAGTGCCTTCATCATGTATTGGATGGCCATGTGTATCTCAACCATTAATACCCAAAAAATTCAAGGAAGTTTGATCTAACTCTATCTTTTTGAGTGATTTATCCTTCTCTATTGTGAAACGCAAAATTATCCAAGGATGTGAATGATAAAGGGTCACTGCGGGTAAATTCACATAAGATTAAGAATGATCTCTCTTTTGTTTGGTGTGTTTGTTCCACAAGGTGTATTCAGGTCATCACAATGTTTATGTTCTGATGCTTATACAAATTTCTATATCAAAATGGACATGATATTCAAGTCATCCTGGCTTTTGTGCTTTGATGCTTATATCTAATCCGACATTTCAAAATAAAAATCAATATTCATATGTCTATGCTTGTCTAACTAGTGGGAATTGTATTGATTTATCCAGTGTTACCTAAAGAGAAAAGAACAAAAAAATATTCAGTGATGAAAACAACTGACACATGATTAGTGACTAAGTCCTAGGTCCTAGGTGCATTTCATTTTGCATTTTGCACTTTGCATGGTTGTATTTTTCTCACGATTTCACCATTCATCTTAAACATTTAAACGATTCTCCAAAACTATGCTAAACATGACACGAGGACTGAGCTTTGTATGAAGGTCCCCTTAACTGAACCAACAAGTAGTCACCATCTTGGGTTAAACATCCATTTTGACAAAAGATTGAGTACTTGTCTTCATCAATACCTACAAAAAAATATCATGTGTATCGCTGCATTTACATTGCATATCATTGACATTTCATAAATCCATTTTCATACATACATGATCATCGATAAACATACATTTGTATTTATTCATCTACCATCTATCATTGCATTGCATAATCCATACATTTCTACACTAATCATAAGCATTTCATACATTTACAACACATGATATTACATCATAAACAAAATGACAAGTGCATATGATGTCACAACAAAAATTGATCTCATATATATATCAAGATCTCAGAATAGTCAGGGGTGCACTATTGGCACAA
The DNA here is from genome assembly GCA_027943335.1 of Chamaecyparis obtusa. Classification (NCBI taxonomy): domain Eukaryota; kingdom Viridiplantae; phylum Streptophyta; class Pinopsida; order Cupressales; family Cupressaceae; genus Chamaecyparis; species Chamaecyparis obtusa. Next base: position 187,201 of record BSBK01005499.1, on the reverse strand, counting down.
TATACAAAAGAATGAGCTCATATGAGCTATCAGATCTAATTAGTATATAGACAAAAATGGCAAATAAATGAGAACACTAGAACAGATTAGCTGTCTACCTAATCCTCTGCATCTAGTGGTGGTGGGGCAGGTGCATCTAGTGGTGGGTCAGCCTATGGTGCTCTAGGTCCCTCAGAAGCAACCATAAACTCTGAATAAGAAGGCACTCTTTTCCCAACAGGTACCCTCAAGTAATAAGCAAAAACATAGTAAGAGGCTCGGCTAGTCTAATGAATGACCTCCACCTATAACCACCTCACATCAGCCACCCTCTCTAAGCATTGTCTCTCAGACTCTCTCAGTTGAACCTCCAATGTGGTACTCTGTAATCTCAAGTCCTGAATCTATAGCCAGAGTCACCTAATAATGTTTGGAGGGGTCTGTCTCAGTCTAGGATCTATCTCAGCTGCCAATACCTCTGCATCCTCCATCGGCTGATTAGCAGTTGCCTCTTTGTGCGCCTTACGATGTCGAACCTCAACAGCCAAATCAAAATCAGGAGTAGCTTGTGTATCATTTGTACCACCCACATCCTGCTGAGCTCCTAGAATATCATCAACACTACCCAAACTACTGAGTGTACCACCCTCACCTCTAGTATATATGCGTTGCAACACTACGAGTCATGGGGGCCTCATTTGACTTGCTAGTCTCTATGGGGTAACCACTGCTCTAGGCCTAGGTGGTGTAGGATGCACCACTAGAATCTGTACATCACGCCGTCTCTGGCCTCTACCCATAGGGGCACCTATCACATCCTCAATGTCCTCCATGGAAGGTATCAACCCAGTAGGATCGGAGAAATGCCTCATTGGATGCTCTTCTAACCAAGCAATAAAACCGTCAGTCACTCCAGCATCTGCTACATGTGGCATTGAGTCCCAGTCTCTTGGTGCATATCTAGTATACTTCTGACTACAAAGAGCATAAGATAACCGCTTTGTCCATCCTAATCCCAGCTCTTGAACCGATCATGCATAAGTAGCAAACTCCTGAGATTCATCCTGTATAATGCCATACTGCCACCAAACCTATGTGATCAGGAATCTCTAAAGGACATTAGTGGACCGTCCTATTAGCACTTGACTTTGACAGAAGTAACCAAAATGGGCCTAAGTAGTAGGCCACACCTCCACCTATAAGTATGGTCTCCAAATAACAAAGGTCACGTCATCTAAGACACACCTCTAGTACTCAATAATTCCCATTCAGACCTGTGTGACATATCCAGAATATCTATATATCAGAGGCTCCTATGGCTGCCTACCCTCGCCACATACAGGATGGCATATCGGGATGTGCTCCCAAGCCCAAATTCGTAGTACAAGAGCACTAGACACAAAAGATTTACCCTCATGGTAAACAATCTCGTGCATCTAACTGAACATATAAGCCAATAAACACTGACCCCTTTCGAGCTCAGCAGGAGTAGCCATCAATCATGCAACCATCAGAGCCCAACTCATCAAAAGACCAACCTACTACCGATCTGACATGATGATCTCATTGATCATCCCTGCTATAATACACTCTAATCTATGAGTGTCACCATATCTCTATACAAGGGTCTCCCAAGAAATAGACTGCGTGATCTTCTCATCAGTGTCAAAAAGAGTCCTAAAGGCATGTAGACCAGCATTCTCCACACTGACATAATCAGGATGAGGACCATGAAAAGGTATCTGGAGTATCCTATAAACATCCTCTGGAGTAACAGTGATCTCTCAAGTAGGAAAATGAAAGGTCTAGATCTCAGAGTGAAACCTCTCTACAAGTGCAGTGATCAAACCATGGTTAACCCGAATCTCAGGCAACCGAATCAGGTACTCAAAGCTACAGGTGGCTAGATGAACCCTCAGAGGGTCAGGAAGTGATACACATAGTCTCTGTGTAGCCAGGTGAGAAATATGGACATGTACATCTAGATAGCGAACCTACACAACACAGAAACAGGGAAACCTATCAGTAATTTGGTCAAAAATCAGGTTATAAGCATAGAAATTGACAAATTGAATACTTCAAAAGGTGCATTAAATGCTAAGGAATCAACCTAAGAAATTCAAAAAATCAAATTTTTGACCTAAGGATGAGAAACACACTCGTTGTTTTCCATACGAGTTTTTAGACTAGTACCAAAACTCGTACGAGTTTCTACAAGTTCCCACATGACATTTCATGTATACACGACATTCTAATGGTTCTTGTACGAGACTTCAAGGACCCGATGAAATGTTGTATGACAAATGGGTCCCTCTCATACAATTTACAATATTAACAAGGATGACACTCTACGAGAAGTTGAAAACTTGTACGAGTCCAAGAAGACTATCGTATGAGTTTCTATGGTGCAAAAAAAATTGAAAAATTGAAAAACGTGCTAAAAAATCCTAAAAAGCATCAAAAGCTACCAAATTTGATTTCACAGAGAGGCACAGAGGTCCACTTACCAGGTTCCCATACTAGGGAGGTCGCTAGAATCATCGGTTGCACTCAAATCGATGCAAGGTGATAGGAACTTCCATTTTTGCTTTGAGGACTCCAAAAGTTCACAAAAGACAAAAGGTTGAAATGATTTGAAATGACCCTTTTGGCCCTTATATAGGTTTTGACCTAATTTTTCAAAGTGCTCTGTTTTACGTGAAAATTGTACCCTTGGCTAATTTCGACATTCTAAACCCATTTTGAGGATCAAAATTGAAATCTGAGATCGTTTACTATGTCAAAATTGTGATTTAAAATTTTCAGACCCAGGACGGCCGACTACTTGCATAATCAACCTTCAAACATCAATGAAATCCAAAATTCCACTTAACTAATATCATACATCAAACTATCAAAATTTCAACTTGGTCAACCATGGTCAACTCATGGTCAAACCTAGTCAAACTTGGTCTTCAGGACCTCCAAATGATGCAGAATGCATCTCCAAACATGCATAACCAATTCTCAAATCAATTAACATGCTTCTAAACTATTTAACATTGACTTTCTTGTCAGATTTTGATTTTAATCCCGAAGGCGGCATGGTATTGCACATCTTTCCATCAAATCTGTTAATCAATTTTTTCTTCAGTGATCAAGACAACAACCGCGTCTACTTACTGATTCATCAAAAGTCCTCGTCGCTTGGGGTATATCAAATTCATCAAGATCCATATCAATCTGGTGTTCTCTCACAACTTGTAAACTATATCAGCTCTTCGTAACCATCAATTCATTAGTGTTATTTCCTTGGTTCTTCGTAACTGAAGGGTTCAAATTTGGCATCCTTTCGATTCCTTTGGACAATCAAGTCTAGAGTCAGGACAGTCACTTCTTCATAATCATAAGATTCATAATCGGGCATTTTGACACTTCTTCATAATCATCGGTTCATTGTTGCTATAGTTAACATCATCTTGATTCTTTGGTCAATTAGGGCTTGAATCAAACATCTTCAAATCTATCAATCGGTTTCTATCTCAGAATCGGTTAATCTTTCAAGATCAATTTCTCCACCACATAACTGAGTCCACATCATCATAAAAAATAGATTAATCTTTGAACCACTATGCTTTGCACAGTAATTCAAAGAGGGACAAAATGTAATACCCCAAAAATGGGCTATAGGACCGTTAACCTTCTACATTGACAAATCGATCGAAATCGACAAAAAAGTCATAACCAAAGGCACATCTGCACATCAGTTTATCAAAACCCTACTTGATTTAATCTTCATTCTGCATCGGAGAATATTCCTTGAATATTCTTAATTATCCTAATTATCTTTAATTGAATATTATTTGGTGATAAATGTCATTATTTATCCTAAAGTTAATTAATTGAATATGTTGCATATTTGATTAATTAATTTAATTCTGCCACTTAATTATTTAATTAGATTTAATTATATTTATTCCTAATTAATATTATTTAATTTTGACAATAAATCAAGAATCCTACGAATAATTGATTAAATTCCTATTTAATTAATTAAATCTAGTTATCAATATTTAATGATATAGTTTTGGAATAAATTTTGATTCAATAATTGATTAACCCATAAATCAGTTATTTTAACCCATAAAATAGTTAAGTTGAGAATAAATCACTTTTATTATTAGATTAATTCATATTAAAGCATGCACAATCAGAAAAGCAGTCAACTTTAAATCAACTGTTAATTTCAATTTGTTAAGTTTCTAAACTCAACATGTGATTGTGAGTTGAAAAAGTGATCTAAACTCTATTTGGAGTCAAAAAGTTATTTTTGCATGATTTTGTGAGTTAACTATTTCTGATTTCTTGATAACTCAAAAATCAAGCTGAGTTTATCAAGAGTGATTTATGGCTTTCTCAATGCATCCAAAAGCTCTGGATTTCTATATAATCAAGGCTCATCTCTTCACAAAAGGTCCTTCAATTTTTGAGCACCTACGAACTTGGAGAATCGAGCTCTTGCAAACAGGCGATTGTGAGATTTTCATAGTTTTCAATTCATTTTTTTTCAATCCATTCATAGCATTCATAGTATTGTTAGATAGATTTGCATATTCATCTAGATTCAATTTCATATCAATTTTCATCATATTGCATAGAAAATACAAAAATATAGATTAATTTGCATCCATATTTCATTGCTTTCATCATTTTAAATCTTTCATTTAGGTGTTGCATTGTCAGTGATCTCGATCTTAATCTGAGAATACCATACTCGCACCTACTAGAAGGCAGTAAATCACCTAGTTAGCTTAGTTCATTTATTTTGCAAATTTCTTGATTTGCTAACCTCTAATGTTTTACTGAAGTGTTGTGTCTACAACTAGGTACAAAATTCACATGCACATCTATGATTAAATGATTATGATTACTAAGGCTATTTGATGAGTATTATTTCATGATTAATGATTATTGGACTAACCCATGATTATAATTATATGATGATGATTATTATGTCTTATATTAATATTTTCAAATTCATATGTATATGATTATGTTCTAACCCTTGATAATGTTAACATTATTTATGATTCTTATGATACAATATGTTTGATGTGTAGTTTGTGATTGATCTTCTCTATGACATGTCTATATGATGAGGGATGAAGTCGCATTTATCACTTGTGACTCTCACATGATGTCTTGGTCCCCTGTATGTATGTATGTATGCTTCATCTTTATTATGACATCGGATCACTCAGAGTGACTAAGATAAATTTCAATTTGCAATTGAACTTGAGCATGTAAATTGACTTCAAATAGAAGAACCCGTAGATCACATTGAGCATTACATAATTGGGTTGTCATTAGGCATCAGAGATTTCATTGAATCACGTGATTTTACTATCAAAGTGTCATCATACAAATTATATCTTTGATCCAAACTATGTTATTTAAGTATCAGACTGAATGTATCAAAACATGTATCAAGAGCCAAGTCAATATCATGTAATCCAAGTGAAGTATGTATCAACCAAAATGATTAATGCTAATCAAATGCCGATGAACTAATCATAACCAAATGTCATCAAATGCCACTAAACTGATCAAACTAAATGTCACATATGAGCATGCCTAACAAGTTAGTGTTTGGGCATCAAGGACAACACAAGGAGAGGAGCAACAAACTCCCCCTTTTTCCTTAGTTTCAAAACACTAACCTCTCCCCCTATTTGCATCAAGGACAAATGAGAGAAGAAAAATAATATGAATATGCTCAAAACTAAAACAATATAATTGTGACACTAAAGTTTGAAACATGTGGTGAATCATCAAGTGAATCAATAACATCTGCAGCTAAACCATGTAGTGACAATAGATGGAGTTGCAAAACAAATACATAACCTATATAGAAAACAAGTTGTATAGACCCTTGTATTACCAAGAAATCTATAGGTCACATCAGATTTGAATCAAAACCACAAAAGAAATCAAGATCATCAATACAAAATGATATTAGTATCAACATAGAAAATATAGGAAAAAGATGAGTTGTATCTTGTAATGTCCTAAAAAACTAAACATTCTCAAACCAACAGGGTTGTAGCTTATCACTGAAATTCAAATCAAATGCACCACATTTTTATTGCAACAATATAAACAAAAACCACAAACACTATTAAAAAATGAACATATCAAATGTATCATATCTTGTGCTAATCCAAAACATTGTTTCAACAATGAGTTCCATCACAACTATAGCATGTAAGAAATATGAAATTATAACATGGACATCTATACAATTGAAAAAATATGTTGTTATGTTGTCACACCAAGATCACCATGAAACTATTAGAAAGCTTATGAAAATATAAACAATTTATGAACTGTCAACAATCTATATCAATCATAAATATCAATGAAGCTTCTCATGTAAAAAATAATTGACTAAATCAAAATGTTAAAAAAATATTTTATTATAAAAGTAGAACTTAACCTTTTAAAATTAAGTTGAGTTAAAGTGATTTAAAGTTGAGGAGATTAAATAAATAATTATTTTAATAAATTAAAGTTGATAAAAAGAATGTTGGAGTTGAGTTTTTATTTTTAAGATTTTATTATTTTTAAAGTTGAGTTCGTCTTGTTTTGGAATTGCATTCTTTCAACTCTGGTATCCGGGTTTTCTATATAAGAGAGTCGGGAGACCATTTGGAGGGATAATTTAATTAGGTTTTGAAGAATTCTCTCTTGACTTGAATTTTTGGAGGATTAAAGTTTTGGTCTTTTTGAAAGCTTTGGGTTTTCAAGATTTGGAATTGATTTTCAATTCAACTTTGTGTATTAAGGTAGGGTTCTAAAATACTTAAAAATTGTCCATTAAAATCATTATCTTTTTCATGTTTGATTAGATCTTATGTGCAAATGATATGTGTTTGTTAATAAGATGTGTTTCTTTGATAATCATGAATCTTTTGGAAGGAAAATTTGATTAGGGTTTTCTTTAAAAGTTTTACTTTGATTTGTTTTCAATTATGACATTCCATGGTTTTGAGGGTTTTGAAAGAGTTCATTTTTAGAGAAAATACATGATTTTAAAATAGAAATATAGATTTTCATATGTGAAAGAAAGATATATTCACTTGCATGCTCTTTAAGGAAGATATATTCAGTTGCATATTACTTAGGAATGATATATTCAGTTGCATGTTATTTAGGAAAGATATATTCAGTTGCATGTTATTTAAGGAAGATATATTTAGTTGCATGTTATTTAAGGAAGATACATTCAATTGCATGTTATTTAAGGAAGATATATTCAATTGCATGTTATTTAGGAAAGATATATTCAGTTGCATGTTATTTAGGAAAGATATATTCAGTTGCATGTTATTTAAGGAAGATATATTCAGTTGCATGTTGTTTAAGGAAGATATATTTAGTTGCATGTTATTTAAGGAAGATATATTCAATTCCATGTTATTTAGGAAAGATATATTCAATTGCATGTTATTTAAGGAAGATATATTCAGTTTCATGTTATTTACGAAAGATATATTCAGTTGCACGTTATTGATGAAGATATATTCAGTTGCATGTTATTTAAGGAAGATATATTTAGTTACATATTATTTACTGAAGATATATTCAGTTGCATGTTATTTAGGAAAGATATATTCAATTGCATGTTATTTGAGGAAGACATATTAGTTGCATGTTATTTAGGAAAGATATATTCAGTTTCATGTTATTTAATGAAGGTATATTCAGTTGCATATTATTTAGGAATGATATATTTAGTTGCATGTTATTTAAGGAAGACATATTCAGTTGCATATCATTTAGAAAAGATATATTCACTTACATGTTTTTAAGAAAGATATATTTATTTGCATGTAGTGGTATTCTATTTTTTTTAAAATTATTTTTAAAAATAAAATAAATAATTTTTTTTGGGAATTTGCATGTAGTGATGTTCTATATTTAGAAATTCTTTTTTTAGGAAAAATAAATAAATAAATAAAAATTTAAGAAAATTTCATATAAGAGAATTCTTTTATAAAAACAAAAATAAGAATAATAATGATATATAATTAAATATTATTTGATGAGAATTTAATATTGATGTGTTTATTATTGGAGTTTTTGGTTGTTGTGTTTGATTGTTGGTATGGGTAGCATTAAGTTGGCTTTTAAGAATTGTTATCAGAGGCTTGAGATTTTACCTTTGTACTATGGCATATGTATTTACAATGTTTGTAATGTGATAATGGTTTTGATCTTTTTACCCAACCTTTGTTCATTTTAATCTCATTAGTTTTGATTAAGTAGAAGCGGGTTTTGAAAGGACCCCAAACCTTTTACAAAGTGCTCAAAGATATACCATTAAAAGCATGACAAAGTTTGTGCCACAACACCCAAGAACAAAAGTAGGAAAAAAAACACAGAGCAACTACTAATATACAAAAGGCTGCACCAAAAGAAACAGAACAAGACAACCCAACAAAAAGATAGGACAACAAAAAGAGAACTAAATACATTTCATAAGGTCCCCAGCTTGGACCACCATTATTTGTATATGATTAGAATATTTATTGATTTTTTTCAGCTCCTTATCTTCTTTGGTCTCAGTCTTCCTGGTGCTCGCCCAAGTGCGCTTTCTAGGTCCTGGAGCCTCCTTCAGGTCCTTCACCTCCTTCTCACCTTTAGTTTGATCCATCTTGTTGACTAGGATCCTAACATGATCAGTATAGGCTTTGAGAATGACATGACTCTACTCCCCAATTTTCCTCTAGTATCCTCTAATTTCTCCACTCTATTTTCCAAAGTGTCAAGCCTACTCTTGAAGTCCCCTTCAGTAACCATGGCCTCTTTCTCTTTCAGGCTTTTTTCCAGATTGAAAACCTTATCAACCATGGCAGCATAAGCATCCACTTTTCCTACAACATCCCTCATTTCCTCAAGGAACACAACAACCAGTTTTTCTCCTATGGTCATCTTCTTAAGGAGATTGACTTCACACACCATCATACTCATTTTCTCTTTGATCATGCCGACATCATCCATCAGCTTCCCCAGTGTACAAGTAAAATCCACAAGGAAATTTTTATATTTCATCACAACACTAACCCCACTTTTCTCCTTGTCTGCAATCACCTTGGTCCCAAGAATATCTTTATCAATTCTCCCCACAATTTCTTCCATGACCTAGTTAGCTTCTTGCAGGTTTTTCTCCTCCCTCAGCAAAGAATTTTGGCCCTCATCCAGATTGCCTAAATCCCCATCCAAATACCCTTCATCCCCAATCTCCTCACCAATCTTTTCCTCATTACCTTGTTTCTTCATCTGCTCAAAGTCCTCATCATCCTCAGAAGAAATGACAATGTTCTTCTTACGAGGGCTTTTATTACTTTTGGTTTTTTTCCTACTTCTACTAAGATCCCCTCTTTTCCTTTTGCCTCCAACATTCTCCCCTTCTTCCTCACAGTCATCCTCTTCAATATCCTTATCAATAGAAGAATATTCCACATCAGTCTTACCCTTCTTTTTCTTAGAGAGAGTATATTTTTATGATGTTATGGTTTGAGGACCAGTATGAATTTTGTGATGTTTGGTCTGAGGACCATTGTGTGTTCCTATTGGCATCTATGGAACTAATATTTGATCATTGTACTTCTATGAGATTTATAAAATTTATTTGAGACTTATGAGCTTAGGGTAGGTTATCTAGGTGTTAGAGGGGAAGTGGTTTGTTTTGGAGGCACCGGAGCCCAAAAGTGGTTGTCTATGTATCATTTCCAAGTTACTTAATAAAGTGATAACTTAAATACATTGAAAGTTTTAAAATGAATTAATAAGATGTCTATGTTCCTCACCCATACCTTGAGTGCTAGTATAGGCTAGGATGGAGTGTGAGATAATGCTTTATGTCTACATGGAATTGGATATAGCATAGTTGGTACCTTATATGTATGAGATTATTATTGATACCACATAGAGCCACTAGGGGGCGGAGTCTACAGAGACTTCCAGGGTAACTCTAGAGTTGACTCATGTGATGAAACTTCTCTTTATGCATCTTAGGTTTCCTACATGTGTTGGTTGCCTTTGAGATTAGTATGTTTATTTTTACAACTGGTGTTGTACCTTTTTTGAGATAAAGAGCTTCTAGGATCCCTTTCTTAGTTTGTATTATGGTTTATTTTGGTATTTGATATTTAAGTGGGGTTTGTTGTTATCTCCTCAACATGGTGGGAGTGAAATTTTTGGTTCCACGTGGTTGGGTAGTAGTGATTCTATTACCATTGAGATTTTGACATTCGTGATGGTATTGGATGATTCTTGTTGTTTTTACCTTCTTCTTGTTCTTGTTAGAGACTTTCTCTTATCTTTCATATATTGTACTTGTACTTTATATCTTGGTTTATTATTACATACCCAGTGACTTGTGCAGTGGATGTTGATTGTTATGTTTACCTTGTGGTATCAGTTGTATCTGTGTTTTTATTTATGAGATGATGTATTTGTTATTATTTTTCCTTATATGGAGATTTTATATTGTCTATTGTATTTAGTAGATTAATTAACTTACATAATTCTACGTCATGGAACCCTTAGAAATTATAATCTATAAATGAGTTACATTTATGAGTTAGTATTGACTTATGTCATATTGCTTCCACTTTGTCATTCATTGTTATTGTGTAAAATCTTAAGAAAAAAATTATTCTATAAACTTAGTGACATGTTTTAGGTTAATTTCTCTTGGGTTCTCTAGCGGGGCATTACACTCTCCTAGGTTGAATTTTTCAATCTATTTGGGAGAGATATCCCCTCTCATCTACAACATTTTTTTTCTATTCGCTTCTCCAATCTATAGCTTTTGGCATCTCATAATACCACATATTCCAACAATTTTTCAGATATCTAAAAGAAGTGTTTTGCATCCCCCTAATGCACTTTCAACATGCAACATTATATATTTTAATTTGTAGATATTATTCTTTATTGAGGCGTTGCATAATCTTTTGAGGTGTTAATAGAAGATATGGTATTTTTATATTAATTTTGTACTCCATAACTCATTTTTTACCCTCAAATATACTTTAAGGTCCTTAGATTATTTATGCACAAGACATTTAATAAAAGAAGAATCAAATATGCTATGTATTACCTTAAGATCCACAATACCTTGTGAGAAGTAACTATGGTGACTTTTGATTGTGCAAAATACAATGTCAAAAGATTGTTGGAAACTGACTATTTGGATATATTTTAATTGGATGTAATTTTTTTCATGAAAACTAGCCAAAATATGTGGAATTATCTTGTGAAGCTTCTCTCCAGAGGATTTTTCTCTAGCCTTCATAAATCTCCATAAATTAAAAATATTGGAAATTTATCAACATGTTAATTTCTCTTAAACCATTAAGGATATGACTATAAAACTTTTTTCAAACTTTGAAAAATACCTTTAATAACATCATTGCAAAAGGATTTGACCCCAATCTTCATCAATTTCATATAATGAATTTTCTAATGAAAATTTTCCCAATAGCTAAAACAACTCAAGTGCAGAAACTTCAATTCTCCAAATTAGATAAACTCCAAGGATTCCTACTAATGGGATCTATGCCAAGAATACTAAAGTAAACTAAAATGGAGATAAAACATTGAACCAACATTTTTTTGGTTGATGTGGGATCATCTATGGACCTAGATGCATCTGCATCATTCAATCATACATTTATGTATATGTATATGTACATGTACATGCATATGAATTATACTATATATATGGTTTGATTAGGAGAGATGATTAATATAGTATCTAAGGGGTACTATTGTCAAGCTAGCTCACATGTAGCATTCTTAATGCAATACACTTCGACAAATAGAAAGGAGATTAGGAGATCAACTCACACGAGATAGGATTGATGATGAAGTGCAATATGGTTTTTTATTTTTCTTGTGGTATGAATAAAAATTTTCTAATCACACTTTTGTGTATTACTCTCCTTTTGATGACCCACTCTTCAAGAAATGGAAAAGACAAACTAAGGAATATGGACAAGTGAGGGATGGGCAGCATAGGTGGCAAGATGAAAAGGGAATGAGTAGGAGGTGAAGACATGCTAAAAAGTTTAACAGAGTATCTTAAGAGAGATATTTTGAATCTATACCTTAGCACTTTGTGTGAGTGTTTAGGAAGCATTCTTGAGACTTTTGCTTGATCCTAGCTAGTTTGTTGGGAGGGGAGTGTATTTTATGTGGTGTAACCCTTGAGTTGTGCCTTGATTCTCTCTGTGGTAGTATGTATATACTTGTTGAATGATGACATCTCAAAGGACTAGAGAATTAAACAAAGGCTTTTTATAACTAAAGAGCACATCACACCTTGTAGAAATGTATTCATAGACAACATTTAGTGGTAGAGGACATTGCCAATAATGTAAAGGTTCAAATATCTTGCCCAATGTTAGAGGTGATGTTATGGTGTTGTAAATGTGATTCTAAAATTCAAGAATTGATTGTGACGTGGTTGCTCACTCTAAGAAAATGCAAAATAAAAAAGGAATTGTGTGTTTAGAGTGGCCTACATAATTTTCCCCTCCACCCCTCTTTTTGACTTATTTTTATGGAGATTATTATGAAGGGTGGCTCGAGATAATCCCCCCTCCACCTTGTGCATTACACAGGATATTTTAAAGACTGGTTGTTTGAAGTCATAGTAGGTTGTAGACAATATTGCCTTTTTTTTGTTTTGTATAATCATGTAAAGATAACATTAAGATAATTACTAATAATATACAAGTTTTTTATTAATTTTTTTAAGGCTTGAGATATATTCATTTGATTTGAACTAGTGTGTGCTTTGTATGGGCAATAGTTGGTGTTTTCAACAAAATGATAGGTGTAAAAGTTGATTGTTAGTCTCAGTGGTATCAAACTTTATTGAGAGATTTGGTGAATCCATTGGTTAATTTTGAATCTAAATGTTAAAGTCATTTTTTTGTGACTCCTAGTTGCCTAACCCAAGTCACAAAGAGGTAAAGTCAACCCAAGATTGTCATTTCTACAAGTGTGAATTTGATCCTTGACAAGAAATAAGTGGATTGAAGGTTGATGCTTGACTGTAAAGATAAATACAATAAGAAACAAATAAAACTCAAATTGCATACCCAATAAGAAGCCCGCCTTTTTGTCCTCTTTTTATTTTATAGAATTAAAGTCAAAATAAATAAGAAAAATGTAAGATATACGTTTTTTACCATTAATATATAGACACTCTTCAAATGATGATATTTGCATGGACCAAATTACTTGAAACAAACGTCATTATCGCAAAATCTATTGTGAAAAGAAACAATAACAACATATTTTACCATTAACATAAAGACACTCTTCAAATCATGATGTTTATATGGACCAAACTACTTGAATTAAAAGTCCTAATCACAAAATCTATTGTAACAGTAACAATAGCCCCTTTAAACAATGAGTTTTTCACATCTCAGCTCTTAAATTAGAACCCATCGAAAACTTTCATTTCATTTCAATCCTTATTTATATAAACTTAAAAGATTATCTTCAAAAGGGTGGATGTTAACGTCCAAGGAGTACCACTTAGACCTAACTTCTCAAAAATAATGAGAGCTTGTCGTTTAACCAGTCAATCATTTAAGTATCATCCTAAAAATCATTACTGCGGAGATCAGCAGGCAGGAAGATAAATCTGTCTAGTTAGGTTAGCTTAACTCTTCTTTAGCTTGGGGACCTCTCAGACATTTCCAAGGGAGAAAACGTGTTTATAAGGATCAAAGCTGTACCCAATAGTGATTGACATGATTGATTTAACAGGTATTGACAATGGCAGAGCGTACTGCCCCTGAGACTCAAATAGCTCTTCAAGCCTCCAGGAATCGGGAGGAAAAATTCAAAGTTCATGTGACCCAAGTCCACCATGTGACCACCCGCTCAAAAAAATGCAAATGTGAATCTTAGGCTTGAGGTTTATTGGCAAGCACTTTTGAAGGGATCTCATCATGCATGACGCCCTACGGTGGACCTCTTGTTTTCTCACCATTGATGGCCTGCCAATCGGACCCTGGTCATATGGACACGTTTGTGGGTTCTTTTTTAATTTGTTTTTTCCTTAGGATATTATATTTATGTGGACCAAAATCTCTCAGACCAAAAAGATGAGATAACTAGATCAAATTCCCTATCCTCATTGGTCACCCACTAAAAAAACCCTCTAAATAAAAAGCAGTGCCTACTATTTCAAATACCCACCTAAAGTTCTTGAAAGTTGCTGATGTTTTACCATCATCATAATAGAACCTAATCTAGTTGAGGCCTGATACGTGAACAAGGATTGATTGGGTTCTTCAATGGTGAAGGAGGAAGAAGAAGAAGATTGGCACAGTCCTGAAGAATGGGATAGAGGGTCTCAAGAGGATCACAAAGATTTCTTGAGGGGAGTCAGAGGGTGGAGAATGAGTGTGCCAAAGCTCTGTGATGTGTGTCAAGTGTCAAGCTCTGAGCTTTACTGCAGAGACCACACTGCACATATGTGTATGGTTTGTGATGTTAGAATCCATGGTGGTAGTGGTAGTAACAAGAAAGTGACCTCATCCTTGTGCCATGAAAGAGTTTGGCTCTGTGAAGTGTGTGAACATGCTCCTGCTTCTGTCACATGTAAGGCAGATGCTGCAGCTCTGTGTGAAGCATGTGATTCTGATATCCACTCTGCCAACCCACTTGCTAGGAGGCATGAAAGAGTCCCTGTGACCCCATTTTATGAGTGTCCTAATGTGCAGGTCAATAATAACACAACTGCTACCACTAATACAAAGTATAGCTTTGACTGCAATGACATCCTAAATGATGATGGAGTTGTTGAGCATTTGGAAAATGATGAGGAGGATAATGAGCATGGTAATTTGTTGCACCACAGGACTGATCAGAATGGTAATGATACTGAAATATGCTCTGTAGAAGAGGTCTCTGCTGTATCATGGTTGATTCCTGAAGCCAATAAGAACAATCTGAGAGTTGTTACTGAATCAGGGGGAGATGATGAAAAGACAGTGAAGGATAAGCTCAAGTTCAAGGCCTATTTGCAAAGTATTGAGTTTTTACATGATGTGGGTGATCCTTATGTGGGTTTGGAATACCTGGCCTCTAATGAAACAACACCAAGAAATTGTGCAGATGCAGTGCCCACTCTTCATATGGGGACAGACAGCATGGTTCCTGTTCATAGTCCTGAAGTGATTGAGCATTCATCTACCAAAGTTTCTTACGAGTCAGGATCATTGGATGCAGATGAACCCAAGAGAATTTATTACAGAACTCCATCTCTCAACCACAGCGTAAGGAACTTTAACATCTCTTTAGTTTTGTTTTTTTTAATATTATGTGAGAGTCTTATTGTAGTTCTTTCTTAGATATGGAAGACCTAAAGGCTACCGGATCTACTCCAAAAACCCCTCTCCTTCAAAAACTGATAAATTGATAGAGCTTTGCAATTCCTAAATAATTTATTTGCCATTTAAACAATAAGGAATTCACTTTATCCATATGAAATATAACTACAACCATGAGAAAGAAATGGCAAACGCCTGTCAATCAAGTGACAGATAGTAGAAATTATTTGTCATATTTTAAGGATATTCAAGATCCGTTTTACACGTGAGGTTAGACAACACCAGGCATAATTTCTAATTTCACATTAGAGTTTATAGCTTAATGACAGTCAGAAACAGTCCAGACACTTCCAAACTTCGGTCCATTATCTTTTTGCAGGGACCGTCTCATTACCCTAAAGCAAAATCTGTACTTCTAATAGACAGTCCCTTAAAGCAAAACTTTATGTAAAAACTTCTGGATTAGATTAATTTTAATAGATGATCACACTTTATAATCTATATTCTTTTCTTATTATCTCATTCTGACATAGATGATCTCTTTGTAATCCATTTTTACTTTATTATCTCATTCTGATAATAGATCAGAAAATATAATTCCAAACACTGATGAAAAATTATTGTACAATTGTTATACATAATCTAACTGAAACTCCTGTTTTTATTGATTATTGAGTATTCAACTGAATATGCTTTGGGATTTCATTGAGAATTTCCTAACCCTATTAATATGTGGGTTCCAATCATATCTGCACTCTAAACAAATGGTCTTATAGCTTGCTCGTTAAATTCTAAGCTTGATTTAAAGTAATAAAGATAACAGTAACTGTAGATATCCTGATTAAGATATACAGTAGATACAGAAATAAAGTAAGATTTAGTAAGAGCAGTGTTTTAGACTTTGCATACTTTTTTTATTTGCTAAATATTAAAATCTCATAAACTGTTGGACCTCATACACATTATTAAAAATATTCATTTATTCGTTAAAAAATTCTTTACTATTCAGAAAGTACTGATTGCTGAGCCTTGTGTTGTACCAGTTCCATATTTAGAAAATACCCACGTCTTTTATTTGCATTTTGCTTTGTCAATTGCATGGGTTTTAAATCACTATATTCTCCTGTGAAAATTGATTACTGAGGGCAATATCTTGTGTACAATCAAGATTAGTAAAAGAAATTGATTACTGAGTGCAATATCTTGTGTACAATCAAGATTAGTAAAGTATGCTGTACTTGAATCTGTTCCTTTGGTGGCATCAATGAAAATACACTACTGTGATAGCCAAGCACATCTGCACCCAAACGAAATGCACGTTGTAGTGTTCTGAATGGTTTTAGGAGAGTGCAGTTATAGTTGGATGTTGTTAAGTTCTATACAAAATGTATCACAGAAAAAAGAAAAAAAGAAAAAGGACATTTTGTTCAATTTTTTATTTATTTTACAATACAGAGAAAATAGATCATACAAAACAAATGTTGAAAATTTTACGAAAATCTAGCGTTTTTGAGTTTTTCAAATTTAGTCAAAGGTGCATTTTGTATAGAGCTTAACCGCATCTTTCATAATTGAGTCTCTAAATTATGAATTTTTCAAATTATTTTCATATATTTTTAATTTATATGAGAATGTTTATAATTATAATGAAGGTTTTAGATTCAGATAATCAAATATGTTGTCATATCAGTATATTTGGTGTGCACAATTGAATCCAGAAACTAATACTGATAGTAATATGGATTGTGGAAATCTAATGGATCTGATTTCCAAAAAGAGTTTTGAAAAGTGCAACTTAGTTGCTGTGAATTAATTTTTATTGGTAGACTGATGTGATATCACATGATTTACTGTCTTTTAGACTTAAGAATTTCTTTCATTTAATTATGAATACTTATGATCAACACTGACAACTTTAAAGCCACAACAACTTCCAGTACACTATTAAAAATATTAAACATAAAATCAACCTATTCTAGAGGAGAGGACCCAAATAGTTGAGTACCCTAACTTCCTACTTTTCAAAATCTGACATAAAATTTTGAAATTGCTCCCAATGTTTTTTTTTCATTCTGTAGCTTGACAAGTCCTTTGCCTATAACTAAGATTTCAGGACCACATCATTAAATATGAGGCTACATCAGCATGCTTTTTGCCAAGGTGTACAAAACAGCTCAACTAATCAGAATAGAAATAACAACTTTAAATCACAATTAGAAATACAATATTAACAACAATATTAAATATTAAATCAATAAATATGAATTATTAAATCAATAAATACTATAACAACTATTAAAACACTCTTAACTACTAAATCCTCTAACCTCTCACAACAATTAAAACTACTCATTTACAAAAACTTTTAGGCCAACTTCAATAAAACCTTACAGAGTCATGCCACGGAAACCATTGATGAGCTATGCCTTGTACATATTAAGTTATTACTAGTTTAAATAACCCACTTCTTTTATTTGTGTTTTGCCTATCAATCACATGTGTTCAAGTAGCTACGAATATTCTTATTGCAAATTGTTTACGACTTGCATATCTTGTGTACAACTAATCAATATATTAATATTATTCTGTACTTGATTCTCTCCAGATGCATGTTTTTCGAAGCTTTGCCTATTTGCCATTGCAAATTGCACAATGCTCGTATTAACTACTCAAATAGGTTCTCTGCTCAAGTTGCCTAGTTGCCCTTGATAGGATCATGAAATTATCCTGTTCAGTACAACTTTGTTTTTCCATTCATTTTATATATTTCTTGTGATAATATCTCTTGTACTGTGCATCTAAGTATTGTTACTATTTTATTGGCATTTCATACAAAAATAAAAATAATTAATAGATCATCCTAATTTTGAGTTTTTCAAAATTATATGTAGGTATTTTAAATTATTTGTAGTTTTGTACAGTCATTTATTTCTGAAACATTCGATTTCAATAATTTATAATAATCTTTGCAATGTGCTTTTAGATTTAACTGTGTAGAAAGTATTTGTATCATTATTTTTATCACATTCTATGATGATTCGACTGCGTAGAAATTATTTGCATCAACATTTCAGATCACACTCTATGATCTATAATAGATCATGAAGTATGATCTGAAATATTGATCCAAACAGTTTCTACGTAATTGAATCCAGAAATACATTGCAATAAGCAATTTAGTTATCAAGTCCTCTGTCTTGGTTGGGATTCCACATAATCAAATATGTTACCTCATCAATATACTTTTTGTAAAAATAAATAGTTTATAAACGTAACATCACATAATTGATTGCTTCATAAGATTTTAAAAAATATTTTATATTATAAATATAACTATAACTATATAATGCTCCACAAAGAAGTTCATTTTGATCAACTCCTATTTCTCCTACAGAAACCCACTGTATTATAGAATGCTCTCCCTAGCACCCAAGAAATTAATGTGTCCTCACCAGGGACCCATGAAAAGTTATATTGGCATCATGGGTAGCTGAGGAGAGACACAGGCTGTTCTCCTAAGCCCAATGATACATCATCTCCAGTGATCAGCACAGGTAGTTCAATTTCTTTAACAAAAATGAAAGTTCTCTGGTAAGGAGACCTTGAGCACTCTTCTCTATTTTTATCAACTTCAACCTGTGCAGTTTCATTGACATGTTTGGATTAAAGTTCTACAGTCTATAACAATATTGTGCTTAGTTTCTAAATTTATTTCTTCGACGTTTGAAATCAAATTCTATGATCCATCATTAAGAAAAAATAACCAGACAAAAGAGTAGACTAGAATGTTTTTATTGATTTCTTTAAATAGACATTGACGTTGTCTTCATATTGCAGGCATCCTCCTCTTCAATGGACTAAATGTTTTTATTGATTTCTTTGAAAGTAGGCATTGACGTTGTCTTCATATTGCAGGCGTCCTCCTCTTCAATGGAGGTAGGAATTGTCCCAGAGAGCAGTATAAATGAGATTCCAGGGCATTTGAATGAGCTATCGAGGGGGTCATTTGAGATTCCTCCAAGAGGGTTTGTTCATCCGGGGAGCCATTTGGAGAGCATGGGAAGAGAAGCAAGGGTGCTGAGGTACAGAGAGAAAAGAAAGAACAGAAAGTTTGAGAAGACAATAAGATATGCTTCTAGAAAAGCCTATGCAGAGACTAGGCCCCGCATCAAAGGCCGGTTTGCAAAGAGAACAGATGTGGAGGAAGGTGAAGTTGAAGTGGAACAAATGTACTCGTCATCATCTTCCCTCATATCTGATCAGGGATATGGAGTAGTTCCATCTTATTGATTAATCAATGCAAATTCTTCTCTTCCACCCCTGTAATTCTACTTCTAATTGTATTTTTTTGATTTGTTCCTGCAATGTTTATCTAGGGATGCCGGTATATAAACTCTAGGTTTTTTTTTTTAATGAAATGCTATTTTTCTGTCATTTGTACAAAAATTCAGTCTTCCAATGGTCCCCATTATTGCTGTTTTGGATTATAGAATGCATAAGGAAATGAATCAAATCTTCAGAATGGAAGAGCAGATGCATTCTTACAAATTTGAAGAGTCTCGGATCAACCCAACTTCCCTCTTCCCTTTGATTTGTTTATGTAACTTTCCAGCTCTCGTTTTCTCCCTTATAGCTATTATTTTTAAGTGTACACAGTTTTAACAGCGATTGTAGTACACAGTTTTAACAGCGACTGTAGATCTGCAAAATACCATTGTAGAAATGCTGTACTAAAAAGAAAGCTATGTCAAGAAATAGCAGCTTATTCTCTTTGGTTTAGATTTGTTTTTTCGAAGATCACGACTTTTTCTGCTAACTATCAAAGATATTTCATGACTTTTTTAAGAGATGATCAGCCATTGCAGAAGATTACTGGGTTTTAGAATTTTTTTCCCACAAGATCATAACTTTTTCTTCCAAATTATCAAAAAGATTCATGGTTTGTTTAGAGATGGTCTGTCATTGTAGGATTAACACTGGGTTTTCCCGTTAACATTGCATTGTATGTAATACTTTTCTTGGAGTTGATCTAGAAAAGGGCACATAAGATGAGACTTCTTTCGTCTTCTACATCACAGTACCTTGAATGACCCATCTTTAGAATAAATATCTAAATATAAATGTATTATTACCTTAGGTCAAATAGGAATGCTTATAAATTCATTCAATTCATTTTTTAATTACTTTAACAAATAAGAATTTTGAATAAGATTTATATAATTATATTTATATTTTAATGTAAACAATTTTTAAATTATTTGTCTTTTTATTGATCAATATTAGAAAGGACAAAAATCAAGATTTTCAAAAATAATTTGTGAAAGTGTTTAATTCATCTAATCAAATGTCAATTGTATTTATGACTTGAATGACATGATTAATATTATATGTGTAATTTATTTATTATTGATTAATTTTAATTGTAAAATAATGTCATTCACTTTTTATTAAAATGTTGTAATACTTGAGTTTTGTGGTAAAATTGTCAATTCTATTATTTTTAATAGCAATGTGTAATATTGTAGATGTGACTAGTGACAAAATAATTAAATTTGAAAGTTATATTATTTTATTGATTTCAATTATTTATTTGTGTTGTACATTTTTCACATTTGTTTATTTTTATTAATGTATCAATTTTTGGATTTGGATTCTTAAAGTTAAAAGCTTGAAAAATTCTAACCTTTAGGCTATTTGAAAAAAGTAGTGACTTCTAACAAATTAGTAAACAAATCCTTTGCGGTTGTAGCCCAAGTTTTTTAAGATTTATTGAAAGTCTTTCGAGTCTTTGATATCTTGGTTTGCTTTACAAAACAATGTAAATTAGTAGTCACATGCCTCTGTGCATGCAATAGTGAGCTGATTGGAGATTTGATTTTTACCTATAAAGCTCTATGTCATATGAACAAATTGTGATGAGGAAAGGACCAATAATTTCATTTTGATTGTTGAGAAACCTTACAATATATATTATCGTTTTATTTTTTATTTTGTTTCTATGTACATGATTACAGTTACATGACATTTTGTGTATTACTACCACTATAAAATCCCTCTTGACATAATAAATGATAGTGGGTTTTAGTTTTGCAAACTATGACACCAATGAGTGGAGTGAGGCTTGAAAATTTAAAGCTATAAGATATACTTTGATTTAAATGTAGCTACAATAGTTAGGGTTTATAAGTTTTTTTCGATAACACAGTGTAAAAAAATATACACCAGAACTTGATGTGTTAGTTGGGGTAGCTTGGACAGTTGTTTGTCCATACCCAAGAATTTAGTAAATAATTATTTTTCTGGCCAATTTTTTGGGAATGGGATAATTATTTATTATTTTAAGTGATCATTCCTTTAGGGACATGTAATAACTGTGTGTGAAAATTGTACCTGATCTGTAGACACAACACTTCAGTAAAACATTAGAGGTTAGCTATAATCAAAATCGTGCAAAATTAAAAGCTATCTAACCAAGCGATTTACTGCCTTCTAGTAGGTGCGAGATTAATGTTCTCAGATTATTATCGAGATCAGTGACCTAGACGACACTTAAATGAAGGATTTGAATGCAATTGATCTAGATATGAGATTGAATGCAATTAAGCTATTTTTTTGGTATTTTTCTATGCAATAAGAATGAATGAAAAACTGATATGAAATTAATCTATATGAAAACTGATATGCTATGCTAATCTAACAATGATATGAAATATGAATGCAAAAATAAGATTGATCTCACAAAAATGCCGATTCGCAAGAGCTTTGATTCTTCAATTCCAATTCTCCAGCGTGATTGTGCAAAATATGAGATGATTTGTGAAGAGCTAAAGCCTTAATTTATAGAAATCCAGGGCTTTGGAGGTGCATGAGAAAAGCCATAAATCACTCAAATTAACTCATCTTGATTTTTGAGTTATCTGATCATGAAAGATAGTTAATTCTCAAAATCATGCAAAAACATGCAAAAACAGCTTTTTAACTCAAATTAGAGTTTAGATCAGCTTTTTGAACTCCAAAAGGATGTTGAGTTCCAAAAAGTCAATAACTTGCATTGATTTTCTGATTTGGAGTTTAACTGTTTCTTTTGAATATGCATAATAATTAAGAATTAAATAAATAAATAAAGTGATTTATCCTCAACTCAACTGATTTTTGAAAATAAATAATTAATTTATGGGTTAATTAACTATTTTACCAAACTTTTATTAAAAATTATATTATTAAATAATGACAACATGCTTTAATTAATTAAATAAGAATTTAATCAATTAAAGATAGGAATTTTGATTTATTGTCAAAATGAAATAATATAATTAATAATAGATAGAATTAAATTTAATTAGACAATTAAGTGGCAAATATTAAATCTAATTAATTAAATATGAAAATATTCAATTAATTAAATTTTTAGGATAAATGTGATTTATCGCCAAATAATCATTAAATTAAAGATAATTAAGATAATTAGGAATATTACTAGGAATATTCCCCGATGCAAAATTTAAGATAATCAATTATGATTCGATGATGTTAAAGATGTGCCTTAGGTTAGGACTTTGATGTCGATTTCGTTCGAATTGAAGATGTAGGAGATTAATGAACTTATAGCCCATTTTTGGGGTATTACAATAACCAATTAGTTAGGGTTGTTAATGTCTAAATTATTTCAGCTGTTGATTGAGAATAAATCTCGACCGTTAGTCTTCCAACGAGGGTAGTATAAAAGGGGGTCATTGGGCATTTGGAGAACACAAGTTTGAGAAGCATTTGCAATGTTAGCAAATGAATTTGAAGTATTAGCAAATAGTCTTGTAGTGATAGCAAGGGCATAGTGATAGTGTTGGAGATAGCACTTGTGGGATCTCAATAGGAGAAATTGGGAGATTGTCAGAGCTCTCCCAAAAATAGGCAAGCAGTTTTTGTATCTCTTAATTTGTTGAAGTTTAATATAAGTTCCTCATTTGCAGTACTAGTTTTCCCTTTGGGGTTTTTCTAGGGACACTTTCTCTAAAAATATCATGTTCATCGTGTTGCATATTTTGCATCTGTGTTTTTATTTGTGAAGTTGCAGTTGTGTTATTATTCAATATTTGATGTGAATTAAGTTTCGGCAGTTAAATAATCTTTATAAGATAGGAGATTAATAAATCAATAACAACAATGGAATTTTCACATGGTATCATAGCTAAGTTGAAGGTAGAGTAGGTTTACCCTAGGCAAAGGAAAATCGAGGGTATATAAAACCTAGTTCGACTTCTTTAGAATTATTATCTCTTTTATCCTTTGAGATGGCCTCAGCTAGTTTGAGAGATCAAGACAGATTGGATGGAGCCTCAAATTTTGGTGTCTGGAAATCCAAAATTTCTTTATTGTTGGAAGAGAATGGTATCAAGGAATATGTGACCAGTATTGTAGTTGTACCTACAGACCCACCATAGCTCTTAGCATATAAAAAGGATCATGCCAAGGCGAGGAGGCTAATCCTTGATGGTGTCAAGGACCATATAGTTCTGCATATTAGATACAATGAAGAAGATGTGGGATACCATTTTGAATCTGTACTAGAATGCTACCACTAATTAGAAGATAATTCTCAAGGAAAAGTTGAGGAATACCAAGATGATCAAGGGAGAATATGTTACAAGTTACCTCACAAGGCTTAGACTTGTCAAAGATGAGTTAGCAGTTGTTGGAGATAAGTCAGATGATGATGAATTAGTAAGGATAGCCCTAAATGGGTTTACTAAGTAGTGGGATGTCTTTGTTCAAGTTATTAATGGATGAGACACCTTACCGAGTTGGGATCGACTATGGAGTGATTTCACTCAAGAGGAGCTTAGAGTAAGTATTGTCAATGGAGCCAACAATAAGAGTCAGGAAAGTGAGGTAGAACAAGAGAACGTTGCCCTAGCCGGAAAAGGGAAAGTGAAGAAGGGGTCAAGTAAAGGATCAAATCTGTAAAGTGAGAAGGACTTATCTAAGATCAAGTGCTTTGGTTGTCACGAGTTTTGCCACTATGTTAGTGATTGCCCACAAAGAAAGAATGACAAGAAAGGCAATATGCAGGTGGAAGCTTCAACAAGTGTAGATGAGCTCTCTAGTAGAATGGAGGATGAGTTTGCAATCATAGATTGTATGGTTAGCTCAACCTCACAGAGTGTCAGATATATAGATAGTGGGGAGTCATTTCATATTACATGAGTTAGATAGTACTTATCTAGTTATAAGGAGGACACTAGAATCTAGATTTCTATGGGGAACTTGTTCAAACTCAACCCAGTTAGGAAAGGGAGTGTTCAGTTTCAGAGGGAGAATGACAAAGTGATTCCGCTTCATCATGTGTTGTATGTGTCAGACTTATGTATGAATCTGATTTCCATATATGTCCTTAAGTATAAAGGGTATAATGTACTCTTTAGAGGGGTGCATGTGTTGATCAAGCATAAGGATTTTAAATCACCCATATCTATTGGAGTTAGGAGTGGTTGGCTTTATAGACTGTAGTTTGATACTCCTAAGGCACTCATGAGCAACAGTAATCCTAGAGATCAAGGAGAGCTATGGCATATAAGGGTGGGTCATATACATCATGGAGCACTTTAATTGCTTCATGAGATAGTGACAAGTGTTCCAGAGGTGAGCACATAGCATGATGATGTATGTAAGAGATGTGTGTTGGGGAAGTTTATGAAATCAACTTTTCCAAGGAGTGACTCTAGATCCAAGGGTGTTCTTGATCTAGTAAATTTAAATATATGTGGACCAATGTTGACAAAGTTTCTAAGAGGTTATGAGTACTTTGTTACTTTTATTGTTGATTTCTATAGAAAGACTTGGATATACTTCTTGAAGACCAAGGATGAGATTTTCAGTCACTTCCAAGAGTTCAAGGCTCTTGTGGAGAACACAACAGGAAGGAAGATAAAGGCTCTTTGGTCAAACAATGGAGGTGAGTACAAAGGGAATGAGTTCCAAGAGTTCTGTACCAGGGAAGGAATCAAGAGAGAGTGGATTGCTCCTTACAACCCACAACAAAATGGGGTTGCTGAGCGGAAGAATCGTTCCACATTAGAGGCAGCAAGGGATATGCTACATGACTAGGATATGCCATGTTACTTATAGGAAGAGGCATGTAGTAAGATAGTATACATATAAAATAGGGTTCCGTATAAGGTATTCGGCAAGATGACACTAGAGGAGGCTTTCATAGGGAAGAAGCTAGATGTTAGTCACTTCAGGATATTTGGAAGTTTGGCATATTGTCACATTCCAAGGGATACTCGTACCAAGTTAGATCATACTACAAAGAGGGGGTACTTTGTGGGGTACAGTGCAACCTCAAATGCGTATTAGATATTTATTCCAAGGACCAGGAGGATTATAGTCAAACGTGATGTCAAATTCATGGACGACAAGGCATTTAGGAGGTCCAGATATTTTCTAACAAATGATTAGAGTGAGAATCCAATAGAATCTCCAAGGATCACTCAACCAAATCAAGGGCAACAAATCTCAAGTACGGTCACTAGTACAAGCACAAGCTCAAGTGGCGAGAGTTCACAGGGTATGGAGAAATAGGTGTAGCAAGAGATGCATCAAGAAGACATGGAGGTTGGTATTTCATCCTCTACAGTTGGCAATAGGAACCGCAAGGTTCACCAAACACATAGGGATACTCAAGAGTTTGTGGGAGATCCTAGGATGAGTATGAGATAGCAAAGACAACCAGCCAAGTTTAATGACTACATGTCATTAGTTAGTCAGTTGTTAGATAGTGAGCCTTCCAGCTACTGGGAGGCCACACAACATCAAGTGTGGTGATATGCGATGGTTGAGGAATATACCTTAATAATTTAAAATGATGTGTGGAAGGTTAAACCTAGACCAACAGATAGGGCTATTGTTGGATCACACTAGATCTATCAAATCAAGCACGGTGTAGATGATAGCATTGATAAATACAAGGCAAGGTTCATGGAAAAGAGGTTCTCTCAAAAGGATAGAATAGACTACGAGGAGACATTTTCTCCAGTGACCAGGTATACTTCTATATGAGCCATGATCTCATTTGCAACACATATGGGATGGAAGATCCATCAAATGGATGTCAAGACACATTCCTTAATGGTGAGTTGAAAGAGGAGCTATACATAAAATAACCAGAAGGCTTTGTAGCCACATGTGTAGATTTAAGAGAGCTTTGTATGGGTTCAAGTAGGTTCCCATGGCATGGTATGAGCACATTGATTCATACTTACAAGGCATGAGATTTGTGAAGAGTGAGGCATATGATAAAATCTACTACTTGGTAGTTGGGGGTGATATTCTCATTCTTGTTCTATATATGGATGACTTGTTTCTAACAGGTTCACTAGGTATCATAGAGGAGTGCAAAAGGGACCTTGCAGTAGAGTTAGAGATGAAGGATTTGGGACTTATGCACTATTTTTTGGGCATGGAGCTTTGGCAGACAGATGGAGAGATTTATTTTGGACAAGGGAAATATTGCATTGAAATCTTGAAGAGGTTTAGGATGGAGGATAGAAAAGCCGCATCTCCACCTATGATCACAAATTGGAAAAAGGTAGACACATCCAAACTGGAGAAGAATGTAGATTCCACCTTATACAGGTAGTTAATTGGTTCTCTCATATATTTTTTCAACACCAGGCTAGATATAGATTTTGCGTAAACTCTCCTAGTTAGTTCATGGCTAAGCCAAATAGAGTGCATTGGACAGTGGAAAAGTATGTGTTATGTTAATAATGTGGTACAATTGAGTATGGGATCAGATATGAGAGAGATGAAAGAATCAAGTTGATAGGCTCTACTAATGTAGATTGGGAAGACAATATAGTAGAAAAAAGAAGCACTTCATGGTGTTGTTTCGGTTTGAGATCAAAAGTTGTCTCTTGGTTCAGTAGGAAGCAAAAGTTCATGGCTTCGAGTTTTGCAAAGTTAGAATATATAGAAGCTAGCATAGCGACATGTGAAGCTATATGGCTTCGAAAGTTTTTGGTAGCCTTTTTTGGTCAAAGGGTTGAGACTATTGTGATACACTGCAACAACCGAAGTTGTATTAAATTATCTAATCTAATCTCGTGTTTCATGATAGGTCTAAGCATATAGACATCAGGTATCACTTTATCAGATATTGTGTACAATAGGGGATTGTTTAGCTACAATATATACTTATAGAGCAGAAGGTAGTAGACATTTTGGCTAAGGCATTGGGGAAGGAAAAATTCATCTTCTTTAGAGATAATTTGGGTGTTATGCAAAACAACTTCCTCGCTAAAAGAGAGTCTTAGTTGGGATAGCTTGGACATTTGTTCGTCCATACCCAAGAATTTAGTAAATAATTATTTTTCTAGCCAATTTATTGGGAATGGGACAATTATTTATTACTTTAAGTGATTCTTTTAGGGAGATGTAGTAACCAATTAGTTAGGGTTGTTAATGTCTAAATTATCTCAACCATTGATTGAGAATAAATCTCGGTCGTTGGTTTTCCAATGAGGGTAGTATAAAAGGGGGTCATTGGGCATTTGGAGATACAAGTTTGAGAAGCATTTGTAGTGTTAGCAAATGAATTTGTAGTGTTAGCAAATAGTCTTGCAATGATAGCAAGGGCATAGTGCATTGGGGATATAAGTTGTGGGATCTTAGTAGGAGAAGTTGGGAGATTGTCAGAGCTCTGCCAGAAAGAGGAAAGAAGTTTTTGTATATCTTAATTTTTTGAAGTTTAATATAAGTTCCTCATCTGCAGTATCGCTTTTCCCTTCGGGGTTTTTCTAGGGACAATTTGTCCAAAATATCATGTTCATTGTGATGCATATTTTGCATCTATGTTTTTATTTGTAAAGTTGCAGTTGTGTTATTATTCAATATTTTCTATGAATTAAGTTTCGATAGTTAAATAATATTTATAAGATAGGAGATTAATAATTAGTAAATGCAATAGAATTTTCACATAATGAACATGAGCCTTGACCTTAAGCACTTGATGAAGTCATCAAAAAGAAGGGAAGCCTACATGAATTAGTGCTTGTCGAAATCATGAAGAGTTGTGCATCTTAACATAAAATATGGAGACATCATATTTCTAAGATAGATAATTTAAGAAATTTAAATTTGGTCATTTTAAAAAATGTATATCATCCATTATTTGCTGATTTTTAATCAATTCATGTAAATTTATTCAAATTTGCAGTGCACATATCGCTTAATAAAATTTCACTTGTGAGAGAAAATGAATCAAAATCACTTCCAATACTTTGATTGCCATACAACTGTGAATTTTCACCAGTTGTATCGTGTATAAAAATTCTTACTTCACAACACAAGAAACATTTGGCATAGATTATTCTTCCCCTAGACATATTAGAGCAATTTTGAATTTGGAAACAACCATCATAAGTATCTCAAAGATATTCCTTGTGATTAAGATAAATATCAGATAAGATTAAATTTATTGATTCATGTACAGGGAATAAATCAAGAAAAAAAGAGTAATACAAAGCTAGAGAGATCTTATTCATATAAAATCCAAGTTACCGAAAAAAAAGACAGCTAGAGAGGCTAACAACTTTTCAACAGGAAAATTATTTTTTAGCCTATCAACTAAAAATAAACACTTGGTCAAACATGATCTTTAACCAGATTCAAAACAATTAAATCAAAGCTTCAAGATAATTTGAAAAAAAAGGGCTCCAATAAAATGTTGGAGAAGATGCTTGAACAGTTCAAAACAAATTCATTGGAGAAGAAATCATAAATACGTTGAAGACCAAGGGTGAAATGTCTCCAGTAAATCACTAACCAACACTTAACATGTGCAGTTTATTAAAATAGATTGCAAAGAGGTCACACCAATGCTTAATCCAACCACCTGGAAAATACCAAGATAATTTCCAAAAGGTAGTCAAAAGTAAAGGGAAAGAAATCTTCCACAGAAAGAAGGTAAGCGTATGAAGATAAATATGATTAACAGATCATCAATATGCAACATTTACATGTATAATGTTTGGAATCAAAATTTCATTGGAACAATCATTATTACACCAAAATATTTGGGAAAAAATTCCCAAATGACAGAAAATAAAAGAGAAAATGATACTATAATTGTTTAACACTAAACAAAGCTAAAACAAAACTTTAATTATACCTCACAACAGGAAAACAAAAGAAATTCAATGAAAATTTGAGTCCCAAATTCTCATAAATTACTCTACCCCCCACTCTCAAAGTCCAATATTGAAAGAGACCAAACTCCTCAAAGAAATATGATCTTAAAGTAAAATCCACAAAAGTTTTAATAACAAAAATCACTGAAAAAGCTCATGCAGCCAAATTGATGGAAAGTCACCAAAATATTCTACATGTTTCCTATAATTTAATATTTTAACTACGCTAAAAAATAGATATATTCTAACAATATTTAAATAAAATTTCATAACTATTTTCACTTCTCTTCAAATCCAAGTTATTGCAAAATAAAAGCAGTTAGAGAGGTTGACAACTTTCTGACAGGAAAATTATTTTTCAGGGAGCAAAGCTCCCACAAATAGCCCATCGGCTAGATTAGGCTTGCTCTTTACTAATACTAATTATATATTCAAACTAACACAAACAATCACACTATTGGAAACAACTTGACGTAACATGTCTCTTGTTATAGCACTCTTACATATGTGTTGAAGGACAAAGTATAACTTGTAAGAAATTACAAAATTAATATTTTAATATTTTTTTATTTTATTTTACAAATAAGTTATACAATTTATTAGTATATTAGTTTATTTCAATTTGAAATAATTTTGATCATTTTCAATTTTAATTATTCATATTCTTTAATTTAATTATAGGTAGATCTGTTGTATGGATAAGATTATTTACGAGTTCAAGTTTTGATTGAAATTTGTTTTCTTCCCTTCTCAAATTGACCTTTTCATATTATTTGATTGTTACATATTGTCTTATGCGCCAAATATTTAAAATTAAGCACCAAGTAACTTGTACTAAACATAAGCCCCAATATAATAGAAATAATTAATAAGTGAGAATAGACTCAACTTGGATAACATAGAGACTAAAAGCATCACGTCAATATACACATAATAGTTTCCACACTATTGATTTAGCATCTAGGCACCTTGCAATTCTACATCATATGTCTTTTATATTATTTCATTACCAACGAGAATTGTCTAATCACTAATGGAGTTTCATATTTTTCCTTTGCACACCAATAGTTTTCATTAGGTGCTTTTAACACCACCCATCTTCAATGCACAATTACATAGGTGTTGAAAATTAGAGGAAAAAAATAGGCAACAAGTAAACAAACGCAATAAGAGGATTAGATCACAAGAATAATTCAAGGTTAAAGTAAACTTTTTAGGAAGGTTTGTGATAATGTTTTTGGTGCTAATTTTAGAAGGTAAATTTGATAACTTCTTATAAGTCAAGTGACGAAATCAATTATTGACTACCCAAGTGTGATATATGTCTAAGCTCATTTTTTAATTTAGTAAATAGCAATTAGGGGCTATGCCCTTGCATTGATATCAAAAGAGTATTACATCAATCTATGATTTTATTTGCATGACCATCCCATTTCACTATCCACCCATTCAAGTACATCCAGACCATACAACCTACCTATTTAGAGGTATCCCACATAGCACAAAATATTTTTGGGAGGAAAATGGAGACGATAAAATTATATTGACACTACCAATATGATACTCATATTAATAGTTTACAATTGATATGACTATTACAACACAAAAATAAAACCATAAAATTCATAGAACCATAGAAAACATGCTAGACCGACCATTGAGACACTAACTTGCTTATCATTACACATTATGGTCTGCAGTTGGCATGCTCTACTAATTGTTGCAATATTGAGAAGAATGAGTGACTTGGACAAGAAGTTATTCAGTATGATTGTTGTGATTTGGATGTCATTGATGTTAAAACTCTATTGCATTAATGTCAAAATGTTTTCTAAGTAGTTGTAATATGGACTTTGCTTCACAAATTGTTTATGTTTCAGATTTGATGGTGAAACTTTGATATATTGTTTGGCATAGCCTGGAGTTGTTGAATTCAATTTTTTGTGGTTCAAAATGCAATGCAGTGAATTTTGTATTTTTCCGAGTGTGAGAGTTGTTGACAATATTTTATCTGTGAAATATGTGCTTCACATCTCTTTGCATAACAATTTATGATAGTGCACTTCTAGACAAATGTTGATAATATCCTTAACCTCATTCATTCTAGATGACACAAGATTTTGGGCTTCAAAGACATAGTTTCAAAAGTTCTTGGTGTATTTACTCTAGGTTTGGTTGACATCGAGTATTTACACAAGTCAATTACTTGTCTTGATGAATGCACGAAGATATGTAATGTGTATGGTGTTATTTTTGGTCTTAGTTATGGTGTGTGGTGGTTCACTTCTCATTCCTTCCCACATTGGGATTTTTTAGTGCTGGCCTAATTTAAATATTGTTTGGTCTTTTCCTGGCCAACAGTGGGAGACTTTAGAAATACAAAGATTCTATAAATAAAGGATGAATAATTCATGGTAAGTGTTTGGCATATGTGTATACTTGTGCGAAATTTTTGCAAGTATGTGCTTATGCGATGATGATGTATGAAAGAGTATTTGTCTCCTTGATTGCATATGTTAAGTTTGAAGTGTGGTGTAGAATAATGTGAACTTCAATGTGCTAGCTACCGCAATTAGTGAGCTAAAGGTGACTACAAATATTTCAATGCTTTTGCGGTTGTATATCAGTGGTGGATCTATTCTCTCCTACCCTTCTTCATTTGGGAAGTGAGCCCTCCAACAGTGAGCCTTTTTTAGGAAATGAGCCTCTCACAGTGGCCCTTTCCTATAATTCAGCTTCACTAGTGTTCATATATTTGAGAATAATCATCTCCATGGTTTTTCTCTTTACAAGTTTTTTTTACATAAATCTGGTGTTCCTTGTGTTTATTCTTAAAATCTCAAGTTTATATTTAGATGCTATTGGGTGAGTTTATTGGATGTTGTAAGATCTTTCTATATTTCCCTTTCTGCTTATGCAAGTAGGATATAACATTAGGTGTTTGCTTATAGGTTCTTGTCTAATATATTGTAATGACTTTTTATTTTAATATTTAACGATGATGCTAATAAAGATAGACATGTTGAATGTTGTGGAGTTACCTATCTAATCTATTTTGGTAGACTATGCATGTTGACTTTACATTTCAATATTTGATGATGCTATTATCTTACAAACATAATGATACTATTAGATATATTGGTTATATTTTAATGGAACCCTTCAATGTGTATTCATCTCTATCTACTTATGTGTTGAAGACCTCTTTGGACCTCAGTGTGTGTGGTTAGGAATTCTTTGAAAATTGATGGTCTATGATGGACTATCTATCTTTCTATGGTATTAGGATTTGATTATAATGTTTTAATGATTATGCTCTTGATGGATACATAGACATTGATATGATTATTGTTCATGTTCTCTCTCTATGATTAAATGATTATGATTACTAAGGCTATTTGATGATTATTATTTCATAATTAATGATTATTGGACTAACCCATGATTACAATTATATGATGATTATTATTATGTCTTATATTAATATTTTCAAATGCATATTGTTAGTAAATAGATTTGTCTTCTTCCAAAATTATTCACGAATAACTCCTAAATGCCCAAATTGAAAGACAAACTCTAAAACCAACAATTGAGTCACTTGCATTTATCATGCCAAGTGGTCTCTGAATTTTGACATGAAGGTACAACTCCCTTCATTTTATTTTCAATGAATCAAA
This sequence comes from Chamaecyparis obtusa, assembly GCA_027943335.1. Taxonomy (NCBI): domain Eukaryota; kingdom Viridiplantae; phylum Streptophyta; class Pinopsida; order Cupressales; family Cupressaceae; genus Chamaecyparis; species Chamaecyparis obtusa. The sequence goes on along the minus strand of BSBK01005499.1, from coordinate 153,952 downwards.
ATATTGATTATGCCTTTAACCAAAAGGCAAAGAAGGCACACTAACATTTGCCCATAAATATAGAACAAATGCGATGATTAATTTAAACAATTTAAGAAGGAAATTAAATATATGGCACACAGACCATCTAAGCAATCTCCCATTTACAGAGAAATAAAATGGAGATATAATACACTTGGCATATTTGGTGCATAAAACTACAAGATTTCATGACACACAAAATCCTTGATAAATGAGAGTGAGATAATATTTCAAATATGATTTGAGTAACCATAAGATCACTTCCAACCAGAGAAATTTAAATCCAAACCAACAGATCTCAAAATAGATTTCTTTTTATTCAAAATATATAAAAAAAATAACCACATGATCATTTTGCCCCAACACCATAAACAAGATGCAAGTTAAAATCAATCTCTTTCCTTCACTTCCTTGTTAAAAACTTGTATTTCAGAAATAATTTCCTCTTCCCATAGCCAACTGACCACTGGAAAAAGAACCCCTTTTTCCTTTCAAATATTACAATAAATAATGATCTTTTGTGACTATTCTGTTCCCATAACTGATTCTTGATTCTCTTTAAAGTTTTATAAACTTTATAAAATACCTTCATAAAATGAGCCTTATTATATGATCCTTTAATTGAACTTATTAAATGGCACAAACACGTTCTTGGCATGTGGAAACACCTCCTTTCAACACCTTAATGTATTATTTCAAAATAAATGTATCATCCATGAAGGGATTGCCACCAAACTTTATTGTTGTCCATAGACATAACAAGAGGTTGTTGGCCTCTTTGATATACCTATACATAGTCGACTGTATCTTTTGACCGAGATCAAATTTTTCTAATCCCTCTAGTCAGATCCTGCACAATTCGACTGTTCACAACATATCCGAAAATTGGCCAAATCCAACGGTTGGGCTGAAAGTTATTCCCCCCATACTGAGACCCATTTTTCTAACTGCTAAATCTATGATTACATGTTGTTCAGTCCTGTGAATTAGAAATTATTTCACAACTGTGTTGGGATTCTTATATAAGATTTTAAAGAGACCCTCCCTTCTTATCATTTAATATCATATCTCATGAGTTAATAAAAGATCACTCAAACCATGAGTCACAATGATTGAGCCCAATCATTTCTATTGAGCTCTTTTATACCTGCATCTTTCTGGTGTGCCTTTATTATTGTGAGGAAATCAAACATTTTCATTGAGAAGTTTCTCCATCTAACTATGCTTTACTAAACTTGAGTTGTAAAAATGAGGACCTTTGTGTCTTTGAATTTGAGCTTGTATCTCTAAAATGACAAAACTTGCATCTTGGACCATGTCTTTGAAATTGAATCTACTCATCTATATTTTGCACATAGAACTTTGAGCTTGAACTTTCAGACTTGCAAATATGAACCATGCATCTTGAACTTTGTACCTTTTGAAACAATGGGAGATGGAAAATTGAACTTTGAATTTTGAACTGGAGCTTTGAAGGTTCAAGTTCAATTCCTTCTTTGATTATGCTTTCCATTCATAATTCATAACTTCACAACAACATTATTAGCACACCTATTCATAAAGTCATAAGAAGACTTGGGAAACTGTCCATGGGGATTGATTTAGAAGTTTAAAACATGGGAGTTGTAGGCAAGCCAACACATATGTATATGATTATGTTCTAACCATTGATAATGTTAACATTATCTATAATTATTATGATACAATATGTTTGATGTGTAGTTTGTGATTGATCTTCTCTATGACATGTCTGTATGATGAGGGATGAAGTCGCTTTTATCACTTGTGACTCTCACACGATGTCTTGGTCCCCTTATTGTCTATCACTATTTTCTATAATGTGTGTGTGTGCACGCGCGTATGTATGCATGTATGTATGCATGTATACTTCATCTTTATTATGACATCAGATCACTCAGAGTGACTAAGATAAATTTCAATTTGTAATTCAACTTGAGCATGTAAACTGACTTCAAATATAAGAACTCGTAGATCACATTGAGCATTACATAATTGGGTTTTCATTAGGCATTAGAGATCTCATTGAAGCACGTGATTTTACTATCAAAGTGTCATCATACGAATTATATCTCTGATCCAAACTATGTTATTTAAGTATCAAATTGAATGTATCAAGTGCCAAGTCAATATCATGTAATCCAAGTGGATTATGTATCAACCAAACTGATCAATGCTAATCAAATGCCACTAGGCTGATCATAACCAAATGTCATCAAATTCCACTAAACTGATCAAACCAAATGCCACATATGAGCATGCCTAACAAGTTAGTGTTTGGGCATCAAGGATAACACAAGGAGAGGAGCAACAAACTCCCTCTTTTTCCTTGGTGTCAAAACACTAACCCCTCCCCCTATTTGCATCAAGGACAAAGGAGAGAAGAAAAATAATATGCATATCCTCAAAACTAAAACAATATAATTGTGACACTAAAGTTTGAAACCTGTGATGAATCATCAAGTGAATCAATAACATCTGTAGTTAAACCATGCAGTGACAATAGATGGAGTTGCAAAACAAATACGTATCCTATATAGAAAACAAGCTTTATAGGCCCCTGTATTACCAAGAAATCTATAGGTCACATTATATTTGAATTAAAACCACAAAAGAAATCAGCATCATCAATACAAAATGATATTAGTATCAAAATAGAAAATATAGAACAAAGATGAGTTGTATCTTGTAATGTCCTAAAAAACTGAGCATTCTCAAATCAATAGGGTTGTAGCTTATCACTGAAATCCAAATCAAATACATCACATTTTGATTGCAAAAATATAAATAGAAACCACAAACACATTAACAAATGAACATATCAAATGTATCATATCATGTGCCAATCGAAAACATTGTTTCAACAGTGAGTTCCATCACAACTGTAGCATGTAAGATATAGGAAATTATAGCATGGACATCTATACAACTGAAAAAATATGTTATTATGTTGTCACACCAAGATCACCATGAAACTATTAGAAAGATTATGAAAATATAAATAATTTATGAGCTGTCAAAAATCTATATCAATCATAAATATCAATGAAGCTTCTCATGTAAAAAATAATTGACTATATCAATGTCAAGGTGTTGTCACAAATGAAATCAAGTATCCATACTTCTTGACAAGTACTCAAATTAGAATAAAAATGTGAGAACCATTTGCATTATCAACCCATAATATGTCTCCCCCCCAAAAATGGAGATAATCATGTAATACTCCCCCTCATTTCAATATTAAAAACTTCACAGTCCCAAAATAGTATGTCAAGAAAACTTAAGGACTGAATTGTGCAATGTTATCAATTCAACTTGTTGACTATCAAGAAGTGCCAACTGATAAAAAATTGTGAAGACTGAGATTTAGATATTTAAAGATAGATATCACTCTCTTAAGAAAAAAAACATTGCAATGTCATCACTTTTCTAAATATAAGTATATCTTGTTATTTAGATTTCAAAAAACATTAATCAAAGTATCAAGTAATTTTTAGTAATAGATGTTAAAAATCTTAATATTTTGATCATTGAATTCTTGAATAAACCAATACATATGTATATGTATTAGAATGACAAAAATACAAAATTTGATCACAAAAGAAAAATGAGAAAATATCTCAACAATGATAGACATTTCAATAATATGAAGAGATAAGAAAAATGTGTATTGAAGCAAGATCCTTCCAAAACAAAATTGTACTGGTTTGCACAAGGGAGAAAGGGTTTGATTCCCTTGCAACCAGAAATTCATTTGTTACATTAATTTGGGAAGTGCAAGATTCCCATACTTCTTCCCTGAAGAAACATGATTCTATTCACCACTTTGGGATTTAGAAAGAAGGAGATTATTTCTTAATCTTTTTGAGTGTTCTTGCAAAAACTCTGATACAAGAACTATGTTAAGTTTTAAAAAAAATTCTTTATCCAACTAACATATTTTTCAAGTTGTTCACATTTTTGTTCATTTTCTATTAACTTAGCCCTTAACTTGACTATTTATTTAACTGCATTCTCCATCTGACAAGCATGACTTGCAACACTTAAATCAATTTGTTTATTTAACTTATAATTGTTTTTTATAAGGCTTTTAATTTATTTTTGTGCACAAATCAATTCTCCCTCATAATCTATCTGATTGTTTTCAAAATCCTGAATTTGTTTTCTATGAACTTCAACTTCAACTAGTGTACGACCTAGTTCTTCTTTTAGATTTTCATAACTTTCAAAAGCTAATTTTGACTTAGTATTTCGTTCAATATTTCATTCAATTGTATTCATAAGGAAAGTTTCTTCATATTCATTAATTACACCATTGAGAGTATACACATTTCCATCAATTTTGACACCTGCTATAATTACTCGTCTTGATTTTTTAGAAATTGGACAATCTAATGCATTAAATATAATTACAAGATTGTTCTTACATATTTGACTCACACTTAAGAGATTATGAACCATTCATTTAACAAAACAAACATATGTTACAGGAGTAATACTGTTCAAAAATATGGTTCCTAATCCTTCTATTTGAAAGCAAGTATTATTGCCAAATATGTTTGTTCCACAATTAAATTCCTTAAATTCATAAAAAATTCTCTTATCACTTGTCATGTGATGAGAGCATCCTCTATCCATAATCCATGTGTCTTTCAGTTGTGAAAAATGGAATTCTTTTGCAGTCATATTAACTTTCTTTGGTTTCCAAACCAATTATGTTTTAGAAACTTTGTCAGAATTATTAGAAATAGCCTCTTTACAAAACCTTACTATATGACCTATATTTATACATCAGAAGCACTTAAGTTTATTTAGGAATTGATAAATATTTCTATTTATAAGATTTAGATCTATTCTAGGTGTCATTTTCACTCATTACCCTTTTGTCTTGATTGCTTGCAATTAAAACAGTTTCCAAAGATATGAGAGTCGGGTTTACCTTTTTCAACCTCCTTGGATGTTCTCCTTTTTGTTTTTCAGATACATATAATGATTTGTTGCAAGAAACAAGTTGGTTTCTTAGATCAACAATTTCTTCTAGCAAGCAACATTCCTTTTCTTTACAATGTATTTTTTCTTGAGTAAACTTAAGAATACATTTTTGCTCTCCAATCTATAATTTTGGAGCATAAAATAGTTCTACATATTCCTTATTTTTACTCTTTTGTGCAATTACATCCTTCTTTAATTTTTTAACTTCTTTAAGGGATGTTTTTAGTTCTCCCTTAAAATCAATTTCAGACTCAAAATTTTTAGATAAACTACTTTCTTGAGGAATGTTTGAATAATGTTTCCTCATTTCCTTCAAGTGGTTCATCTGAATCACTATCAATGATATCAACATACAAAGCTTTGTTATTTTCAAAACTATTTTTTTCTTGAAATTTGGTTGCTTATTTTTCTTGGATGATCTACTATTTTCTTCATTATCACTTTCAATATCCTTATTAGGACATTGAGCATCATAGTGACCTATTATACCACAAGAAAAACATTTGAAATGAAATTTGCCTTTGTATCTACCAAATCCTCTTCTAAAACTACTAATAAATGTAGATTCATTATTTTTAATTTGATCTGAATTAGAATTTGTATCTACTTTAACACATTTAAAACCATATTCTTTTCTAGGACGATAAGTAGTAATTCTCATCTCATATGCAGTAAATATACCATGCAGGGTATCAAGAGTTACCTTATTGATGTCTCTTTCTTCAACAACTAATATCTTTGAATCATACTTGGATGTCAAGGATCTTATAACTTTATTTACTGCAATAGTATCCTCTAAGGTTTCTCTAAGACCTCGTATTGAGTTTACAACATCTGAAACCCAGAGAAAACAATTAGAAAATTTCTCTTTTTTAGTCATTTTAAGACTTTCAAATCTCACTCTATAGGCTTGTAACTTCGCTTCTTTAACTGTCTCAGCTCCTTCATAGATGTTTGAAATCTTATCCCAAATGGATTTTGCATTGTCAAAAATCCATGACCTTAACTAATATATCATTAGTAAGACCACAAAAAATGGCATTTAATGCCTTTGCACCACATCCATATGCCTTCTTTTCATCGGGAGTAGAAGACAGTGTTGTACTAGTTTAAGCATACCCTATGAAAGTCCACACTTCATACCCAAAGGATTTCAAATGGAATTTTATTCTAAATTTCTAGAATGCATATCCAGTTCCATCAAACAAAGGTTCCCTAAAACCATACATACCTTCTTGACCAGCCATAGAGTGTACTCCCTCACTAGGAAACCCTAAAGATAAAAATGGTGTGGCTTTGATACCGATTGTTGGAGTACAATACTACTGAGAAGGGGCGGGGGGGTGAATCACTGGTATAGAAATTTAAACTTTAGTTTTTAACTTGAGAAAAACTAAAATAATGTGCAATGAAAACAAAAATAGATAACTAAACAAGTAAGACACACACAAAGATCATAACACAAATTTTGTCCTAAGTCGAAACCCTCCGTAGAATAAAACCACTTGAATTGCCTTACTAGATTATGTGAAATAATATTTTTACAATGCCTCAGTGATTGTACTTATGTCTCACTTACTGTGCTATCTCACTGAAAGTATTTTTCAAAGCCTCACTGGTTGTATCTCATTTAAAACATCTGATTTTATACAGAGTCAGGATATATGAACAATAATGGTAATCATAACTTCATACAATACATTATTGAGTACATGTGATAATGTAATGACCCCTACCAATAGGCCACTAAATAAACCCTCAAAAATGCAACTCAAGATGTAGATAGAAAATTATTTTTGAGTATATGAGTTCGCTGTCCCAAAATTTCAGAATAATAGATAGCAACCAAATACCATCTAAAACACTATCAATGATGTAGGAAATTGCTCAAAATCATATGTCATTCATATATCAACAATTTGCAACAATGCCATACATATTTCAGCCAATAATATGATCATCAAACCCTAGGTTTGCAATATAGATAGACTGAAAATTACAATGCCCTTTCACTTGCAAAATCCTAGCCTTCCTTTGATACCAATAATGCCAAATGGCAAACAAAGACAAGTACAATGTAAAATTGTAAAGTGCTAAAGCTATATTTTGTACTCAGCTGAAAACATACATTTCTCAGAAAATATGTCAAATGCCAAATGAGAAGTGAGGAACCTGATTGTAGATGGTTGCGATAATTTTTACCAGTGTTGAAGATGCCAACACCCAAGCCAAAGTCACCCCAAATCTGAAAATGTACTTTCTTGCAGATTTTTGAAAATGTCTAAGAATTTTGAAAATTCCTTAAAATTAAATCATGGCATTTTGGGACTCCAAAATGCACCTATCTTTATCTCCTCAACGATAGAAATCTGATGCAAAAATACCCAGAATGATATGCTAAGTAATGAGGAAGATATGAGCAAAAATGTGGTTCCAAAACCCTATCCTGAAATTCTGAAAACTGAATTAGACTTGTAGCAAAAAAAAATTTGGATTGCTTTTTTTGCTCTGCTTTTTCAGATCTACTTTTTTGCTTTGCTTTTTCAAATCTGCTTTTTCGCTTTTCTTTTTCGAACTACTTTTTCGGATCTGCTTTTTCGCTCTGCTTTTTCGGACTACTTTTTCGCTTTGCTTTTTCGGACTGCTTTTTTTCGGTTCTATTTTTTTTCCTCTTGCAATCAAAAACTCAAACCCTCAGGTAAGTCCGAGGACTCCAAATAAGCTCAACTTGAAATGGTTGAATACCACTTCCAAAGTGCAACCCTTCAAAGGATATTTCACCTCCTCAATTATGCAAATCCTTAAGAAATTTCATTCCTAAAGATCAAATGACAATCTGCAGACCAAGATGGCGCCACCAATGCTCAAAGAGAAAAGTAGTGTAAACTCAAGTCATGGGATGTCCAAATGAGAGGCCAAGCACTCTATTTATTTACTTTTCTAAGAAGCCACTAGAACTTCTAGAAGGATCCATAAAATATTCTTATAAAATCCTTTTATAATGCACTTTTATATAAAAAGTAACTTTATAAAATAAAAAGTGCAACTCAACTCAAAATTATAACATTTTGGCCCCACATAACACATTATAATAAAAATATGATAAACACCATCTCTCCAAGAGAAAATAAGACCATCCAATCCCCCAAATAATCATCAGAATGACTCTCTCACCAAAACCATCTGCCTACGAGAGTCCATGATAGGCAAATCCACTAAAAAATGACATGTCACTAAAGAGGGGACATGACAGTCTGCCCCTCCTGAAATTGATTGCCCTCAAGCAATCCCAAAGTTGGGTGCTGCAAAATATCTTCTCCCTCCCATGTGGCATCCTCCTCAGGCAAATTTCTCCACTTCACCAAATACTCCCTGATGGTCCTCCTGCGGAGCTGCCTCTCTCTGTTGTCAATGATGTACTCGGGAACAAGAACCAACTTCCCCTCATCATCCAATGGAGGAAGAACTACTGAAGGCACAACATGCTGACCCAATGCCTTCTTGAGGCGTGACACATGGAAAACATTATGTACCCTGCTGTCTATTGGAAGCTCAAGCTCATATGCCATCTCTCCAATACGCCTGATAATCCTGAAAGGACCATAGTACCTAGGCTTAAGCTTCTTCGATCCACTCTTCTGAAGAGTAGACTGTCTATAGGGCTGCAACATGAGATAAACCATATCACCAACCTCAAAACTCCTCTCTTTCTACTTCTGATTTGCATACTGCTTATGCTAATTTTGTGCCCTGGCAATATTATCTCAGAGAGCATCAACAATGTCCTTGCTCTCCTGAAGCAAATCTCCAACACGAGGAACTCTAACATTACTCATAAGTAAATCCAGAAAACTCGGTGCCTCATAACCATATAGTGCCCTGAAAGGAGTCATCTGAATAGACATGTGGTATGTGGTATTGTAGCAATACTCACATAGATAAATCCACCTAACCCATGCCTTCTGCTGCCCTACCACATAGTTCTTCAAGTAGCCTTCCACCCACTTATTTACTATCTCAGTCTGCCCATCAGTTTGCGGGTGGTAACTAGTGCCAATCAATCCACCTAGATCCCAAATGTAGTCATGAACTGTACTATTGTCAATCAACGCAGGCTCCTACAATATCCTCTGCAATATAACCAAGAGGAATCCATAATCAAACTGACAAATACAGCTCAACCAAACTCCAAAATCACAACTACCATAGTCAGGAACCCACGAGACACAAACTCTTAGAACATCAGAACCCAAGTAAAGTGGACAACTCAAACTACCAACATAGTAAATACCGTCAACGCATCCCACTGGCCTATGCGGAATGTACAATCCAACTCCGCAACAATGGTGAACACTCCCGAATGGAACTGTACCAAGTATGGAGAATCCACACACTGTACAACTCCTGCAGTCAACACAACTCTGCAGATCACTGACCACTATCTCATAACCATAACTCCCATGCACCGCCGATGGCGAAAAGACATCATAGGATAAACAGCAAGAAATAGAACCCAAACCACATCTGCCTACCATCGACTCCTCAATACAAGGATCAAAAGCAAACTAATGTACATACCCTGTAGTATCATGCTGATAAAAAGAACCAACCTCAGTTAACAGCTCACCATGCACAAGTGATACAACCCACTGCGGCTGATCACTAGCTAAGTTAGGAGATGTCATAGCCAAAGGAGTAGAATCAATAACAACAACCACTGAAGCATCACTCCCAAACTCCTGCTCTAAGTCATGTATTATCAAGTTGTCAACTGTAGAACCTATCGCCATGTCATGCCCATCACAACTCTCATCCTATGGCATCAAACCATCCCATAACTAATGACAAGCACTAAGGACCAAAGTACATCTACGTATCATCATCTCATCAACATGGTCATCAAAGGTAAACTGGTGAGCATACCTCACAATGTAATGCCGATAAGATGTGCCAATCTCAGTTAGTGACTTATACTGCAATCCAGATGAAACTAACTGAAACCGATCACTAACCAAGCTGGAACTGCCTACTACCTCCGAAGACACCACCAAGGGAGTAGTATCACTAGCAGGAACCATGCCAACTATCGGCTCACCAACATCACACATGATCTCTGATACAACATCACCAGTCTCCATGCCATCAGTAGTAGAGACCACCACCATGTCAAGCATACCACAATAATCTGCTACAACACCCAACTCAATTGAACCTGACTCTAGTGGAAATGAACCCGATATGCCAATGCTAGTATCGAGGATGGATGCATCCCCATCTTCATTGTCTCTGACAATCTCAACCATGGACATCCTCAGATCACCAGACACCACAACCTATGATTGTACATAATCTGGTAAAGACTACAGTCACTCTAACTCCATGGTCACCTAAGCCAAATGAAACTATGACTCCTTGAAAGCCAACTGTGTACTCTCAAGAATCTCATAAGTCACCTCGAGCTGCTGAGTAAGCTCACTCACCTCATCTTCCTTAGCCAATAATGCATCGTACGCCATACTGCCCCACCCCATAAGATAATCTCTGTCGGCTACCAACTACCTATAATTCTATCTCAGAATCCATATAGCCTCCCATAAAGAGTGGATCTCTATCAAGGAAAGATAACTACCTCCCTTCTCATCACTAGTAGGAGAACCCCATCCATAAACTGCTAACAACTGACGAGCAGCATCGAAATGCTAGCAAGTGATAGCAATGTCTCGCTCACTAACTCTCAGCTGACTAGACACATGATGACGCTGGCTAGACTGTCTCCTACAATCCTCCTCTATCGCACTATCCAAAGGAGTATCCTCAAGGTTACTGGTCTCTAGAGTATTACCATCCATATCCTGTGAATCAACTCCAAAGCTCATATCAACATACGAAGTATCAAAAACTGTAGCACCCCTGTCCAACTCCTCTGTACCAAAAGAAACCACTAAGGAAACTAAGTCCTCACAACTGCCCACTGCATCCTCCTGGATGTCATCAATGCCAATATGATCCTGGGACTCATCTGTAAACACTGCCAAATATGAAAGATCATCAACACATTCCAGCAAGAATGGTCGACTGGATATATGAACAAGGCCCAACATCGATGTATAAAAACTAATACTAATATCGGACAAGCTGCTGGCACAAGAAAGGACAACACCATGTAATCTGCTAATCAAATCCATGATAGCACCCAAACCATCACTGCTACCAAAAAGTGATAAAGATCTCTAGTCAACTGAATCCCAAATGCCAATATAACAATCTCGAGTCCATATCCATAAACTAGGATTAGCTGGTAACTCAAGAAAACTCCTCACCTAAGTAATATGACTAATACCAACTAACTCCACATACCTATTGACACTATCCCTGTATCATGGATGTGAATGCCAGATGAACTCACAACATTATCAATGACCACATGTGATCCGCCTACCACAGAAAGCTGAGTATTAGGTGTGCAAGATGAAACTCAACTCAAATCCATGCCATGCTCATCCCCATGTCTCTCCAAGTCCTATAATGCCAATGGAGTATTCACCAAAGAAGTTTGAGTGTCCTCAAGCTTGCGAGAAAGCTTGTCAACTTCCTCCTCCTTCCTCCTCAAGGCATCTGAATAGTCTCTAGAAAGGCTAAGAAGATGGTCATGATCTGATAGAAGATGTGAATAACTCAACTTCATCGTTCCCATCCCTTCCCTAATCACCTGTAAGTCAACACAAGAAGACTCTGCCTGAACTCCCTTATGTCTGCCCTGTAACTGAATCATCCGAATGTGATCCTCTATCATATCCCACATCTTGTCATGATGAGATAATGAAGTCACAATATTCTCTTTTCTCACCTTCAGCTGGTTGAACAAATCATGCGAAGTACTACCAACCTCAACCTCATGTGACAAAGCATCCAAATGTGCCTGGTACTCCCTCTCAGCAAAGTCATGAATACTCAATGTTTGCTCATCTCTACCAGGTATCTCACCATCGTGCACAACAACATCCTCAAAATCATCATCTGAACCCTCTACGTTGTAGTCACTGCCTGTCGCAACCAAACCATCCTGAGTACCTATGACATCACCCTTTGGCAACCTATATACAACTGTCTCAACTTGAGTATCAAGTTGACAGTTACTATCAATCTGCGTAATATCCTTCACCACTTCCTCCTGTGGTGGAGTAGAATCTGAAACCTCTGCCTGGCTGTAAGCTAGTTTCTCAAACTCCTCATGCAAGTTCCTGGTAATTGTGTCATCTACCCTGTGAGAAGATCTGCCAAATAGAAATCTAGTCAACTTATCCACCTTAGTTGGGTCGGACAGCATGTCATTCATCATACGGTGGCGCTTAACCAACTGTTTAGACATGTCATGGCTTATTTTCTTAAGTTCATCTCGAATGTCTAAATAACCATCCTTTCTACTGTTCCGACTCTAGATCTTCCTACTTTGTCTATTAGCTATCCAAGATTGTGTCCTCTGAGACTCTGTACTATACTTGTCCATTCTGGATAAAGTAGAGTGTTGATCACTCATACAAGACGGCTCTTACCCAACAAGATGGCAAGAAAACTGCTTTGATACCACTGTAATGACCCCTACCAATAGGCCACTAAATAAACCCTCAAAAATGCAACTCAAGATGTAGATAGAAAATTATTTTTGAGTATATGAGTTCGCTGTCCCAAAATTTTAGAATAATAGATAGCAACCAAATACCATCTAAAACACTATCAATGATGTAGGAAATTGCTCAAAATCATATGCCATTCATATATCAACAATTTGCAACAATGCCATAAATATTTCAGCTAACAACATGATCATCAAACCCTAGGTTTGCAATATAGATAGACTGAAAATTACAATGCCCTTTCACTTGCAAAATCCTAGCCTTCCTTTGATACCAATAATGCCAAATGGCAAACAAAGACAAGTACAATGTAAAATAGTAAAGTGTTGAAGCTATATTTTGTACTTAGCTGAAAACATACATTTCTCAAAAAATATGCCAAATGCCAAATGAGAAGTGAGGAACCTAATTGTAGATGGCTGCAATAATTTTTACCAATGCTGAAGATGCCAACACCCAAGCCAAAGTCACCCCAAATCTGAAAATGTACTTTCTTGCAAATTTTCAAAAATGTCTAGGAATTTTGAAAATTTCTTAAAAATAGATCATGGCATTTTGGGACTCCAAAATGCACCTGTCTTTATCTCCTCGATGATAGAAATCTGATGCAAAAATACCCAAAATGATATACTGAGTAATGAGGAAGATATGAGCAAAAATGTGGTTCCAAAACCCTATCCTGAAATTCTGAAAACTGAAGTAGACTTGTAGCAAAAACTTTTTCAGATTGTTTTTTTTGCTCTGCTTTTTTGGATCTGCTTTTTTGCTTTGCTTTTTCGAATCTACCTTTTCGCTTTGCTTTTTCGGATCTACTTTTTCAAACTACTTTTTCGCTTTGCTTTTTCAGACTGCTTTTTTTCGGATCTATTTTTTTTCCTCTTGCAATCAAAAACTCAAACCCTCAGGTAAGTCTGAGGACTCCAAATAAGCTCAACTTGAAATGGCTGAATACCACTTCCAAAGTGCAACCCTTCAAAGGGTATTTGACCTCCTTAGTTATGCAAATCCTTAAGAAACTCTGTTCCTAAAGATCAAATGACAATTTGCAGACCAAGATGGCGCCACCAATGCTCAAAGAGAAAAGTAGTGTAAACTCAAGTCATGGGATGTCCAAATGAGAGGCCAAGCACTCTATTTATTTAATTTTCTAAGAAGCCACTAGAACTTCTAGAAGTATCCATAAAATATTCTTATAAAATCCTTTTATAATGCACTTTTATATAAAAAATAACTTTATAAAATAAAAAGTGCAACTCAACTCAAAATTATAACATTTTGGCCCCACATAACACATTATAATAAAAATATGATAAACACCATCTCTCCAAGAGCAAATAAGACCATCCAATCCCCCAAATAATCATCAAAATGACTCTCTCACCAAAACCATCTACCTACGAGAGTCCATGATAGGCAAATCCACTGAAAAATGACATGTCACTAAAGAGGGGACATGACAGATAATCTATACTAAACAATGCATCATACTAAATTAAAACCATTGCATTTTTTAATAAATATTTTTACTTTTCAAACCAATGTGAACAATAGACTGTATAAACAATGAATGTTTCATGAAAACCCAATCTCTTTATCTATACACTGAGAATTTTCCTACCTTCATTCTTATATAACATTCCTCACTAATAAATTGAAGTAGAACTACCATTTAAAATCAATTTTCAAGTGATTAGAACTATCTTTGCACATGTTTCTGATAATTATATATCAAAAATTTGATTGTCATGTTCAAATTAACTTGTATCCAAATATCACAAGTTATAACTGAAGCAGAGTAACTCTTAATCATAGGATAGAACCACGAGTTTTAACAAAGACAAAAACATGTTACAAAATACATAGCAACCTGAAAGTCCTTAGTTGACATAGAATGCTTCTTAATCACTTGACACCACAATGTACCACAATGTACAAAAATAACATAATTGACATTTATAACCCAATAACCCCTTGACCGAAGTTGAGGTGATGAATAAATAATATATCTATATAAACTAGGATTTAGACATAAACCCTTAACAACATAGTAACTCAATAATTTTGAGAAAAGGGGTTAACAAATATATTTCAAACTAGGGTTGAGATGACTATTTTGTTTAAAAGATAATAAATATGACTGCAACATAAACACACTAGGGTTTAACATAATAATCTTTTTTGAAGGATACAAACAAAGAAGGAAATTTACATGAAACCTTGCTTATGGTTTATTAAATGCTTAACAAAAAAACTAGTCTTTAATTTGGGTACTAATAGTAAGCCTAAATACAATGAATCATCATAAACCTAATACCCAATGTTGAAAAACTCTAATTTAGAGTTTAAGAAAGTAAAGAAATATTTCACTAAATAAAATAGGAAAGATCTTTTTTTAATCCCTCACTTAAAACACTTAACATAGATAAACTAAAAAGATGAAGTGAGAAAATTACTAACCAATACCCTTAGACAAGTTTTTTCAAAGATTGATAACAAAAAATTAATAAAAGGAACAAGGAAAGATACCACATGTTCAAGAACAAACTGTAACCTCCTCCTCAAGATCTCGCATACCTTATTCAAAAATCTCCTTCACAATGTTTAGAATGGGATTAGGGTTGATTTGATCAAGGTTTTGGATTAGATTGATAAGGTTGATTTGGATTGATGTTTGATCAAAGTGATTTGATAAAATTTTGAAAGGTTTTAGAAGAGGTGATGGTCAACTATGGATCATAGGGTAGGATCAAATGTGGGTATGGAAAAGAGGTGATTGTGAAAATTTTGAATGTCAAAATGTCAAAAGAATGGAATTTTAATCAGATGAACATAATAAGTGTTCAAAATGGAAGGTCTAAGTATGCTTGGTTTTCTCTTAGGTAAAGAATCAAAGACACCAATCCTAGTCAGAGGCAATGATTATTGTAGGCGTGGGTCTACAAGTGCAAAAGTTGATTCAAAAAGTACATTTACCATTGAATTATTTTTAATCTTAGTCTAGATGGCTGAAACACGAATTCTCGAGGTGTAGGTTCCAAAAAGCGCAAGCACTAAAAGATAGGCAAAAATGCCAATCTGGACAGATTTGGTCTTAAGAAAGTTTTGGAGGTTTGACTAATGTTTGAATAGTCTAGGTAGGTTTGTTTCAATAAAAAGAACATACACAACAAATAAAAATTGAAAAATCACAAATGTTTAGGGGCAAAGGCCTTCTCGGTCCTTTGTTTTGTTTCAAAATCTATTACAAGTGCAAATTTTAACATGTGTCTCAACACAAGCAATCAAACACTTTCTACCTAAGGTCAAAAGTTTCAATGCAACATTTGTAGGCCCACATTCATGAAAATTTATTTCCAAACCTGATGCTTCTAATCCTCATGCATATTGTCCCTCTTAGAGAAAGAGGTAATCCTCAATGGAGAATAAGGGAAATTGAAACACTTCAAAAAATTTATGAGGAGTTTGATGGCTAGGGTACCCTCTTTCGAGTGGAAGCTACCCACTATTGGAAGACTATAAATAGCCTATGCAAAGCCAAGACCTCCACCTTAACTCTAAGAGAGCACAAAGGGTGAGTAACTTTAAGGGACAACACAATGCCTTCGCACTGCAAGTGAAATACCAAGGCTAAAAGGGTGATCACTAATCTAGGTATCTAGTAAGATTTGTGGTGCCTACCCAATCGGCATAACATACATGAGACACTTCAGTCTCTAGTTGGAAACCTCAGCTCCTTAGACGTATACTCCCGATCTGAGATATCACCAACACCCATGCCTAATCCTAGTCAGGTTTAAAACCAAAATTTACTCGTAGTCGTATTTGTATAATGGTAGGAGGGATTTACCAGTTTGAGGTCGTTACTTGGATAATAACAAAAATACAAAAAAACATCTAGCAAGCCTCTCTACAAGGAAAGATAGAAGTGGTTTTCTCTTACACCCAAGATTCATGAAGGTGAGGGGAGAGAATACTTCTTGTTTTATCTTTTCATCATCTAATTAACGAGAGCCTATTCTAAACAAAGAAATAGAAACTTTGCAAGAAGTTCCTCCACTTGCAAATACCTCATAAACATGCAAGAAACTTAGTTAATTCCCAAAATTAAACCTAATTAAAATAGGTGCAACTAAGTTGATGAAGACACCCAAAATGAAAGCTAAAACTAAGCTCCAACCTGCAATAAAATTGTTAGTAGTTTGATGTGTTACCTTTGACACTTGTGTAAACAACTAAAAAAAGGGGCTAGAGGTTAGATAAAGAATTAAAAAACTCAAGGTAAATAGACATAAGGAAGAAACATTGATTGATGGTGTAGGTACTGATATGTGGAAATGTGGATAAGTGGAAATGTTGGTCAATCAAAATTCAACCACAAACACAAAGCATAAAGTAATTTTTTTTTGGATTTTTATGGTTTTTCCAAATATTGAAGTACAAAAAATAAAGAAATGTGTAAAAAAGTTACACCTTGACTTATTGAGGTGGAAGAGTTGATGTAGGGTAGAGGCATTAGTTAGTGAAAATGTGGGTTGGAAAAAATGTTAATGTACCTATCGTTAGCAAAAAAATAAATATTTGACGACATATATCCTTATAAAAATCAATATCTGAAAACAAATGAGAGCTATATGGCTTTAAAATAATAGAAATGATGACTTAAGACATATTACTACAAAAACGCATTAGTATGTCAAATAAAAAACATGTTAAAACCCTACAAAGCTAAGAATGTAAATATGTTAGTGGAGACACTAATTTAGGGAGCAGGCACCGATTAGCGGAAATGTCGATGCATGTAACATGGGTGCCAATTCACTAAACTAACTTGAAAATTCACAAAAACACTCAAATTTTTTGTTAGAAATAAAGGTACATGGGTCCCACTAGGTATACCAGAATGTATGTAGTTTAAAATATGAACTAGCTAAACGCAAATAAGATAAAATAACCTAAAATATGCATTTAACTAAAAAATCTTACAACATACCTTTGATTGAGCTAAATGGAGGCACCTTACTCCATTGATTTGATCACTAATATATTTGATGTGGATATGCTCTCCAAACACAACAATGATTTCCCTAAAGGATTTTATGATGCTAAATGGATGATTGATGAGATTGTACTAGGCAAACTATGTGAGGAATCTAGATGCAACTAGTGAATAGAGATGCAAATCCTAATGGATGTGAACATTTGAAACTAAACTATGAAAGTCATGATTTCTATGCTAACATAAATGAAACTTATTCTAAGATGATGCTAAGATGACTAAGATTACACTAATGAGCTCAAGAATCAACCTAGCATAATGACAATACTAAGATGCAAAGTGGTGATTTACTCATGGAGAGGATCCTATTTATAGGATTTGGAGGGAAATGGATGGTGAGGATGCAAACTTGAATGGAGGGATAATATTCAAGAGGATCAATGAGGTGGAATCCAAAGTGGAGGTGAAGTGAGAAAAAGTGGTTGGTCATGCAAAGGTAGTGAGTTGCTCACACATGTGTGATAAACCCATGCAAGGGATGACTCATAAAGAGTTGGAGACAAAGTGAAGGAGTGAAGGCGGCTCAATGTGTCTCACATATGTGTTAGAATCATGCAAAAGGTTATGGGGGGGAAAACATGTAAGAAGGGATAAGGAGCTTTTTATGGAAGGTGGTTAGCCACCTTGGGAAGGGATGCTCACACGTGTGAGAAAATAAGAAAAAATAGAAGATAATGGATAATTGTTGTAGGAATCACATAATTAATCTAATTGATCTTGATTAGAAAAATGGTAGGTTCAAGGATGAAAGTGATGGGCTTAGGTTAGGGATCTAGGCTTAGATTTAGGTTTAATTATTTAATTAAAAATTAATTAATTCATGGGTAAAGGCATGTGAATATTTAAATATAAAATTATCTAAATATAGGCTTAGGCATGGTGTTATTAATTGATTAAAATTAATTACACAATCCATCTTAGAAACGGATAAATATAATTAATTTATAAAATTAATTATATAAAGAGGAAAAAGGAAATAACATAATTAATTAAAATTAACTATTATGAAAGGTAAAAGGTTAATTAAATAAAAATAATAATTAATTAAAGTGTCACACGTTAAGGGACAAATTTTGACTTCTATAGACACATATCTTTAAAGTATTGAAAACCAAAAGAAAATGGATGGAGAAAACAAATTTCATAGCATTTTAGGGATGACATTAGTAAATAGTCCACAAATACAACACTTCTAATAGAAATATCTTCTTGCATTCTTTATTATTTTATTCCATTATCCCTTATTAAATTTAATCACCTATTTTTAGCCATGAAGATCAATAAAAAAACCAACTCAAAAAGGTATTCCTAAGCCCAAGTTTACTGGTTTTTGTTTTAATTTCTATTTGTATGGACACAAGATGAGAGATTGTATAAAACCATATTTGAGATCTAGCAGACCTACATATGATCACTTAGATGATTTCCTTAAGAATCAAAGGAGAAAAGTTTCAATCAGGCAAAGATAGAAAAAGGTGAATATAGTAAAGATACATAACATAGACAACCTGAGGATAAGGAAACAAGTAAAGAAAATGATATTGTGAAAGATGATGTTTCTAACAAGGATGATGATAAGACAATTGAAGAAATTAAGAAACCTATTACCAGACCTAGAAATATTATATGTTACAAATGCAATAACTTTGGTCATATTGCTAAATATTGCAAGTTGTGAATTGATTACAGTCAATTGAAACCTAAGAAGAAGGTGGCATGTTTTAAGTGTAACAATGATGGACATGTAGGGAAGTATTGCATATTTAAAGGACTAGTGAAGAAATCCTTCAGACCATTCGCAAAGGAAAAGGAATTGAATAAAGAAGATAGAGAGCTAGCAGAGCTGAAGGAAGAATTTAAGGAGAAATGGATCAAACAAAATGAATCTGTGGAATTTGAATTTAAGACAGATGAAGAGAAGAGTGCGAGCATTCACAAGAGTCCTAAGAGTCTTTTTGAATCGTTGGTAGGGTGTATTTCTTCACCATCTTTATGATGGGCAATCTATGCCTTAGGGGGAGCATGAAAAATTAACATCAATCAGATACAGAGCCCCTATATGGATGATTTAAGCTATGCAAACTTGAAGGTAGCTTAGTCACTACGTTGTGTGATCTTGGACAAGATCGCATCAATTTTGGAGATGTCTGTGAGAAGGTCTACCAGTTTGAGCCTGCACTAGTTTCTTGCAACTTTATGGGTAGTTTTTGGGACTTGTGCCAAATTATCTATGAGGTTAATACTAGGTTAAATTATCTACCATTTACATTGAGATCAGAGTGCATTGAAAAGTCTAGAGCAGTAGTTGGAGCTTGAAGTGTTTGCAGTTGTGTTCGCAAAACCCTCACATGATCGCATGAGCTAGGTATTTGTGATTATTCCAAGAAGTATTTATCAATTGTAGTTACAAAGTAATTAGTGTGGATACACCTAAGGTTTTCAATGTACTTGAGAGAAATAGATACAAATTTAAGAGTCATCCCTGCAAATCTACCGAAGAGGATCAAGAGGGTGCATTTTCATACACTCCAATTGGTGTTCTTCGTGTTAAAGACATCAGGGCATACATACACAATAAGATTGAATTCATAGGCAAATAAAAGATTTATGATGAAATGATAGGTTATATAATGCAGACAAAACCCTAAGAGAATAATGTAGGAAACTTCATGGGTTACTAGTAGTCAAATACATGGAGAGATTTGAATTTGATGAATTAGACTGGATAAAGATTGTATTAAGTAGAATACATGATGAATTCATATGGATTGGTGGAACCCCAACTAAGATTATCAAGGAACTATTACATGAGATTATTGGATTACCTATGATAGGTAAGATACGTACTATTGAGAAGAACATAAGGTTTGAAGAAGAAAAAATGACAAAAATAAAATGGAACAAAAGAGTCATGATTGTAAATGACATCACACAAGAAGATGCCAAGCTAGTAGCAAAGATGTTGGAATACAAGTTCAAATATAGAAGTAGAATAAATAGTGTGTTAGCCGGTTTTGTTCACATGCCATACAAGATGGTAATTGAAGATTAGGAGTATGACCTATGTGAGGTCCTAAGGCAACAACTAATGAAAAATCTAGCAAGAATAAAGAGGAACATGACAACACATTTTAGATTTGGATCACTGATTATGTACATATTCTTTCATGTCATGAGAAGATTTCCTAACATGTACCTATGGATATCTAATAGATTCTCCATGCAAATGATTAGTGATTGTTACATGATAAGTGATGAGAAAAGAAGGTATGTTGAGATTGCAGGCATGATGAAACTCTTCCAGAAGAAAATGCATGAAAGGGAAAGGATCCCTTGGAGGCTAGTTGATAAGTATAAAGATGATATATGTTTCATGGTGGAAACTAACAATACATATTTTGAAGCAGTGGAACCTAGAACTTCATGGGCTACCCCCATGGGCTATGTAGTTGATTACACCATTTTGAAGCTTCACATTCAACATGTCCTATAGTCCCCTAAACCCCCAATGCTCCTAGATGAGGAACATATGAAGAGAAATACACAACAATGAAGGAAGAGCTGGTAAAGGGAAGAAGGGAAAATAAAGTTGAGTCCCTTGTTGAGAAAATAGTAGGGCGGCATGGAATAACTAAAGAAGAGATGAATATTATCAGAGAAAAAGTGGCTGAACTTGGAGAGAGATATAATATTCCCCCTCCTCAACCTAATATTGATGCACCTCAATTAGTGGAGGTCAAAGAAGAAGATGAAAAGGACAAGGATGACCCTCCTACACCTACTAGGAGGATATCATAGAAGCAGGTTGCATGAGAAGCTACACAAGGTCAAACACCTTCCAAATCTAGACCAAAGGCCATGGCTAGTGGACCAGGAAGGAAAAGGAAAACACGTGATACCCCTCCATCTTTTCATGGGAAGGATAAATAACAAAAGATTGCTAAACAAGAACAAGAAGAGGACATTCATGCAATGGATACAAAGAAGACTGAGGAACAAAATAAGAATGAACAAGACGATGAAAAGGATAGAAAACTTCACGAGGCCAACCTAGGGGCACTTGAAGTAGAAAAGAAGAAATAAGAAGAGGAAGAACAGAAGAAAGGCTGGGAAGCACAAAGGTATTTGTTTAATCCCTTCTTAAAAGTTCTAGAAAAGAGAGAAGTGAATGATGGTAAACTTATCTCCATTGAAAAATATTTTGATAAATATGATGAGGAAGAGAAAAATAACATAGAAATGTAGCGTTGGAAAATGGAAGAACTTCCATTTAGGACTGGTTTAGCCCTCTGAGTAGGTGGTTTGGGGTCATATCAAATGCCTTGAATGGGTCTCTGACTAGTTTCTGGCTTTTTCCCCTGTTTTGCCTTGTTTTCCACTTATTTCCAAACTGTTCTTGGCACCTGGCTCTGTGAATTTGAGGTTCTTGACCTTAGGGTCAAGGTTGACCTTTTGGTTCAAGGTCTACCTTGACCTTGACCTAGGTCAAGATTGACCTTGACCTAGGTCAAGATTGACCTTGACCCTAACCCAGGGTTTAAATTTCAAAATCTGAAGGTTTTCGGACGTCAGGTTTCGAAAAGATTTATTTCCCGCTTCCAGATCAGTTATTTCAGGCTTCAAAATGGTAAACTCCTAAATTATATTTAATTTAGGTCTAATTCCAAGGGTATAGGCTTAATGGGAATTTATTTCTCCTATGTCAGCCTCTCTAGAAGTTTTTCCCCTATACTAGTATAAAAGGAATCCTTCCCCTCTCATTTCAATCCATCTCAAGTAAGCACTCCATTCTCCATCAATCAATAAAGTGTGAAAGCCATCTTTCAAGCAATATCAATAAAGGAATCATTCAAGCAATCATCTACATTCAAGTATTCAAGCATCCAATTTCTCCATTGAAGATCAAGGATTCAATAATTCAAGCCTTTGAAGGGATTTGGTTCAAGCATTCAAGATTCATCATTCAAACCGTAGATCTATCCATCATGGTGGTGTGATCTTCCTTCAAGATCCTTTGTTCATCTTCAAGATATGTTCATTCTTCCTTCAAGGTGGATTCCAAGCATACAATCATGGAGGTTTTGATTTAAATTTATTAGTGTTGATTCCAAGCTTTCATATTAACATACTTGTTTACATTTCAAATACAATTGCATATCTATTGAATATCATAGCTTCATTATTAGATCTACTTCTACTACTTGCTAGCATTCTCCATTTCAATTATATTTTAAGGTTGATTCCAAACTGGGGTTTGACCAAGGCAAACCCCTCTTCCAAACAAAAAAACCATTTTTCTTGTAGGAACAGGTATGGAATAATGAATTACAGTGCAGATCTGGGCACCCTTTTTAGAAAAATTTTAGGATCCGCGAATAGAATTTCTACTGGAGCAGCATAGGTCAAGGTTGACCTTTACTTGGGTCAAGGTTGACCTTTCTCAAAAAAACAAAAGGTTTTTGGGTTTTCTCTGTCTCTGTGTTTCCAAGCCAGATCTGATTGCAGTATTTATAGAAATTGAGTACAAACACCATAAAACAATGATTTCCAAAACTGCTACCTTTCAAGATAAGTGTTTATGTTTTGTTAAGTTTTATATATCCACAACATTTTCCATCACCCCCAAAAACATACATTATAGATATAAAAATATATCTAGATATATTTTTATATCTTACATTTTGGTGAACCCGTGATAGACAACTCTTTCTCTTTGGTGTTGGACGCTTTGCCTCCTTTCCTTAAGATTAGCTTAGATTAGTTTTCTTTTATGCTCTTGCATTTTAAAATTCAAAAATATAATAAAAAATCTATATACTCTACAAAATAAAATAAAAATTTCTTGCATTTCATTTACTATGAAGATTTTTAAGATGCTTTGGGGAGTGGCTATTTTTCTTATTATTCTCCTCTTAGCATCTCTTTATCGTACTTATGATGTTTATGAGAGTATCATCCATTTCATTATGTTTGTCACTCTTCATGTTTCACATGCTTATGCTATTGTAAGATTGACTAATAGTAGTCTGCCTACTTTCAAAACTTTCATTAAAGATTTATGTGGCAGACTTATTACTCTTTTGGATTATGTGAAGAATTTGGTAGATGATACACCATCTCCTAATCTTCCTAATCCTAATCCTATCCTTCATAATCTAGTTCCTAATATTTCTAATCCTAATCCTATCCTTCCTAATCTGATTCCTAACATACCTAACATGCCTAAGTGTCCATCTGATATTCCTAGTTCTTTCCACACTTATGATGAGGCTCAAACTATGGTTCATGATACAGATGTGCAAGAATTCTTGGATTTACCTTCCCCTTCTTATCTGATCCATGATGATATTAAATGGAAGATAAAAGAAACCTCTTCTAAACCTACTATTCCACCTTATACAACCTTTTCTCATGATCACAATAAACAATCACCTCCTACAGAAGCTTTACAAGATATGTACACTACATGATATAATGTGATGGCTAAACAAGGTTATAAGGGTTTAGGGATTGGTGTCAATGAACATGGCATTAAGTATCTGGTTCATCTATCCCCTAAACAAGATATGTGTGGACTTGTCTTTCCGCTATCTCAATTTAAAGTGGTTGATTTTGATCGTCACCCGCCTCTTCATGTTCTTCTTCCAACACCTACCTTAGATTACCCTGATACTCCTCAAGATGTGGCTAAGAAGGTGTATGTTCAGTTAATGAATTCTAAGAAATAAATCTTTAAACCTATGTCGAAAGATTCTCTCTCCAAGTACAAATGTCCTTTTCACTATATTAATACACATTTACTTGATGATTGTGTGCATTTCAAGTTGTATGTTAGAGAAAGAGTTTCTTTAGGAATTATATCTCACTCTCGTGCGGTTTTGCAATTCCTTCATAATTTTGATACAGGGATTACCCTTCACTCTTCTATAATGTAGATCTTTTCTCCTCTTGTCTTTTGACTATGGGGCAAGAGGTATTTCTTCTAGTTCTCTAGGATCCATTATGCTCTCAGCATGTATTTTGTTTTGAGCTTAATTGGTTATCCTTTCTATATTATATCCCTATGGTATTGTATTATGTCCATAATCATCCATAGTTCTCTTTTATTATTCAAGATATCTTTTCTAAAGACATGTGGTTTGCAAAGGTATCCCTTCCTTTCATCTCTGGGGGGAAAGGTTCTTCCTTATTTCTCTTTGTCTATGGATCTACTTTCCCTAGCTTAGTGGCATTTGTTTATTCTGCAACATTATTTTATTATACTGCCTGATGTTTTGGCTATGGATATCCTTTTATGTGAGAGGTTGTTGTCCTAGGTCATCACCTCTTCTTTATTTTTCAAATTATGTTCTTTATAAATTCTTTCCCTTGTTGTAGGGTTAGAGTTTGATTCCTTCATTCCAAGATTCCTCTTCCTCTTGATTGTAGGGGGCTTGATGATTGAATCTTTGGTCCCACTTGGTTTTTCTTTGAAAGATGATATTTTATCTAAAGCACTCCTCTACGATGGAGGTCTTGTTGATAAGATCTCTTGCTCTTTGAGGATCCTTTTTCCATAAGTGATATATCCTTTTTCACGATTATCTATGCTCTTTGATGTAAGGGTCAATACACTTCACTAAGAATATAGTGTACATTGTTGTTAACAGGATATCTCCTTACTTTTTTAAGTAGGTATCCTCCTTCTCTTCCTTATCTTTTCTATTAGGTAGCCATGATAAGGAGGGGGACATATATAGGGTCTCCCTTATGCTATAGTTTTTCAATTTCAAATATGCTAAATTCTCGGAAGGTAACGCACATAAGTTGCTAAATCCTGAAGAGACACGCATTTTCAATTTCAAATATGTTAAATCCTCATAAGGTAATGCACATAGGTTGATAAATCCTAAAGGAATGCATTTTCAATTTCAAATATGCTAAATCCTTGGAAGGTAACACACATAAGCTGCTAAATCCTGAAGAGACAAGCATTTTCAATTTCAAATATGCTAAATCCTCAGAAGGTAACGCACATAAGTTGCTAAATCCTAAAGAGACACACATTTTATATTTCATAGTGATACAAGAAGGTGGATCTATGGGTATTCCAAAAGCCATCAGAAGATGCATTACAACTACAAAGCACAATTTTTGGGTGAACTATCAGGTTTTGCTACCTGTTGGGCTCTAACTCCTTGGTGATTCATGGTAAGGTGGGCATCTTACTAGGCGAGGTAATTGTAATCACCAAAAAGTGGACAGGATCATTCAAGTGATTAATCAAGGCAAATCAAGGCAAAATCAAGGCAATTAAATTGAAATAAGCATTTAGCCAATCAAAATTAAAATCAAAAGCATTTAAATCAAGTGAAATCAAATCAATGTGCAATTAATCTAATTAATTGTATAGTTCGATTTAAATCAAATCAACCCATTCAAGGGGTACACTTGGCTAAATAAATGAATTAAAATCAATTGATTAAATCCTAATTTCTCTCAACACTACATGGGAGGAAAAAGCCTCAACCAATAAGATTTGAGGAAAGAGCTCACATGGATCAAACCAAAATGAATCTCAATCACTCATTTTGAAAGAAAATCTTGTCCACTCATCTTGTCTTCTTGTCCCAAGCTTTGAGGACACAATATTTAAATTGTTTTCAAAGGGTGGAACCAAAGACTCAACTTAAGCCTAATCATGATCAACTCTACCACACCCCCTACCCTTGCCAAATCCTATATAAGAAAGGCATAAATCACTCATAAATCATTCCACAAATCTGAGAATTGCATCTAACCTCTTGAGAATTATAGCTAGAAAGGAAATTTAGAAGTTAATTGAGCATTTCTATTTGGAATTGAATTAATTAGCTTAGCTTATCACTCATTTCTCATTCTAGGACTGTCATTAATGGAGGCTTTTTGAGAGCTTCACCATTAACACTCTTAGTTAGAGAGCCATAGGATGCTTAATTATTCTTTGTTTGCTAAATAGAGTTGCTAATTGTGGTTATTTAGTTTCTATTTGATTTATTGTTCAATACTAATTTTATGAAGGTACAATTTCTAGTACATGGTAATTACTCTCTCTCTCTCTCTCTTCTCTCTTTTTGCTTTCATGCTAGTAGGATTAGAGCATGAAGCTATGTTATTTATAGTGTTTCTCTTGTCTTTCTTATGTAGTAATTTATGCTTTTATGATAGCTTTCCTTTGCTAGTTGATTTGGGTTTGTTTTTGTACTAACCCCTCCTTTTGTGTCGTTTAGCTTTGTATTTATTTTCTCTTTGTTTTCGCACCCTCATGCATGCGTGTTGAGTTAGAATCCTTATCCTGGGGGTTCATGTCCTCAATTGAGTGATATTCTATCTCATTGCAATCCATTGGAATCTTTCTTCTCCTTTACCAAGAGTTTGCATTGAATCCATACTCTTGCTAAAATGGGGGCTAAATATAGCGTCAGAAAATGGAAGCACTTCCATTTAGGACTATTTTAGCCCTTCGAGTAGGTGGTTTTGGGTCATGTCAAATGCCTTGAATGGGTCTCTGACTTGTTTCTAGATTTTTCCCTTGTTCTGCCATGTTTTCCACTTATTTCCAGCCTATTTTTGGCACCTATCTCTATGAATTTGAGGTTCTTGATCTTAGGGTCAAGGTCAACCATCTGGGTCAAGGTCAACCTCGACACTGACCTAGGTCAGGGTTGACCTCAACCCTGAACCAGGGTTTAAATTTAAAAATATGAAGGTTTTCGGATGTTGGGTATCGAAAAGATCTATTTCCAGCTTCCAGGTCGGCTGTTTCGGGCTTCAAAATGGTAAAATATTAAATTATATTTAATTTAGGTCTACTTCCAAGGGTATATACTTAATGGGAATTTATTTCTCCTATGTCGACCTCTCTAGAAGTTTGTTCCCTAGACTAGTATAAAAGGAAGCCTTCCCCTCTCATTTCAATCCATCTCAAGTAAGCACTCCATTCTCCATCAATCAATCAAGTGTGCAAGCCATCTTTCAAGCATTCTCAATCAAGGAAGAATTCAAGTAATCATCTACATTCAAGTATTCAAGCATCCAAGTTCTCCATTGAAGATCAAGGATTCAAGCCTTTGAAGGGATTTGGTTCAAGCATTCAAGATTCATCATTCAAATCCTAGATCTATCCATCATGGTGGTGTGATCTTCTTTCAAGATCCTTTGTTCATCTTCAAGATCTATTCATTCTTCCTTCAAGGTGGATTCCAAGCATATAATCATGGAGGTTTTTATTTACATTTATTAGTGTTGAGTCCAAGCTTTCATATTAACATACTTGTTTACATTTCAAATATAATTGCATATCTATTAAATATCATAGCTTCGTTGTTAGATCTACTTCTACTACTTGCTAGTATTCTCCATTTAAATTCTATTTTAAGGTTGATTCCAAACCGGGTTTGACCAAGGAAAACCCCTCATCCAAACAAAAAAACCATTTTTTTTGCAGGAATAGGTACGAAACAACAAATCACAATGCAGATTTGGACACCCTTTTCAAAAAAAAATTTAGGATCCGTGAATAGAATTTTCATCGGAGCAGCGCGGGTCAAGGTCGACATAAAGGGGTCAAGGTCGACCTTTACCTCGGTCAAGGTCAACCTTTCTCAGAAAAACAAAATATTTCTGGGTTTTCTTTGTCTCTGTGTTTTCAGGCCAAATCTGGTTGCAGAATTTCTAGAAATTGAGTACAAACACCAGAAAATGGTGATTTTCAAAACTGCTACCTTTCAAGATAAGTGTGTATGTTTTATTAGTTTTATATGTCTACAACATTTTCCATCACACAATACACACAACAACATAGATATAAAAATATATCTTTATGTATATTTTTATATCTTACAAGAAGATATAGTTGTGGAGCACATGCTTGCCTTCAAAAAGAATCTGATTGAAATAGAAGGTCAAATTAGTAAGGACCTATTTGAGAGATTAGAAAGAAGAAAGAAGATGGCCCTTGATGAAGACAACAAGATGAGACAGGATATCCTTTTATAGAATATTCCTACCATGACAAGGAGTGATATGGGAGATTGGCTTGAAAAGTTAAGGCCAAAGCTAAGGACCAAAACTAGAATCATTAAGTTTATGGCCCAAAAATATGAAGAGGTTGAAAAAGAAACACATGATTAGGTTGGACAACTACTCCTTGAGGAGATATCTAATCTTGGCAAGTCTACAAGGACCCCAACCCCAATGATCATCTCTACAGAGCTTAAAATTGCCAAAATTATTGAAGAGGATGAAGTTCCAAAGGAGACTGAGGTAGTTGATACTACCCTACCTAATTTTTACATTGACAATATTGGAATTTCACTAGACACAAAGCAGGATACATCTGATCCATTTCAAATAACTGAAACTTTGGCCAACATTGATGAAATAGTAAATAACATTAAGCCTCCCAAGATCGCTCAAGAAGAATCAGTTGTAACAAAAGGAGAAAATGTCTGAAAAAGAACAAGTATCAAAAGAAAAAGGTGAAGAAAAAGACATAGAAAAAGAGAAGGAACAAAAAAAGGTAGAGGAACAGACAAAAGGATTGCTACCTATCACTCATTTTTCTACACCTACCATGTTGGAAAGTGTATCCCAATCACTTCCAACTAACTTAGAGGATATAGATGTCACAAATCTAATGCAGTGGTCAATACTTGCTTTTGCTAAAGCAAAGGAGAAATTAGAGAAGAAGACTGGTAAGACTGCAAAGACAATCCAGTGAGAAACATAAGTGTTGAGTAAGTTTTTTATTACTCCTCTTGTAGATATTGGAGATCTTATAACTAATCTATATAATGTTCTAAGTACTATAGAACAAAATTTTGATACATTATAAAAATCAGCAAGAATAAAATTAGTTGAAGATTTCAAAAATTTAAGGATGAAAGATACTCTTGATAAAATCAAGAGAGATCTTAATACATTGATTGCCACTGAAAGGGAAATCAAATCTTGTCTTAAGGATGTACAAGACCTATATAGACTCTGCATGACTTTGCATAAGCATGTAAAGAGTATATCTGATATAATAGCTAAGGATGAAGAGGCTTTGGCAAACCTCTCTAAGCATTTTGAAAGTAAGAAAATTATGGACATAAATAAGGAAGCAAACAAGATCGTGGATAAAATCCATACCGTACAATTGGAAAAGGACAGAGTTCAGAGAATAGTTTTAGAATTAAGGAGCTTTTTTACTCCAAATATAAGTGTCTTGGAGAGTACCCATGAGGACCTCCAGCTTGGCCTCAAAACATTTCAAGGATTAGTACCTTCCAATGTAGAGGAAGCAAACAAGGTCGCATTTGGTCTTAATGGAATGATTTAGGTAGAAGAGGCAATCAAAGAAGCTTGGGATGCAGACATGTAGATTTTGAAGACAAATTACAAAGATATACTATAGACAATTCAATTGTGATTTCGTACACTCTATTTTTGTTGTTTTGGTAACTAATTTTGACATTTTGGTACCCTTTTCCATTGATGTCAAAGGGGGCAAGATAGAAGAAAAAAAATACAAAATGTAATGAGAGAAAGAGAGCAAGTGTGTGTGTAAAATAGAAATACAACAAACATAAATAAAGAGAAGTTTCTTTTGAAGTCTATGTGTTGAATTCCTATGTGTTGCATTTTTGTCAGTATATTTCCTTTACATTTTTTCTTTGATGATGCACTTAGTCATTTTTTTCACTAAGTGTTGCCATCAATGTCAAAAAGGGAGATTGTTGGCAAGTGGTCAGCACATGCACATGTAGGAAAATGTACACATATGGAATGTTGTCATTTATGGAAACACATATCAATTTTATGATGGCACATATTGGATATCATGAATATGTTTGAATGCAGTTGTTGAATGGAAAAATGCCTAAGTCCATAGGTTGTTCCTGTAACCCATTATGATAGGGAAGCTTGGTGATCTTTATAGAATTTTTATTTTGGCTTGCGATCTTAATGACATGCTTACAAGACACAAATGAACACATGTGTGAGGTCGCACGTGTTAATAATGAAGGATCAAAGAGATATATTTAGTTGATTAGATGCGAAGACAGTAAACAGAGCATTACTTGTTAGTGATCACTAAGGCCGACCTTGTGAGCATTTGGAAAGTTATTTTTTGATGTTATCTTGGATTTGATGCTGACTAAGGATTTTAATGAAGCATGAAATCACGCTTGAACTAATATGATGTTTAGCTAAAGTAATGCTGACTAGATTTTGTAATTATACCTCTAATAGGGTATAAGTATATATACACTTTTGTAAAAGTGTGTGATGATGATAATGTTTATATTGATGGATGTTAGATGCGAATTGTGAATACATCTAAAAGGTAGAGAAGAGATCAAGAGGAAGGAGAACAAGAAGAGTTCTTCTAGGGATACCTTGTTAACTCTTTGTAATCAAGACATCAGATTTGTTGTAAGTGTTGTTGCACCTATTGTACACCCCTAACAGGATTTGTTTTCCTTTAGCAGGGCTAGGACCTTTACCAGGGTTGATTACTTATCTGGAATCTTATTATCCCCTACCAAGGATCTTCCTATATTGTATTAATCATCTCCTAACAGGGCTAGAACTCCTAACAAGGTTTCAAGATTCATAGTGCAGAGTTTTGTGGGTACCATCCCCACCAGGGTTTTCCCTTGGCCAAGGTTTCCTCGAAAACAAATATGGTGTTATGAGTTCTTCTATGTTTATCTTTGTTGCATGGTTGTTCATTTTATGTTATATCTTTATATGTTGGTTTAAAAAGTTAAAGAAGTTTGAGAATTCAATTAAGTAATGTAACACTAATTCACCCCCCCACCCTCTTAGTGTTACCAAATCTTAACACTATCTCATTATAATCACATAGAAATGGTCAACAAAACCATTAGCCTACAATCTCTATTATTCATTAAGAGAATCCTAATCTCAATTAAATCCTCTAAGTCCTAACCTAAGGCAATTCAACGTATCAATCTGATTTGACCTATACTCTAGGTCACATTCAACCATCGTACTTGATCTTATTTAATTAATTAATTCCTAAATCCTAATGTTATTGACAATTAAATTAACCTTATGACATTTATTTAATCAGTATCCTAGGATGTTGATTAAATAAATAATAATTGTCAGTTAATCACAAAAAGGAATTAAATTAATTATGTCATAACAATTTGGAGTAAAATGCATTAAATCATTTAATTATTCAAAAAATGCATTTATGGAGTCATCATTCAGTCAACTAAACATGATTTTGGAAACAATATAGTTAACTGGGAAACTGGGAAACCACCTCTCTTAACTCTTCTTTCAATTTAGCAATTTCAGTTCAACCTTATAAGTTTCTGAAACAATTGACCAAACCAATTTAGTTAACTCATTCTCTCGACCAATTGAATTAGTTGGACATGGATTGTGCTAATTTGGAACAAATCTCAATCAACCGTCTTTGGTCAATCTCATTTGTTCATTCTCGAGAGGATTCTTATATAACTAGGCCTCCATTCTGACAAAAGGATCTATATTTTTCTAAGTAGTGTAAGGCTATCAATTTGTTCATTATTATTTATGCATTGTAATTATTGTTAGTTATCTTAATTGCATAATTAGTTTGTTTTAATTACATCATTGTTGCATCCATAAAATCTAGGAACACTTCATTTCATTTGCCTAATATAGATTAACTCTTAGCTAATTATATGAACATTTCATTTGCATATTATCTTAAAATCCTTCATTTAGATTACGTCTATAGTCACTAGGTTTTGTGATGACCTAATAGAAAAACTCTTACTCGTGTCTACTAGAAGGCAATGAGTTGCCTTGGTTAGTTTCATTTTTAGATTATTCTATTTTCATTGCTTAAATCAATCATATAAAGACTCATTGAAGTGTAGTGTTATTTAGCAACCACTTTTTACACATATTTTTGGCGCCCACTGTGGGGCATAAAATCAATTTATGTCTTCACAATTGCTTTTTTTTTTGGCAAAATCTTGAGATTTTATCTGTACTTTGGCCCTATTTTCTTGTACAAGCATTCTCATAGGACAATATGATTCATAATGAAACCTTGTATCAGGATGAATAGATT
Source organism: Chamaecyparis obtusa (assembly GCA_027943335.1). Lineage (NCBI taxonomy): Eukaryota > Viridiplantae > Streptophyta > Pinopsida > Cupressales > Cupressaceae > Chamaecyparis > Chamaecyparis obtusa. Next base: position 121,128 of record BSBK01005499.1, on the reverse strand, counting down.
CTCATACTGGGCCCTGTAGATTCTCATACAAGAATCTTCCCCGGTTTTGATTATAAACAACAAACTGTTCTCTATTTTTCTGATTTCTACTATTGGTTTTGTTGATTCTGACAAATTGGTTCTCTTTTCTTTTTTCTTTTTTTATTGGCATCCTAACAAATTTATGCAGGATGTTTTGGTGAAGACATTTATACAATGTCTAGACTTTGTTTTGTGTAGGAAACGTGCCAAAGGTAGAAGAAAAAATACTACTGATGCATTTTTGTGCAGGACATCTTAAAAAGAACTTTGTTTGGTGTGTTTGGGAATAGTGAAAAGGTAGGATATTATGCTCTTTTCCCCTTGAGGGAAAATCATAAATCAAGAACCTCGTAGCTTTTCTTTTTCATTTTTTCATTCCTTTAGATGGGCTTGTCCAAGTGGGAAAAAATTACTTACCCTTGGAGAATGGCCCATGTGAGCATGAGGTGTAAGCCACACCACTCCAACTCATGTTAAAAAAAATTGCTTCCTTGAGGCCAAAGCCTCAGAAGTCAGATGTCATTTGAACTTATACTCGACTCTCACCTAACCACCTAATAGGGCCTTAGGGTCTCAATCATGTTTACATGACTATTGGTGCAAAGGTGTTTTGTGGGGCTATACACCTAAATCATACTTGTGTGGACATAGAGAATGTATTCGAATGGAGACCCTTACTAGAATCCATAGATTAGAAGCCTATCTGGTTCACCCTCGAAAGTGGGATAATCCAAATGCAAGGGGGATAGTAACTCCCCAAGACACTCATCATATCATGCCCTCATTAGTGTTTGGAGTCAGATAATACGACATCATTATATACATTGTGTGGTTGGTGGTGGTTGTATTTTGATTGGCTATTGGGTGTGTACCTAAGTCAATGAGCAAGGATTTTCTCACTTAGCCAATTGACTATAGGGCTTAGGAAGTGTTTCTTTTCACATGTGCTTGTTGTGTTTGTATACCTTGAAATGTCTGATATTGAAACCTTCAAAACGAACTGAAAACCAAATCATGAAATAAGAAGTGAAACAACAATCCTACCAAACATTTGTCAAAATAGTCATTGATTGTCATATCTCGGTAGTTAGGTTTAGATTTGGTTAATCGAGTAGCCAAATTAGCAACAATCATCCTTAGGTTAGCTGATTCACCAGTAGCACAAAATCCAGTTACTTTGTGAATGATCTCCTGCATGATCTTGTGTGGTCTATCCAACCACAGAAATTGATCATGCACTCATCTCAAAACACATCAAATCCATTCATGATGAAAGACATTAGGTATATCAACTACATATACAAAACCCTTCATCTTCAAATCTTTTTCTCGTCCTTCAACACATGATTTTCACACAATCTTGCATATTCATTGTTGATAACATCAGCTCCTAGTTCATGAATTTTGCAATGTATATATGATTGTATATCCTCAATCAATACAACTCCACGTGATATGGAAGATAAGACACTCATCTTATCATTCTCACTTGCCTTCATCAGATGTAGCTTGAATACGGGTCATGGCTCTTCAACAAAACCAACCAAAATAGAGGTATCTACAAATCTTTCCATGATTCAATTCATAAAGCATGTCAGAATCTTATTGTATCATCGGAAAATAGAAGCACTTCCATTTAGGACTAGTTTAGCCCTTCAAGTAGGTGGTTTGGGGTCATGTCAAATGCCTTGAATGGGTCTCTGACATGTTTCTAGCTTTTTCCCTTGTTTTTCCATGTTTTCCACTTATTTCCAGCCTATTTTTGGCACCTGGCTCTGTGAATTTGAGGTTCTTGACCTTAGGGTCAAGGTCAACCTTGAACTTGACCTAGGTCAAGGTTGACCTTGACCCTAACCCAGGGTTTGAATTTTAGATTCCAAGGGTTTCTAGATGTCAGGTTTTGGAAAGATTTATTTCCTGCTTTCGGGTCGGCTGTTTCAGGTTTTGAAATGGTAAAATCTTAAATTATATTTAATTTAGGTCTACTTCCAAGGGTATGGGATTAATGGGAATTTATTTCTCCTATGTCAACCTCTCTAAAAGTTTTTTCCCTAGACTATTATAAAACGAAGCTTTCTCCTTTCATTTCCATCCATCTCAATCAAGTGTGCAATCCATTCTCACTCAAGGGACATCCAAGATTTCAAGAAATCATCTACATTCAAGCATTCAAGTTCTCCATTGAAGATCAATCATTCAAGAATTCAAGCCTTTGAAGGGATTTGGTTCAAGAATTCAAGATTCATCATTCAAACCCTAGATCTATCCATCATGGTGGTGTGATCTTCCTTCAAGATCCTTTGTTCATCTTCAAGATCTATTCATTCTTCCTTCAAGGTGGATTCCAAGCATACAATCATGGAGGTTTTGATTTACATTTATGGTTATTAGTGTTGAGTCCAAGCTTTCATATTAACATACTTGTTTACATTTCAAATACAATTGCATATCTATTGAATATCATAGCTTCGTTGTTAGATCTATTTATACTACTTGCTAGCATTCTCTATTTCAATTCTATTTTAAGGTTGATTCCAAACCATGGTTTGACCAAGACAAAACCTTCATCCAAACAAAAAAACCATTTTTCTTGCAGGAACAAGTGTGGAATAGTGAATTACAGTATAGATCTGGATACCCTTTTCGGCAAACTTTTAGGATCCGCGAACAAAATTTATGTCGGAGCAGCACAAGTCAAGGTAGACATAAAGGGGTCAAGGTCCACCTTTACCTGGGTGAAGGTCGAACTTTCTCAGAAAAGAAAAAGATTTCTTAGTTTTCTCTGTCTCTGTGTTTCCAGCCCAGATCCAGTTGCATAATTTCCTAAAACTCAGTACAGACACCAGAAAATAGCATTTTCCAGATCTGCTACCTTTCAAGATAAGTTTTTATGTTTTATTAGTTTTATATGTCCACAACAGTTTGCATCACACACCCCACAACCACATAGATATAAAAATATATCTTTACATATATATTTTTATCTTACATTTTGGTGAACCCATGATAGACAACTCTTTCTTTTTGGTGTTGGATGCTTTGCCTCCTTTCCTTAAAATTATCTTAGATTAGTTTTCTTTGATGCCCTTTCATTTTAAAATTTAAAAAAAAAATCTATATACTCTACAAAATACAAAAATATTTCTTGCATTTCATTTACTATGAAGATCTTTAAGATGCTTTGGTGTGTGGCTATTTTCCTTATTATTCTCCTCTTAGCATCTCTTTATCGTTTGTATGATGTTTATGAGAGTATCATCCATTTCATTATGTTTGTCACTCTTCATGTTTCATGTGCTTATGCTATTGTGAGATTGACTAATACTAGTCTTCTTACTTTCAAAACTTTCATTAAGGATTTATGTGGTGGACTTATTACTCTTTTGGATTATGTGAAGAATTTGGTAGATGATACACCATCTCCTAATCTTCCTAATCCTAATCCTATCCTTCCTAATCTAATTCCTAACATTCCTAATATTCTTGGTCCTATTTCTCCATCTCCTATTCCTAGTTCTTCCCACACTTATGATAAGGTTCAAACTATGGTTCATGATGCAGATGTTCAAGAATTCTTGGATTTACCTTCTCCTTCTTATCTGATCCATGATGATATTAAAGGGAAGACAAAAGAGACTTCTTCTAAACCTATTATTCCACCTTATACAACCTTTTCTCATGATCACCATAAACAATCACCTCTTGTAGAAGCTTTACAAGATATGTACACTACAGGATACAATATGATGGCTAAACAAGGTTATAGGGGTTTAGGGCTTGGTGTTAATGAACATGGTATTAAGTATCTGGTTCATTTATCCCCTAAACAAGATATGTGTGAACTTGGATTTCCACTATCTCAATTTAAGGTGGTTGATTTTGATCGTCGCCTGCCTCTTCATGTTCTTCTTCCAACACCTTCATTATATTACCCTGATACTCATCAAGATGTGGCTAAGAAGGTGTATGTTCAGTTAATGAATTCTAAGAAAGAAATCTTTAAACCTGTGCCTAAATATGCTCTCTCCAATTACAAATGTCCTTTTGACTATAGTAATATACATTTACTTACTGATTGTGTGCATTTCAAGTTGTATGTTATAAAAAAGAGTTGTTTTAGGAATTATATCTCACTCTCTTGCGGTTTTACAATTCCTTCATAATTTCGATATGGGGAATACCCCTCACTCTTCTATAATGTAGCTATATTCTCCTCTTGTCTTTTGACTGGGGGGAAAGAGGTATTTCTTCTAGTTCTCTAGGATCCATTATGCTCTTAGCATGAATTTTGTTTTGAGCTTAATTGGTTATCATTTCCATAATTTATCCCTATGGTTTTGTATTATGTTCATAATCATACATAGTTCTCTTTTATTATTCAAGATATCTTTTCTAAAGACATTTGTTTTGTAAAGGTATCCCTTGCTTTCATCCCTAGGGGTCAAGGTCTTCCTTTTTCTTTATTTGTCTAGGGATCTGTTTTCCCTAGATTAGTGGCATTTGTTTATTCTGCAACATTATTTCATTATATTGACTGAAGTTTTGGCTATGGATATCATTTTATGTGAGAGGCTGGTGTCCTAGGTCATTACCTCTTCTTTATTTTCCAAATTATGTTTTGTATAAATTCTTTCCCTTGTTGTAGGGTTAGAGTTTGATTCCTTTGTTCCAAGATTTCTCTTCCTCTTGATTGCAAGGGGCTTGATGATTGAATCTTTGGTCCCGCTTGGTTTTTCTTTGAAAGATGATATTTTAGCTAAAGCACTCTTCTATGGTGGGAGGTCTTGTTGATAATATCTCTTTCTCTTTGAGGATCCTTTTTCGATAAGTGACATATCCTTTTCACGATTATCTATGCTCTTTGACGAAAGGGTCAATACCCTTTGCTAAGAATATAGTGTACATTGTTGTTAACAGGATATCTCCTTACTTTGTGAAGTATTTATCCTCCTCTTCCTTACCTTGTCTAGTAGGTAGCCACGATAAGGAGGGGGCATATATAGGATCTCCCTTATGATATAGTTTTCATTTTGCAATATGCTAAATCCTTGGAAGGTAATGCACATAAGTTGTTGAATCTTGAAGAGATGCACATTTTCAATTTCAAATATGCTAAATCCTCGGAAGGTAACACACATAAGTTGCTAAATCCTGAAGAGACGTGTATTTTTCAATTTCAAATATGTTGAATCCTCGGAACATAACGCACATAAGTTGCTAAATCCTAAAGAGACACACATTTTATATTCCATAGTGATACAAGAATGTGGATCTATGGGTATTCCAAAAGCTGTCAAAAGATGCATTACAACTACAAAGCGCAGTTTTTGGGTGAACTATCAGATTTTGTTACCTATTGGGCTCTCCCTCCTTGGTGATTCATGGTAAGGTGGGCATCTTACTAGGCAAGGTAATCACTCTCTCTCTTTTCACTTTCATGCTAGTGGGATTAGATCATGAAGCTATGTTATTTATATTTTTTCTCTTGTCTTTCTTATGTAATCATTTATGTTTTTATGATAGCTTTCCAAATATGATATTAGTATAGGAAGAATTTCTTAGCATGGTTTCCTTTGCTAGTTGATTTGGGTTTGTTTTTGTACTAACCCCTCTTTTTGTGTCTTTTAGCTTTGTCTTTATTTTCTCTTTGTTTTCCCACCCTTGTGTGTGTATGTTGAGTTAGAATCCTTGGCCTAGGGGCTCATGTTCTTAACTAAGTGATATTCTATCTCATTGCGATCCACTTGAATCTTTCTTCTCCTTTACCAAGAGTTTGCATTGAGTCCATACTCTTGCTAAAGTGGGGGCTAAATGTATCATCGAAAAATGGAAGCACTTCCATGTAGGATTGTTTTAGCCCTCCGAGTAGGTGGTTTGGGGTCATGTCAAATTCCTTGAATGGGTCTTTGACTTGTTTCTGGCTTTTTCCCCTATTCTGCCACATTTTCCACTTATTTCCAGCCTATTTCTGGCACTTGGATCTGTGAATTTGAGGTTCTTGAGCTCAAGGTCAATGTTGACCTTCTGGGTCAAGGTTGACCTTAACCTTGACCCATGGTTTAAATTTTAGTTTCCGAGGGTTTTCGGATGTCAGGTTTTGGAATGATTTATTTCCCACTTTCGGGTTGGTTGTTTCGGGTTTCAAAATGGTGAACTCTTAAATTATATTTAATTTAGGTCCACTTCCAAGGGTATAGGCTTAATGAGAATTTATTTCTCCTATGTCGACCTCTCTAGAAGTTTGTACCCTATACTAGTATAAAAGGAAGCTTTCTCCTTTCATTTCCATCCATCTCAATCAAGTGTGCAATCCATTCTCACTCAAGCAACATCCAAGATTTTAAGAAATCATCTACATTCAAGCATTAAGGTTCTCCATTGAAGATCAAGGAATCAAGCATTCAAGCCTTTGAAGGGATTTGGTTCAAGCATTCAATATTCATCATTCAAACCCTAGATCTATCCATCATGATGGTGTGATCTTCCTTCAAGATCCTTTGTTCATCTTCAAGATCTATTCATTCTTCCTTCAAGGTGGATTCCAAGCATACAATCATGAAGGTTTTGATTTAAATTTATGGTTATTAGTGTTGAGTCCAAGCTTTCATATTAACATACTTGTTTACATTTCAAATACAATTGCATATCTATTGAATATCATAGCTTCATTGTTAGATCTATTTCTACTACTTGCTAGCATTCTCTATTTCAATTCCATTTTAAGGTTGATTCCAAACCGGGGTTTGACCAAGGCAACCCCCTCATCCAAACAACAAAACCATTTTTCTTGTAGGAACAGGTGCGAAACAGTGAATTATAATACAGATCTAGATACCCTTTTCAGAAAACTTTCAGGATCCACGAACAGAATTTTCGTCACAATAGCGCAAGTCAAGGCCGACCTAAAGGGGTCAAGGTCAACCTTTCTCAGAAAAGAAAAATATTTTTGGGTTTTCTTTGTCTCTATGTTTCTAGCCTAGATCTGGATGCAGAATTTTCTGAAACTAAGTACAAACACCAGAAAATAGCATTTTCCAGATCTAGTACCATTCAAGATAAGTGTTTATGTTTTATTACTTTTATATGTCCACAAAATTTTCCATCACACACCCCACAACCACATAGATATAAAAATATATCTTTACATATATTTTTATATCTTACACTTATCACAAACCATAAAAATACTTCTTGCTTCATTGGTTAGAGTTTGTGAAAACTATCTCAATTCACAGCTCTCAATTTTGTTGATCACTAGCAAAGGTCTCTTAAGATTTCTTTTAGAAACTTCACAAGTGTGCATAAGAGAGTAGAGTGACAAATGAACTCACTTTAACCTTAGTTAACCTTTAGAAAATAGTCATTGCACTTTAACAGTAAAATAGTGCATTCCAATGGTAGGAATAGTGTCATGTCCCTGGTTAAAGAATATTCATTGGTTGGTACTCATTCAACCGTTATAACTAATATCAAATAGGTATACACCATGAAATCTTAGTGTGGTCAATACAAAATCACTAATGACCTCAAAATATTTATCAAAATAAAAAAAATAGTAATTTACACCATAATGTGCATATAGATCTTATCGGTCTTAAATTAAGGGGATCGGTAAATGATTTTCCTTTAAGTGCTCCCCCTAAGTCCAAAATAGACTTCGTTTGAAGATGAATCCTCTACACCAAAGGATGGTGAATTCCCTTCAAAGGACTTGACCTCCTCCTATTTCTCTCCTACCTTCCTCCAAATCTTGTTCATCTCATGACCAACTTCCTCAAAATTGACAATTTTCTTTCCCTTCATGTCTTCTGATTTGTTGGGTGACAGGTTCCTGAACTGACAATCTCTTGCAAGGTGATTGATCCTATGGAAAATAAAGCATGCCATACCGGTTGACCTCCAAGGTCCAGTATTTCCTCTTTGTGTTCTTATTTTTTAATTCATAGCTAGATGAACATAGTTACCACATACTGAACATGTGACTTTGAATTGTATTTCCCTTCCATGAGAGCTTACCGATTTGACTGGAGACCTGGGAACATACACTTTAGACCTGCAATACTCAGCTTTATGTCCATATTTGTTACTTGCATAAAAATATTCATCAAATCTACCACCACTAGATCTGCTACTAGATCTAGATCTACACTTATTGATGCAGGACCATCTTAGGTCCTTGGTAATCTTGCATCATCCAAAAATAGTTTGTTTGTTGGTGGACCTTTGTTACCAGTTTTGTATTTGTTTTTTTGTTCCTGAATATTGATTGGGTGATTGTTTCATCGGTTGATTTGTTTGGATATTTTGTATTTTTGGTCATGATATGGTGTTCATGGGATCATTTGGAGGCATGCCCTATGATCGCAACTCTTTTGGAGTTACCACATATGAGTTATGATTAATTTTGTGACTAAGACTGAATTGCAGTTTCTTATTCCAGACAGTTTCTAAGATTCTATGATCAGTTGATCTATGTGGATCTTGGACTGGAATGGTGGAAACAGTGTGTTCCTTGGTTCAAGGATTCTATGTTTGTGATCGCACTTCTTCAAGTTGCATGGTTTGGGAGATCTGGCATGATCTTTGCTAACTTATTTTATTCTTTCAAGTCACTAATTCAGTGGTGTTCACCAGTTGATTTGTTGTCATACGATTGGTGATCATTGTGTTCTAGTGTGTGTGGTCCTAGATTGTTGTTGTTAGAATTTGTGTGGACCTATATGTGGGACCGTGCGTCCTTATGTTCCATATGTGATTTATGTTTCACACTTTGGGTCTGGTCCTATTTTGTGTGCCTGTTCTAATGCTCAGATTGGCAAGACCTGGATTGTGGTGGAAGAATCTGAGCAATGGAAGCATACAATGTGGATTTTGAGGTGTTCTATGTGTGGTCGACTTCCTTGTGTGAGCGCACATTATGTTGTATTCATTGGGAGTTGTTCTTAGGGATTTTGGTCTTGACCTATCCTTGTGTAAACCATTTTCTATTCTTGGGGATTGTGATCGAATAAGTTGACTTGTGGCTTGCCATATTGTATTTAAGCTAGGTTGTGGTTCTATTTTAAAAAGGAGTAGAAGTGGGGAAAAAAGAGTAGCTGAGACAAATTGAGATGTAGATTTGAGTCTTATTTTTATTATGTATTGGTTTTAACCAGGAATGCCTTACAGCCTAGCATGTTGTATGAAATTTGATATAATTGGATGTTTTCCTGAGAATAACAAAGTTGTTATTTGGGGCTGGCCAAGAGAATGAAGGTAAGGAGACTGGTAAGACCCCCTCTGCAAATGAAAAAGATGAAGACAACTAGAAAGTGAATAAGGAAGGTATGGATATGACGACCATGGTGGAGAACAACAACAATAAAGAGGAAACCTTAGTTCTCTTGAGGGAAGCTACTATGCAAGAGGGGGAGAATAATGTTGAGAATCAAGATAAGGAAATGGAACGTGAAAAGGAAATGCAGGAAATGAAACTCCAGATCCAGGAAATGGAAAAAACCATGAAAACTATGACTACTAAGCTGGGAAAGATGGAAAATAAAGTTTTTGATAAGGTGAAAAACAAAAATAAAAAAGAGGATAGTACTGTCGAGATGAGCAAGATAGTTAATGACAAGGTGAAAGACTTAGAAGCCAAAATTAGCAACATGATAAAAGGTGTTCTGAGTCATAGCAATGAGGGTCTGAAGGCGACAATTATTAACCTGAATATGTTGCATAACTATCTGGAAAGGAACATGCTGGAAAGAACTACAATTACCATTGATGAGGATGCTAGCAATATTGGTCCGGGGATGAGAACTAGAGGGCACATCCAGAGGAAGGTCCCTGAAAAACCAAAAGAACTAAAGGAGTTGCAAGAGACTATCCAGAAGATGGAAGACCTCCAGAAGAAGGCTGAAGAAATGATAACAGATAAATAGCTTGCTCTTGCTGGTAGTTGTTTTGTAGCTAGTTTTTCTTTTAGTTTCTATGTTTGAACTGTGTTGCTGTTTGTTCCTGCTATTGTTTTCCAGCAGGTGTTCCACTTTGAAACTTTAATGCTCTATCTTTTTGCTTAATTGTAACTGGTTTCGGTCCATGTAAAACATGCTTTTACCTTAATCAAAAACAAAGTTGTTATTTGGTTTCATCTTTTTGTTGCTTGTGTTTTCCACTGTATTGTCTCTTTGCTGCAAGATTGGACTTATCCTATGGGGATTCTCTGGTCTTGACTGCATCACTTATAAGTAGTATGACCATACTTATGACAATTATAGCAATAACCATCAAAACAATATGGTTTATTCACCAATTTTCTCCTACACACATTCGCAGTATGACTAGGCTTTCCATAGTTATAGCAAGTAGGTCTATTAGATTTCTTACTTGAATTGATTGGATCTACCTTTTGATCTTGTGGCTTCTTAGCTTCAACTTTAGATGACTCGGTAATTTCAAATGTTCCTTGACTAGTGTAACCAAGACTAGTTGTGTCTTTGTGTCTTCTTTGGCTCTTCAATTGTTCATCAAGCTTTTGAAATATTTCATTGTATTGCTTCATATTTTCATTTGCTTCTTTCTTAGTTTGCACGTCTTTCTTTAATTTCTCATTTTCCTCTCCAAGCCTTTCATTTTCACTCAGAAATTGTTGGTTCTCCTCATTTGTGTCATGAAGGTGCTCATGCATGATGGAATTCTCTTGATATATCCTGAAGAATTATTCATCCCTTTCCCTCAATGCATCTTTAGAAACTTTCTTGGCATCTTCAGAAAATTTTCTTGCATCTTCAGCTTTTCTTTCATCTTCAAGATCTTCACACATCTTGACAGACTGACTTTCAAGTCCTCTTTTCAAATTTTTCACTTGTTCTTTAAGAATCTTGTTTTTATCCATCATATCTGCAATTGTTTCCTTATATTATTCAGACATACTACCTTTAGATAGTTTCTCAATGTAATCTTGGTGTTCATTCATTTGCTCAGTAAGTCTTCTTATGGCAAGTGAGTTCTTCATTTTTTCCTACAACTCATTGATCATCTTGTGTGCATTCTCAAGTTGTGTCTCATACCTGTAATTCTCCATGAGTGTGGATATTTCCCTTAAGCTGTTAGGCTTATCACCAAGAGGATCGGTGCTTTGATACCAATTGTTAGTATTTGATGGTACTGAGAGGGGGGGTGAATCAATACAAACAGGTAACCAACTAATTCAACCACAAGTCTGATTAATTTTACCAACAAATTCCAAATAACAAAACATATAAATGATGCAATTAAATAAAAATAAATAACATCAAACATCTACGCATGCATCACACATAACACGCTATTTTTTCTCGTGGCAACCCTCGGTTAGAGGGAGAAAACCACAGTGGGGATGACACCCACAAGCCCTTCAATGCAATAAAAAGGTTTGCCTTGTTAGGAGCTACGAATACCCTTTCTAAGGGTTCACCTTGTTAGGAATGACTAGTACACTATTAGGATTACAATGAGATTTGTAAAGATCTACCTCACTAGAGGATTTAAGAGTATTTCTATGAGTCCACTTAGTTAAGGTATTTACAATAAAGACTTGTTAAATTCCACCCAATTAAGGGATTTTGTTTGTTGCAACTATTAGGGAACAAAAAAGTAATGATCTGGATGTAGCACTGCTTTCCTGTCAAATCCAATGATCAGTTCTCTACTCTCTGTAACTATTATTTGATCTGCCTCTGCTCAAAACCTTGAGCGCAACCCTAGAAATCATGAATTTCACTTCATACAATCAACCATCAGCAACAACTTCCTCCCTTTTCAATAAGAGAAGTACTAATTATATACACAACTTGCACCGACATAAAAAATGAAATTCAGATACTTTCCCACTCAAATACCATGCACCAAAATGAAAATCTTGATGTAAAACACATTTTACCATGACTGCGTCAGCCAAAGATAAGATATGCAAGTTATATCTCCAAGGTAATCAAACATGTGTTGACTTCTCCAATGCATCACCTTAAATCCACCTCATTGCTTGCCTCGAGAATATAAATGACAGGTCATCAAATCCTCATCATCTAAGACACGTCACCATAACAACTATATTCACTATAATATCATACCGGTCATCGATCTAAGATCTACCACCGGTAGCTCAAGAACTTAGACTCATAAACCTAGTGTAACCTCTTTTGGCAATGAAATGCTTGGACATCGATTATCCAAATGAGTTGTGGTCGCAATTATAAAGTGTTATGAGTATATCCATGCTATGTCTAAGACCGCTCCACTTAATTCCTTTTCAACATCACTGATACCAAAATCTCCATCTGTAGTTGTTCTTCATGTACACCACTCACTGAACGTAGTTGAATCCTTTTTGCTGATTGAATAATGATCTTACCGATTGTCTCAATCATCTGATATGACTATGTTTGCATCAATGACAACCAAAATCACTACTACCCATGACCGTTCACCAAAATACATCACAATGTCAACAAACCACCCTTGGATGAGGAGAGGAAACTAGTTTTGGAACCTACAGAGTTCTTGGAGGTAAGGGAAAAGAAGCTGAGAAATAGGGTGATTAGGGAATAAATGGTGTGATGGAAAGACTTGCCATTGGATGATGCTACTTGGGAGGGTGATAACATTTACAACATTTGGCTTTGCGATTGCTTGAGGGAAAGAAATCTCGAGAAGGGGGGACTGTAATGTCCTCTTCTTCTGGGTAATCACACGAGGAGCTTGGTTATCCTATTCTTCTCATCCCAATAGGCTAATTGGTTGTCAAAAGGGATGTTTTTTCAATCACAACTTTACTTATGGAGAAATTTACAAAAAAAATATTATTTAATGGGTTTAATATTACTAAAGTTACTTTATGTTATAAAACCACATTATAAAAGTAAAGTAACTTTATAAAAAGAAAATGAGTTTTATCATGCATTTTTTAGTGGTGGGGCATCAACAGCTTAAAGAGGCTTTATAAATAGAGCTTGCACTTTCATTTGAGGATGTTATGTGTTTATTGTATTGATGTTATTTCTCCATTGTTGTTGGTGTACATTGACTTGTTGCTCTGATGACGAAATCCCTTGGAACCACCAAGGATTGGACAAAAACCAACTCCTATGAGAGGTGGATTTATTTTTGGATTGCACTAAATCTGAAGTTTTGAGTTAAAAACAAGAGGATGGCATTATAGTGATGTTGTGCATATTGAGTTCTAGTAGAGACGTCAGTCAAGAGGCATTGTCAGGCACGAACTGAGCCTCCTTGGGATTCATTAGTACTCCTACAGCAAGGTACGTATGTGAGTTATATCTTAACAACAGTTGCATAAGTATTTCCTTCTTCCTTGGATAGGAAAGTCGACCAAAAGAGGAACAAATACATTGACACAAGTTTGGAAATCATTGCATGAAACTAGAAGTGTAGCGTTAGAAAATATTGAACATCCACCTCATTATTAGGCATGGTCTTGTGCCCTTTGAGATGACATTGAGAATACAAGAAGCTACAACCCATCATTATTACACCTAGCCTTGGTTAAATCAGAGAGTTCGTAGCTGGAGATTGTGATCTGTAATTTGCAAAAAAGGCAGTTTCACTAGTAGTCAGTGTTTAGACAATGTTGTTTGAATAGCGAATGGAAACCAAATACAGAGTTCACCCTCCAAGCTGGGTTAGAGCCAACCGCATCTAGTGGTCTGAATACTACGGTTTGTGATAAATCTGAGTGTTCATCTTCATGCAAAGTGTTTGATCAAATGCCTAGACGGAGAACTTGTGATTTATGTTGAAAGTTTATTCAGTGCGTAATAAGAATTCTTACATATCAACATTTTGGATGACACTATGTGATCCATCATCAAGATGAAAGAAAATTGTTTACATTAATTAAACCATATTCTCTATAAAAAAAAGCTATCGATGACATTTTTAGTACACCATTTTAAAATATATTGTATCTCAATATTATAACATATATCCCTATCCCTATCATCTATGAGTCCCTCTCCCCTAATGCTCTTCCCACATCCAATTTAATCTAAAAACAGCAATCAAGTACACAATAAAAAAAAATACAATCACTATTCCCCATAATTGGGTACGCACATGAAATTCATACGGAGGACAGGGCTGATTACAAAAGACAAAAGTGGTGGCTCTCCAGACAAGTAATGGACAGAAGTTGCAGATGAAGTCGGTGGGCAAAAGTAACACCAGACCTTTTTAACTGGGTATAAGTCAGTCATCCTCTGATGATTTATCCTCGTGGAACCGGTCACCGCCAATACCAACGCGTGCAGAAGAATGCAGTAAATGAAAGATACAGTTACACGTGGAAGGTTAGGATTGATTTAGGCCTGGGATGACTGACAGGTGCCCGTGACAAAGCAGTACAGAGCAAGGAGTCTGAGATGGATTTGGACTTGTTTTTTATTGGTGAATTGTCTACATTCAATGATTAAAATGTCTCGTTGACCGTACTTTTATTTATTTAAAAAATTAAAACAACAGTATTTTGATTTTTAATTAATTAATAAATACCAAATAGATTAAATCAAAGGTACATTTTTAATATCTGGCCTTTTTAAGAACCTTTTGTACCTTAATTTAGAGTGAATTTTTGCAGGTCAATGCTGGAAAAGGTAATGCTGAATAGGTGTTTCAGTTTGTACATAAAAAATAGAGCTGAATTTGTACTAGTGGATAAAATATGAAGCGTTGAGCATTTGAGATGGAAAAATGTTGTTTTGTAGTGTTTTAATGAGATGAAATATAGCTCTTTAATGATATGGTAATTTATAAAATTGGATAACATGTAAAAGTTGACGTGCAATTAAGTTCCTTATAAAATGTACTATTGACTAAATTTCAAAAATCAGAAAAAATAATAGATTTTCACAAAATTTTAGGCATCTATTTTTCGTGATCAAATTGCAAAAAAATCACTATGTTTTCTCAAATCTGAAAAAAAAAAGTTTGAATTTTTTTTTTTGGTATTTAGTGTGTTTTGTAGGGAGATTGGGTCATGCCAAAGTTGACTATGAGAAATGATTTGTCTTGAAATAAACAAAAATTCAATGAACAAACAATTCTCAATGTCTAATTTATGGCTGCCTTTTTAAAGGTATAATTCTGATAGATATAAAAATTGTAAACAAAGTCAATTTGCTCTTTGGTCCAATGGTTCTTAATGAACTTATGGGGATCAAGTAGTTTTGAGTGCAAGGCTTTGACATCATATAAGATGAGGTTAGAAATGTGCCCTAGATAAATTTGACATCATGAATACCCCTAGTCCTTGAATAACTTTGTAGATTAAAAAATCTTTCATAAAAAAAAAAATAATAAAATTGTTAACAAACTAAAATAAATGACATTGACAAAATAATAATAATAATAAAATTATTAACAAACTAAAATGCATAGCATTACACCAAATAGAATAGAACATTTTTGCAATGGATAAGCATCTAGAATTCATAACTATAAACAGATTTTGAACTGAATGTCATGTAAAAGTTAATAGTCCAAAGGCTATGTGAAAGAATGGTTATGTAGCCCTCTCTAGTGAATGATAAGTTCACGGGTAGACCATTAATGATCAAGGAGAACAATCGCGGATAAAATAATGGGGATTGTTTTTTCTTGATAAATTGTAATTTATATTTCAATAACGAACGCTCATATTGTGTAGATTATAAGGTATAAAAAATTATATTAAGTATGCACAACAATTCTAATGAAATTGTTTGAAGTGTTGTTGTCATTGATTTTTAATATTTTTAATTAATTTTAATATTTCTTATATTGATGTGAACTTAGTACATAGTTCATCTACGTTAAATATACAATATAGGAAGCATTCTACTATAATTAAGAACATTTTTTCATAATCATCTCACCTCCCTTCTTTTGTTTCTAGTTTAACATACTATCTTAAAATGAGCTCCACTTAGGAAAAAACTACACACACATTTATTTGAATTTATCCATTGAAATCATTTAACAAATATTTCAACCACTCAAAATCTATTTGTCTTATTTCAGTACTCTATATTTGGTTTATAATATTTTTCTAATATTTAATTTACTAATGTGTATCTATATAGAACTCTTTTATGATGTTTATATTAGATTTGGCATATAGGTTACATATACATCTTGAGATTGATATGTTGACATCTTTTAAGTAGATATGTTTTAGACTATATGCTAGTTTTGTTTTTTTGGAAAACTTTGCATTATATTTTTTATATTTATAACTATATGTTTCAATTAGAAACATAAAAGATTAAATTTACATCAACTAAAAATATTTGTTCAACTTGTATTAAAAGTTTGTAAGCTTTGATAGTTGTGATCTAGGAACCATACTATTCAATGTTAAGAATCAACATTGAATTTTTCTTAAATATGACATTTAGATGCTTGAGAAATCTACAATCCATTCTTACATCTATTTGAAATTTTTTTCTACAAGCTATTCTTTACCTCCCTCCTTTGGTCATAGTTTAGCATGTGTTGCCCTCAAAATGAGCACTACCTATGGGAAAACAATACTCATTAATTATTTGAATTTATCTATTGAAATCATTTAACAAACATTTCAAATAATCTATTTGTGTTGTTTAAGTATTGGATATTTAATTTATAATATTTTGCTAATATTTAATAAACTAATGTTTATCAATATAGAAATCACTTTTGAGATGTCTATATTAGATTTGTCATATAGGTTAGATATGCATCTTAAAAATATAATTTTGACATATTTTATGTAGATATGTTTTGGACTATATGCTAGCTTTCTTTTCATAGAAAAACTTTCATTATATCTTTCATATTTATACCAAACTCTTAATTTCATGTGTCACTTAGAAGATTGGATTTATGTCAACTAAAAATATTTTTACAACTTAACTTGATTTTGCAAGCTTTGGTAGTTTTGGACTAGAAGCCATATTATTCAATGTTGAAAATCAACATTGTATTTTTCTAATGAACGTTTGTTTCAAATATTAAATTTAGATATTTAAAAATTCTTTATTTGAAAATAAATTTCTTGCAATATATAACAAATGATTGTACAAGCAATTTGGTCTAAATCATATTAAAGAAGCATTTGTACAATCTTCAAGCTTCTTCAAATATTTTTGTTCTAGTTAAATGTACTCTCTTTCAATTTATGATCCTTATTTTTAGTCTTTATCTTCTAAGTTGTTGAAAATATGAACAAATTAAAACTTAATTTTAAAAAATCATATAAATGAAATACATCACAAATGTAATTACAATATGAGCATAGGTTAGATTGTAATGACATGACTTCACTCATAAAAAATCATTCTTATTTATGTATTACATTAACATTTAATAATAATTAAATATTTAAATTATAGATTTTACATTATATTCTATTGTAAAATATATTATCAATAATTATCTAAATGTTATATAATAATATTAATTTATCTATAATTATATAAATAATAGAATAATTAGAATATATATATATATATATATATATATATATATATATATATATATATATATATATATATATATATATATATATATATATAAAAGTTAATTTTTAATTTAGAATTATATATGGTCTTTATAGTCTTAAGTCGAATAGTGGATTAAACAAGCAATAAAGCCTAAGTTTCTACTCCCTAAGAACTTGACTAGGGGGATCTCATATGTTACATGTTATAAGAGCTTACCATGTACTAGAATGTCGTTAATTCAAGTCTACAACATCTTGATCGCCATAATGAATAATTCAAGGGATCATTCAACATCTTTTTTATTAGAAAAGTAGTTGACCCAAGTCATAGGCTTCCAAAGTAGGTGGGTAGATGTGCATCTCATGTAACCACTACATTTCTTAGGACATTTCATTATTTGTGTGGAGAAGGGAAATTTTCACCCTTGAGATTGATGAAATCTCAATGGAGGAGTCGACCAGATGCAACCTTACTTTACTAGCACTCTAGTGAACTAGGCAGATCAATTAATTAAAAGGAAATTAAAGCTTAATGTGAATGCAAAATACTTAAGATAGAAATAAATTTATGCTACTAAACAATAAAAATATTTAGTCTACTAGAAATGAAAGAGCAATTGATCAAGATCGATTGGTGGGTTGTTAGCTCATTGTCTTGTACGTCTACACAAATCAAGGACTGGAAAAAGCATTGAAGATGCCAACACAATGAGTGTGCATCATGTATGGATAAGGTACAAAGACTGACACCAAAAAGTAAAAATCAACAAGTATGTAAATAGAGCTAGAAATCCAATAAACATAAATAATAAAAAGAAGGCTATGAGGTGGAAACAACTATTTTAGAGAAAAGGAGGTAAGAGATCTCATAATCTAGAGGTAAACAAATCCCAAGATGCTTCTCCATTCCTTCCCTTGAAATTGCATACACAGTGACCAGAAAAGTGTTATGTAGTTCCTTTAAGAGGCCTACCGAAATCAAGACCCTCAATTTGGTATTTTTACCTCTACAGATAGTCAAATAGATAGATTTGATAAGCAATAATCAAATAAATAATATACGATAATGGATAAAGAAAGAAAAATTTTAAGATACTAAAATATGCTAATCAAATAAGAGAAGATGACATGGCATAACTCCCTATCAAAGCCAAGAAGCTGGAGCTAGATGGAATGAAGGAAAGAACAAGCTTGTGTCTAACTAAGGGAAGCAAAGCAACAATACCAAATAACCAATGATCTACAAGGAGGCGATGAGAGTTATTTGGATGGTGAAGAAGTTGCAAAGATAGCTCAAGAAATTATTTGAATAACTAAGAAAACTGCAAATAGAGGCAAAAGGAAGATTTAAACAAGTTGGGAGGAATCTCAACATCAGTGGCCTTCTAAAGGAGGAATTACACTACCAGAAAAAATAGGTGTAACATCCCAATGGAAACCTTTGGTTTGTATATTCGTGGGACAAGTGTGCACTAAGAAAACTCTTCACGACCCGCTTGCATATTGAACTGAATAGGCCACATGGTAAAGGATCTAAACAAAAGGAGATGGCATGGAAATCAAGACGAGATGGATGGTTAGGGAGAAATTCAATTTAGGCCAAAGTGCAAGCATGATGCGATGAATAATTACATAGAGTGCAACTTATAACATCACATTTTTCCCCCACTTTATGTTAGGATTAGAAGACATAAATCTAACAGTTACATGCAAATATAATCAATAATGCAAAGGAATAAGACACACAGAAATGGAACAAGAAGACACAAAGATTTAACATGGTTCATCCAATCTTGGGCTACGTCCACCAAACAGAGAGTCCAATCTTATTTTATTATCCAACAAAGAGAAGATTATAGTCTAATCTCTTTTATATTACACTGCCACATGTTTATATACCCTTTAGGCGATTTACTAATGTCAGTTAACAAGGTTAACCCTAAACATAAAAGAATATTATCGTAATATCCACTCGTACTCATACATGTACTCATATTCTTGTATGCACATACTCTTGTACATACATATTCTCGTTGGGATAGAAGGCAAGAATTGAAAATTCCAGTACCACATGACAAACTTTGGGATAGAAGGGAAGAACTAAAAATTCATGTTGAGATCAGGACTACAGTACATAGACTATATGAGCATGTCAAGCCTAAAATCAGAACTATAGATTCAATTTCAGAGTGCTATGGAAATGATATAGGTGTCAAACAAGGATTCCCCCTCTCACCAACCTTATTTGGGCTATATATTGATAAATTAGAAGAATTGTTAAACAAGACTAATGGTGATGGGGTTTAGTTAGCTAAGTATGTGATAAAGATAATTCTCTATGTGGATGATCTCATTTTAATTGCTAGAACAATTGATGGTTTTTGGGAACACTTGAAGGTGCTTGATACCTTTTGTCATAAGATTGAAATGCAAGTGAACACTAGCAAAACCAAAGTGATGATCTTCTCTTTGAAAAAAAATAGGAAGATGCAAAACACTAGTCTTTTTGAAAGCATCCTTTAGAGATAGTAGATGAGTACAAGTATCTTGGGATCGACTTTCACAACAAAATCACTTGGGAAACTTGTAGAGAAAAAAGAATTCAGGGAGGTTGAAAAGCACTATATTCCTTATAGAATAGATGCAGAAATGCAGAGTTATGGGATTGGAAAATAAAAAAAGATGTTTTTTGGTTTGTTGGTTACCCCGATGATCCCTTATGGATGTGGGATTTGTGGGAACAGCATGTCAGATCATAAATGGAGGCAAGTAGAGAGAATCCAAAAACATTTATTCATCAACAACCTCAAAATTAAAACCATTGTCCCCTATGAGATCTTATTGGTAGAAACATGCATATTTCCTTTAGAGGCTTTGACAATGGCTTGGTTGTTAAGCTATCTAAAGAAAACTCGAGGTATGGAAAAACATCATTTCCCTAAATTGATCGTGGAGGAAAGGCTAGACAAAAAAATGAACACGTGGATGAAGTAAAAATACAAATCGATGAAAAAATAGAATGTTAATATGCATGAATGTCTAGATAACAATGAAGAAATAAAAAAGTTTGGGAAGGAAAAATTTAGGAGTAACATATGGTTAAAACAAAATGGGCGCAAAAAATCCTATTATATCAAAGAATTTAACCCCATAGGATATAGTGAGGAGAAAGCATACATAGGAGAAAATATTGAATGGAGAGAAAAAATGCTTATAGTGCGGCTTAGGACAAGTCCTCACCATTTGAGGTGTTGAACAAGTAGATGGATGATACCTAATGAAGAATGGGAAGATAGAATATGTCTATTTTGCAACATGGGAGTGGTAGAGACAAAGAAATATTTTTCCATGGAGTGTCCAACATACAACAACATCTACTCTAGGTATGAGGATATTTTAGAAGCATACAATTAAGGTGCCTTATTTGCAAAAATATAGCTAGACAACATAGCAAACCTACTGATCAAAATTCATTATCAAAGAGAAGACTTAATGAATACGTTTCAATTGCCTTAAGATTCTAGCACCCTATTCTGGTGTGTGTTCTATTTTAGGGGGTCCCATAGGCTACTTTGGCCTCACAAACATTATTAAAATATTTTCTTCAATCAATCAAAGATCCATTGTAGGAGATCATACATTGAAAGGAATATGAAGATAGTTTAAGATTATGATCCCTTGATCCCTTACACTGATCAATCTCATGGAAAGAATTAAAATGTTTCATTCATTCATACCTCAAGCTCCCGCAATTTTTTATGGATCCCTAAAATCTTTATGAGACAGTTAGGGACACAAATGCACAACACCCACATGCTCACAACCTCTTATAGAATATTTCCTTTATGTTTGAGGGATAGTGTGGAGAAGGCATATGTGCCCCTCTTGATAACTCACATGGGGCCCACCCCTTTATATTTGCCTTATAAATTAAAAATTTGAAAACATAACCAAGATATTTTAAATAACTGACAGAAACTTTTCAAAATTCTAAAAAAATGATTTCTCTTACAACTAATTTGGAGTGATTTGCAACGAGCTAATGAGTGTCCTGGGGCCATGAAAATATGTGAGTGATTTAATAATTTAAATAAAACATGGGTTTGTCACCAAATTTTTAGCAGCTCAGCAATCTCAGGTACTTGCTTTGTAAACTAACATTGTTAGCTACATTGCTCAACAAATGAAACATTAAAATAATATACCAAATGAGCTCAAATCTCTGCAAAAATGAGAATGGATGCGTTTAAGAGAAAAATATTAAGTGGGTTTCCCTCAAAATCTGCAAATTTTTTTAAAAATGGATGTCATCATTACTATGGGGACAATTGCATGGACTAATCATTTTGATATGAAGATCATTCAAATCTGAAGTATTGATCTCTGAAATTAGCTACTCTAGAGGACTTACAATGTCCAGACTGCAAATCTTAATAAATTGCATTTGGTTTACCAAACAAAGTATTGGGGCTTTCCAAATGAACATAGAGGTATATTAATATGAGAAAAAATGCAAGAAACAATTGGTTTGTCGTGAAAATCATCCAATTTTGGAATGTTGACATCTAAAGTAGGCTAATTTGAAAATTTTGATAATGTATTAGCAGTAAACTTCTTCTAAACCCATAAACTCGGTGCTTCAAAAATATGTCAAATATGACGTGGGAGACTAAAACTTGGAAAATATGCTTACTTATGACATATGAATAAAATTCTATAGTGATTTTACATGGCAATCAAAGGAAATCAATCTATTCACCTTCAAACTAAGCCACTTAAGAAATATTTGTCAGGGTGTTTCAAGATGTCAATTGAATTTGTCAACATAAGCACTTCATATTTAGCAAAACTATGAAGGTGCTAACATATTCCAACCTATTGTTCATGTTGCAGTAAATGTCAGGTGTTATGCAGTTGATGTCATGTGTGTTTCTCCCGCTGCCCCAACATGTTCTTCCCAGGGTTTTGCTACTCGTTTAGCCCTTGTTCAGGTGGATCTTCCTGAGACAGCTGGTGTCAAGCTTGGAAAGGGCCCTAAATCGATTTCTCTTCCTGCCAATTCCACTAATGCTTAGTTTTTTATTGATTCTTCTAGGGTTTCTAGTGGTTTTGGTGTGGTGGTGGATATGGTGGCCTCTCTTTTGGTCCTAATTTGGCATCAAAGCAACAACTTGTTGATAGAGGATTTATTCTCATTTCAAGTGCTATTTCAGTTAAGCTGAATGCAGAGACAGAGGAGGAAATAGATCATAATATGTCTATTTTTTCTACTCATTGAGTGATCTATCGATTCAGGGGCTTTTGGCCTAGCCTCCTTGAGTTGTATGTGTGTGTGAATGCTTTACACCTTCATGAAATTAGGATTAATATCTAACAATCTTAGCAAATACAATGGAAATTTAAACTAAGAATTGCATATGAATCCATGACATCTCATGGCTCTCTAATTAGATGTGGTAAGTAGAGCTCTTAGCTTAATCTTCACTAGTGACACTTCTAAAATGAGAAATATGACACTACAAATGCTTATTCTAGCTCACTAACTCTCAAATTGATACAAAGATAATTCAAATGCTCTTAAATGCTCTTGATTTCTATGAAAATGACTATAATAAGGATGCTTTGCAAATGAATTTCTAAGATGATTATTGCTCTTAAAATGCCTCATACTTATAGTAAATTCCCAAGGGTAGGGATAAAAGGACAAAATTGAGTGGATGAGATTGAAACTTTAAAATGAGTGATCAAGATTCATTTCTTTTTGAGTGATTTGTGTCTTTTTGTCCTCAATTCTCATTGGTTGCTCAACTTTGTTGAAAGATATTAGGATTAATTAAATTTAATTAATTAATTAAATTTAGCCATGTAAGGAAATAGGTTCATTTTGATTTTTGATTTTTTGAACTATACAATTAATTGATTAAAATAAATTATATAGTGCTTTTCACCCCTTTAAGTCTTCGATTTAATTATTCCACCTCATTATTTGATTTTTCTTTTGATTTAATTGATTTTGTCCATTTTTAATTGATTTGATCCTTTTTAATGAGAATTAGTGCATTTTGATGATTTTGAGCCATTTTATTGATTTTAAAGCACTTGTCCATTTTTTAGTGTCTACAAATGCCCCTCTTTGAATTGATGTGTGAAGAATATTGATTCAAAGATTATTTTAGTCCCGATCACTTTTTAGGTCCTGATTTACTGATTTACCACTGATATGAGATTGATATGCTGCCTGATATGATATACTTCAGATATGATTTGATAAACTGATATGCCACTGATAATGATTCCAAAAAAATTTGATGCCCCAAATTCCATTGATGTTTTGATGCCACTTTGATACTCTTATGCCCCCTTAGAAATAAAAACATATTGATTGTTTGATTTGAAAATTTTGATGAAATTGATTTAGTTGGTCCAATATGTTTTCATTTCTGAAAAACATTGATGATATGTCATGATTTAGCAATTTGCCCCAATTGATTGATAGGTTAATATAGGTCAAAGTCAAAATTGCACCTCTAAATTAGGTCAAAATTAGGTTAAATAGGTTGAAAAACCTTGATTTACTATTCATTTTCACTTTTGACTTTTGAGATTTTTGCTCTGGTTCTACTTGGATTTTCATGATGGTTGTGCCTATTAGAGAGCATCGGTTCGAGAGGAGTCATCGGTATCAAAGACCACCTGACTATGGAGCTCCTGTGAGTTATTTCTAACTTCCTTTTTGCATTTACTGCTCATTTTTAGCATTTATTGCACTTTTTTCATGTTCTAGCATTTTTTAATTTTGCAAAATCACGCCTAGGAATAATTAAATGTCGTGTAGACTTTTAAAGTGTCACATCCACACTTTTTACTCATGCCTCCACGTAGTAAACTGTTGCTTAACCCATAGTAAACTCTTGCCTACTAAAATTCCTTTTCCGCGTAGCAGTAGAATTTTTTTGCCAATTTCCATTTAGTTTTCCGCGTAGGAAACCCTAGTTTTTAAATGACACCTAGGCCTTGTTAACTTCTACCTAGCATGATGAAGTGTTGCGTAATCAGTGAAATGGCGCATAGTAAGAATAAAGTACTACGGGGGAAAATCTGCACCACATAAGGTAAAATGCTGCTTGGTAATGGGCAAATGACACCTGCTGATTTTTGAAAAAATTTCAAATTTCTGACTTGATTTTCTGATTTAAAATTTTGATGTCGTTGACTGATCGTTTGAATTCCAAGATAGTTTAGGTCTTTTGTAGTTTAGCAAAACAATTGATTAATGATATCAGGATAGTGGTACTAATGAATGTTTTATTATGCCAATCTGATAGGATAGAACTGATAGGTAGGATACTGATAGGTAGGATTAATGCTTCGTTCTCAGGATATAGAGACACAAACAAATGGTACTGTGTTTGGTTACATCGTGTCTTGATTTTGATTGACTTATGATAACTCATTAATATGGTATACTGATATGATTCCTTTGATTTGCAAAATAGGCACATTTCTGTAGGTTGTATATACGGACCGTCGCTTCTTGGGTGATCGATTTAGGTCAAGCTTTGACTCTAGTAGAGTATTGAGTCATTGAGTTATGCGGTCTTAGTTTCTTCCTTGACATCCCATGGTTTTAATTAAACCATGGTTTACTTACTGCAGTGGCAAAGCGATGGCACTCTAACCACAACACCTTCCACCTTCCATTCGGCGAGATGACTATTACTCCCGAGGATGTGTATAGATTATTACAGATTCCTTGCCATGGTGAGATGGTCTACTATGATTCTGTTTATGATATTACTGTCTGCAGACGAGTGTTTGGAGACAACACCATTGATCATGATACTATTACTTGGGCCTAGTTTGCTTCTTTCCCTACATTGCCAATAGTTCTTGGTGCTTTGATTGGTGGTTTACTACTTCTCGACTGTCGAGGTCATGGTTTTTCAGTTGGATGGGGTAGGATACTTGAGGATCTTCTTACTCAACCTTGGCGCTTTGATTGGGGCTCATGTGTATTGGCACAACTTTACCATGATTTACACGAGGTTGTCTATAAAGAGAGTGCTTCCTTATCAGCAGGTGCAGTGATTTTGCAGTTGTGGGTTTGGAAGCATCTTCCCATTACTAGACCTATTTTAGATAGGATTCAGCCATGTGGTTTTCCTTATGCTTTTCTATATCATGGTATGGTTGTCCAGCATCATCTGGGCAAGACTGAGTACTAGTGCCAATAGATTGATGATCTTGATCAAGTTCAATGGCATCCATACATAGGATGTGAGCACTGGAGGGAGGATGATGATGAGCGCCCCTATATGTTTGCGCCTTGATGGATGATTGGCAGGGCTACTACTGTTATTGAGTGGTTCTACTTTAGTCAGGTTTCTCATCAGTACGGTAGAGTATAGGATATGCCTCAAGGTACAACACTATATGCTAGAATTCATGCAAAGAGATCCATGTGGGGTCCTCAGATTGATTATCAGTTTTCTTGTGATCAAATTGCTCGGTTGGGTTATTGCAGATGGGATATGCTTGGGGGTATTGTTGATGCTAGTGTGTCTCATGATTTTTGAGACTGGTGGGCTCGGAATAGATTTCCTAGATTTACAGATCTAGCAGAGCCTATCCTGAGTTGTGATGAGAGATCTAAGGGTGATGGTGATGATGGAGATGGTGGGGGTGGTGGTAGGAGGAGACATCAGAGGTGACAAGCATAGAGAGGATGAAGAGCTCCTCAGGTCATTAAGCGAGGACGAGATGGGCCATGCATGAGAGGTGGACATGCTAGGGATAGAGCTAGGGATGATCATGTAGTTGAGATTGTATGCCCTAGAGCAGCAGCAGGTGATAGGCAATAGAGACGCCAGAGACATCAGAGACAGGTTCATGTAGAGACTGCTAGACAGATTCCTGGGGGCATGGATCCATTGGTTTAGTTACAAAGAATTACCTTAGTGCAGTAGGATCAGGATCAAGTACAACAAGATCAGGTTTTGACACAGCAGGTGCCTCCACAGGTTCATTAGTCACAAGATATGAGCCAGAGTTCACAGGTTGCCCCTAGTATTGATAGTGTAGCATGGTATGTTCAATTGATGAGAGTAGATATATCTATAGTTCTAGGCAGACTTGATCAAGTAGCTCGTTTGATGCAGCAGTTTATGACTCATGTGATTCAGAGACCTAGCATAGCGAGCACTTCTCAGGATCCTCCCTCACAGGACAGATAGGATGGTAGAGGTCCAGATGGATCTGGTGTTGGGGATGGATCTTGATGTTTTGATTACATATTTGATCATTTTTTGATGTCTCTTGTATCATGTTTCATGATGTTTGATCGGAACATTGATGTACCACTTTCATGATATTGTATCTTGATATACTGATGTACTAGATCATTTGGTGAGCATTTTATATGATGATATACTTCCTTGATTCTCTTGATGAGTTTGTTATTAGATTATCTTTATATGCAGCTATATGATGTTTATGATGAATTTTACTTGTGATTATGCTATGGATGCAATGTATCTCATTTATAATATAGATAGATGATGCATTGATGAATGACTTGTGATATGTTTTTCTATTTTTCAATGTATGGATGCAAATTGTTTTATGGAGATGTGAATATGAATGCCCCTATATTTTTGTTTTTGAATGTATGCAATTCTAACCTTAATTATATGTATGCAAATGATGGATGAGTAGTGAACTTTTTTATTTTCTTGCTTTTTCTAATATATGGATAATGAATAATGATTAATTCTATCCATGAATGCAAAAGATAACCTCATTTTTGTTGATTGATTTCAAGTAAAAAGACATTTGATTTGGAACCCTCTTATGTCTTTAATGTTTTGACTAACCAAGATATTTAGTGTTCCCCCTTGTCCTTGGAAAAATAACCTTAAATAAAATGCAATTAATCTAACATGATAATGCAAGTAATCTAACATGATAATGCAATGCAATGCAACTAAGTGTCACTATCTTTTAGCAAAGAAATGCCATAGAGATAAATTTTCATCATTGAGCAATTTGGGACCGGAAAGTGAGTACAACCATCACTGACCACATCATGATGATATGAATACCACTTTTTGCACTTTTTGGTAGCCTCTTTGGAAAATGAGTACAACCCTCACTAGTTGGATGACCAAACTATGGGAGTATGAATACCGGTTTCAATGGATTCAATGTTGCAAGTGGATTTTGGTATTAAGATATAGAAGATCTAAATAGCCAAGGTATCCATTTGTGTAAACAAGAAAAGGTTGATCCTTCCTCTTATGGAATAGTCCTTGATGGTTCTTTGATGACCATGTCATTAGACGAATTCACATAGGTTGATGAATATTCCTTAAAACATTCACTCAAAGGCAAGAAAATATCATGTCTCTATCATCGCCAATCTAGTCGAAACATCATTGATTTAGCTAAAAAGATGTGATAAAATTCAATTCCAAAAAGATTATCAAAAAGAAAGCTTCAAGTGTTTTGCAATGTTTCATGATTTTGAAAAGGTATTTCCAAGTATTTTGATCTTTAAAGTGTTTGTCAATTTTTAATCCCGAATAATAAAGTCAATGAAGGCTCAAGGATCAAGTTGTAGGATCAAATACTTAGGTGTGAACAATGATATCCATCAAAGGTTCCCAAAAATCTCTTTCTTCTAAAGCTCTAATAAGTTTCTCTCTGATGTGATGGAATATGGCACTATTGAATCCATTTGGTACCAAATTTCCAATCCTCTTATGCCCCCAAGTGATAAATGTGATCGTGCGATGAACTTAGGGAAAATAGGCAATGCAATGACGTGACTGAAAAGCTTTATTATGACTATGTACAAATGATAGATGCAATGAAGATTTACAAGTAGGATGATGGAAATGCAATATGGACACATGCAAATAGGAAATGACTTAAGGGAACAAAAGGTGCTTGATTGCTAAGTTTTCACCTTTTGGGTCTTTTTCTTCTTTTTTTCTACCAAGGCGCCTATTGCTAGGTTTTCACCAAGGCACTTTTTTCTTTTTTTTCTTTTTTTTGTATTTTTCTCTTTTTCAATTTTTTCTTTTTTCTTTTTTTTTTTCAAATGTTTTTGGTATTTTCAAGATCTCTTTGGCTATGTACAATAAATATGATGCTCCTCATCTGATACTCTTTATACTCTTTCATCTACCTCATGTATAGAACCTCTTTAGATGTATGTTATTAATAGGCTCTTGTAATTCATCTCCTTCACAATCTGCTAACTTATAGGTTCTCATCCCAAATGAAGACACAATGATGAATGGACCAAGCCAATTAGCCTCCCATTTGCCTTTCTTCTCTCTTTCAACTTGATTCTTTGGGTTTTCTCTTAACACTAAGTCTCCTACCTGAAAGACTCTCAATTTGATATGCTTATTGTAATTCCTTGAGATTCTATTATGATATACTTTTAGGTGTTCATAAGCTTGTGTTTGGTGTTCTTCTAGAAACTCTAATTGTTGAAGTCTAGCAACTCTATAGTCCTCATCTGTTATCAACCCTTGTAATGACACTCGTAAAGACAGGATTTCAACCTCCAATGGTAGAACAGCTTTGGCTCCATAGACTAATGAAAATGGTGTGGCTCCCATAGGTGTCTAAATGCTAGTTCTATAGGCCCATGATGCCAGATTAATTTGCACATGCCAATCTCTTCCTAACTTATTTACTGATCTCTTCAAGATTTTCAAAATGTTCTTATTTGTAGCTTCGTCTTGTCCATTTCCTTGAGGATAATAAATGGATGAAGAGTGATGTGTGATATGGAATGTGCCACAAAGTTCATCCACGTCTTTGTTTTTTAATTGCATTCCATTTTTTATGATTATGGCATGAGGGATACCATATCTGCAAATGATGTGGTTCAAGATGAACATAGAAATCTATTTACCTGTGGCCATGATCAGCGGGACCGCTTCTACCCACTTAGTGAAATACTCTGTTGCGGTGATGATGTACTTGTGCCCATTGGAATATGGTGGATATATGATGCCAATCAAGTCAAATCCCCATTGATAGAATGGCCATGGTGTAACAAATGGGTGCAATTCTTGGGCTGGTGCATGTCTCATGTCACCATGGTATTGACACTTGCTACATACTTTGATGAAGTGACAAGCATCTTTCTCTAAGGTTTTCCAGAAATACCCTAAGCGAAGGATTTTCTTGGCTAGGTTTAACCCGCTTGAGTGTGACCTGCAAATGCCCTCATGAACCTCACATAAAGCTAACTTAGACTCCTCTTCCTCTAGACATCTAAGTAACATCCTGTCAAGACCCTTGCAATACAATGTTTCAGAAAGGATTATGTAACGGGCTGATTGGCATATGAAATTTCATTTTTGGGCTCGTGATTGGTCTAAAGGTAGCACTTGGTCTCTGAGATAGTTATATATAGGGTCGTACCAAGGTGAGTCATGTCCATGAAGTAGGGCAACAATTTGGGTTTCGGGAAGGTCAAATGTCGGTTGTGCTAACTCTTCCACCAAGAATTTGTACTTCTCATTTTGATCTAGTTTTTGAAGTAAGGAAGCCAAGGTTGCCATTGCATTAGCTGCTCTATTCTTCTCTCGTGGAATTTACTCAAATGTTATCAAAGCAAAATACTTTTTCCAAGCATCAATCATATCCTTGTAGGGCATTAATTTTTCATCTTTAGTATTGTATTCATCATTGACTTGATTGATTATTAATTGAGAATCTCCATATACTTGTAGCTCGGTGATGTTCCATTCTAAAGCCATTTTGACGCCAATCACTAAAGCCTCATATTCTGCTATATTTTTTATGCATGGGAACAACAACTTGTAGGATTTGGGAATAGTGTATCCTTGAGGGGTAATCAATAATATACCAGCCCTGGAACCTCCTTGTGTATATGAGTCATCAAAGTACAACTTCCATGTCTTTGCTTCTATGTTTACAATTGCGGAATCCAGAAATTCCACTTGAATGGTTTGTGTAGAAGTCAATGGATTTTCAGCTAAGTGATCTGCTATCATTTGTCCTTTTATTGCCTTCCTATCCACATACTCAATATTGAACTCACTCAATATCATGACTCATTTTTCTATCCTACCTGTTAAGGCAGTTTTGCTTAGCAAATACTTTAGAGGACCAATTTTGGCAATTAGCTTCACCTTGTGCATCAACATATAATGTCTCAATTTTTGAGATGCAAAGACAACTGCTAGACAAGCCTTTTCCATGAATGTATAGTTAAGTTCATATTTGATCAATGTCCTACTCAAATAGTAGATTGCTCTTTCTTTTCCTTGTTCATCTTCTTGCACCAAAAGCACTCCTAGAGACCTTTTGATAGTGGATATGTATAGCAACAACGATTCTCCATTGATTGGTGGCATTAGGATAGGTGGATTTATTAGATAAGTCTTCAATAAAGTGAAGGCTTGGTCATATTCTTCATCCCACATGAAAAAAGTATCTTTGTGTAGCAACCTTGTGAATGAATGACATTTTTCAGCCAATTGAGAAATGAACCTTCTTATGGATTATATTTTTCCTTGGAGAAACCTCATTTGGCTTATGTTCTTTGGGACCTCCATATCCATTATTGCTTGTACTTTTTCTGGATCCACTTCAATTCCTTTTGCTGAAACTATATAGCCTAACAATTTGCTAGATTGGACACCAAAGGCACATTTTTTCGGATTAAGCCTTACTTTAAATTGTTCCAACCGGGTGAATATCTTTTTTAGAATTTGTACGTGATCTTCTCTTTTGTGTGACTTTTCCAATATGTCATACACATAATCTTCTAGAAATGTGTGCATCATATCGTGGAAGATAGTTGTCATTTCCCTTTGATATATGGCTCTGGCATTTTTAAGGCCGAAGGGCATGACATTCCAACAAAAGGTACCCCAAGGACATGTAAAGGTTGTCTTCTCTTGGTCTTCATGTGCAATTTTTATCTGATTATATCCGCTGAAACCATCCATTAATGAGTACATGGAGTGACCCGCTATCAAGTCAACTATTGCATCAATGCTTGAAAGTGGGAAGTCATCCTTAGGACATGCAAGATTGAAGTCTCAAAAATCCATGCATACACAAATGGATTTTTCATGCTTGGTGACCATTACAATATTAGATATCCATTCAGCATAGGCTATTGCTCTCATAAATCTCACTTTCAACAATTTTTCTAATTCCGCCTTGACTAGGAGAGCTATATGTGGGTGCATTTTTCATAACTTTTGTTTGACAGGCTTAACCCCTGGTTTGACATTCAAATGATACATAATGAAGTCGGGATCCAATCCAAGCATGTCGGCATAGGACCATGCAAAGTTCACTTGTCGTTCTAGAAGAACTTGATGAAATCCTTTCTTTCTAAAGGTGTAAGTGATGCGGCCAAGTGTATAAATTTTGGATCCAATTTTGTCCCAATGTTGACCTTTTATGTCAGCTCTATGAGAATAGGTGACCTTCCTTCCTCATGCTCGGATAGGGTATCCAATATCTCTTCCTTTGGTGCCACAATTGGGTTTTCACCATAGGAAACATCCTTTATCTTTACTTTTTTTGGTTCTAGTGCTGCCACATAGTGGTTTTCATCACTAGAACTTTTCATTTTTTTATTTTTTTTCATTTTTTTCTTTGGACTAAGAGATTGGACCCCTACTGCTTCTATCATGTTCGGTTTGAATTCATTGGTGAAAGAGGGCTCAACCACATTAAGGTATTGGTTCATTGCTTGGTCATTTGGGAAATAGAGTGAGTCGCTTGGTTCATTTAGGTCCCAATAAATAAGGTCAAGGTTTATCAAAGATAAGGTTTCATTTGGCAAAGTGTCATCAATTGGGTTTATGGACATGACTTCATTGGAGGGTTCATACATTGTATCATTTAGATCTATAACCTGAGCTTCCTCGAGATGGTCCATGGAAGAAGGATCAACATCCCCTTCACTTGAGTCCTCAATGACTTCTACAAGAAATAGCATAGGAAATACAACCCGCAGATTAATCCTAACATTTGAATTATCTTCCTCTAAGGGGTCCCAAAATTCCTCTATCCATGGTCGATTAATGGGTGCTTGTCCTACATTGAGTTTTTGTATGATGGGTTCTTCACGCCTTGGAGCTTGTTGCTTTGGAACCTTAGCATAAGTTAGTATGGTGACTACCTCTTTATCATGACATGACTCATCGGATAAAGTATCCCATTCATAATCCTAGGAGTCATCACTATCTTCATCGGATTCTAAGGTATTTACTTGGGGATAGAAATCATGCATCGGGTTGGAGCTTTCTCCTTTGTATTGGTATCCTACCCCTGATCTTTCTTCTTTTTCCCTCCAAGTAGGTTCAATGGGTTCTAGTAAACCTCTATTTCTTCGGCCTAAGGGTCCTCTTCCTTTGTATCCCATTTTCTGCATTATCTCAAATCCTTTCCCATATTGATCAATTTGAATGTTAATATGCTGGATTCTTCCTATGGGAATACTTGAGGTATCATCTTCGTCATGATAAAGCCATTGCAGGACTTCATCTTCCTCCTTGTTGAATGCTGCTTTGTCACTTTCTCTCACAAAGTAAGAGTTATACTTGTGAGGGAGGTGTTCTTTTGATGGTTTCCCATGTGTTCTTAGAGATGTGGGCATGTCGAATAGAGAAACAAAATATTCCCCTACTCCTTTGGAATTTATTTTACATTGTTTTTCAAATGTATCCATCATCTCACTCATTTTTTTATAGTTTTCCTTTTTAGCTTTATCCTTTTCTTCTCTAGTGGGTTTATAAAGTACTATCTCTGATTTAAGTGCTTGATCTAAATCTTCGTTTGGAGTTGGACCCTCGTAGCTCACTTTTTCCTTTCCTTTAGTTGATGTCATTGAACTAGCTTGAGGAGGGTTTGAAGTAGCACTTAATGTTAACATGGGATCATCCATTTTGATATCTTCAATGGTGTCTCTTTGGATAATTCCTTCTCGGTTATGGGGAATAAATAGCTCATGAAGGGGTTTAAGTGCATTGAAATATTGGAACGGGTTTGAGTCCCCTCCAACTATGATTTCCTCACCCATGTACAGGAATTTGATGCATTAGTGGTATGTGGATGGAACCGCTTACATCTCGTGGATCCATGGTCTCCCCAATAAAATATTATAGGTTAGTTTCATGTCCAATACTTGGCAATTTGTGTCCTTTTTGACAGGTCCCACATGAATGGGCAATACAATCATACCTTTAGAGGCTCTTTCAGCTTCATCATAGGCCTTTATGGTGATTCTTTTCGTAGGATCAATACAGGACTTGGATAATCCTAGGGATTTGACAAGACTCAACATGCAAATATTAAGACCAGCTCCCCCATCTATAAGAGCTCTTTTGACCCTATGTATTTCAATCAAGACCTCTATATACAATGGTAGATTTTGAGGATGAGTAATAGACATGTCATCCTGGTCTTAAAATGAAAGGCAATGAGGTGCAATGAGATGACCTACCATGTTTTGAAACTTCCTCTCCTCTAAGTTAGTAGGAACATTCATCTCTACTAGAGCTTTCTCTAAAATTTCCTTATGGTTGGGAGATAGCTTTAATAGCTCCAAGATGGAGATTTGTGCTGGAGTCCTTTATAGTTGATCTACCAAGCTATACAGTTTTGCTGCTATAGAAGATTGCTTGATCACAATGTTGGATTGTGGAGGGCTAATAGGTTTAGGATCAACCCCTTGTAGGGTAATCCTTGAAGTCTGCCCCCTAGTAATAACATTAGATGTCTCTTTTTGGGGCTGCTCTTTGATCACTATAGCATTCACAACATTATCATAGGGTGGCACAAAATTGATGTTATTGCTACTTTGTTTCTTTCCATTGGACGATTCCCCTTTGTCATGTTTATAGAAGGGTTGTTTGAAAGTCGTGTGGTCTTCATTTCTTTGAGGTCCACCAATGGTGATCATGTCACTATCAATCAATTCTTGCACCACATTCTTTAGCTACAAGCAATCATTTGTTGTGTGCGAATTCTATGGTATTTGCAATGGCTATTTGCACTCCACCAGCTAGGCTTGTTGTGTGGCTCATAAGGTTGAATGCTAGGTAGATTAATGATGTTGTTAGCCATGAGGGTCTTTAAGGCATTTTCAAGGGGTTCACCCAAAGGTGTGAAGTTCCTCTGAGGAGTTGGTACCAAGAATTTATCAGATTTGTTACTCCTTTGATTATTTCCTTGGTTGCTACTATTAGCATTGTTGTTGAAAGGTGCCTTGGAGGTCTGGTTTGCATTATTCACCTGATTAGGTGTTCTTGTAAGAGCAAATGGAGTCACCTTCAAATTACTAGACTCCACAACCCCATCATTGACTACTCCCTTATTGTTATTCTTCAATCCATACCGATTATAGCTATTGGACCAATTCTTATTTTGATTATTGTTATTATTGGACTTATTGATGTTAGAGTTATTCTTGGTATCTTTATACAATTTCAATTCTCCACTCTTAACCAACACTTCTTCTTTCATTACTCCATTTTATATGAGGTCTTGGAAGGTCTTGGGGCATTGCATTCTCAATTGGTAGTTCATCTCGGTGCTCAAGCTATTAATGAATATATCCATTTTCTCCTTTTCAGGCACACTCCTGGGATACCTAGAAAATAATGTCCTCCACCTTTGTAAGAAAGTGAGGAATGCTTCTCCATCATTTTGTTTAGTATTACATAACGTTATCATTGTGACCTCATGCTTGATGTTATATGAGTAATGGGCCACAAATTTTGAAGCTAGCTCTTCAAAGCTTTTTATGTTGGATGGTAATTTAGAAAACCACTCCATGGCCATACCTCCTAAGCTTCTTGGGAATAGTCTCATTAAATAGGTGGTATCATGCATGAACTCCAAGCTCAATGCACAAAACTCCCGTAAGTGATCCTGTGGATCCGACGTTCCTTCATACTTGTCATACTTGGGAAACACTACATTGATCGGGAATGGTGCCATTACTAGACTTTTATCAAATGGGAATGGACACAATGCTTCGATAGAAAAGGGTTTAGGAGCCCCACTTTGCTTGATTGTATCCAGTTGCATTTGAAACATCTAAAATTACTTGTTCATAATGTCAATGGTGCTTTCTTCAACTTCTGGTGGTTTTAGTTGATTCACATCATAATCTCATGGAAGCTTAAGACCTGCTCGAGCTAGGTCCATGAAATACTTCTCTTTATCTCTTACCATTTCTTTTTCCATGAGTCTTATGAAGTAGGGGCATTGAATGGCTTCATCAACCTTCTCATCAGTTGCATCATCGACAGTTGGTTCGGCATTAGTTCTATGGTTAGTGGCATCAATCCCTTGAGTGTTTTGATCCGCCCCTCCACTATTGGTATTACCTTGATTATTCATGTTGATACCTCCATTATTTGCATCACCTTGGTTGTTTGGGTCAATTCCACTATTGTTGTTATTACCCAAGCCACCATAGTACATCATGTTGTCTTTTGCTTCTTGTTCGGGTGATTTTTGGGGTACTCTTGGAGTGGTGGAAGTGTCACCTGGGTAAGGGAGCTCTTGTCTCAAGTAAGTTTTGTCTGCTTGCAAAGTTTTCTTAACGTAGTAGGATCTAGTAAAAGTAGGCATGAACAAACCACTTGGAAAACAAGAATCAATCGTGCCCGTGGTCAAATCCTTGTGAAATTTTCAAAAATTGTGTAGAACCATGATTTACGACTAGGCTAATTATTGGAACAGTAAGAACACAAAAAAGGGTATTTGAATATGTGACCAAAAAATTTTGAACACCTCGGTAAGTACTCACTATTATCCCTTTTGTGTTTTTGGGTGTCACTTGCCCGAGTGTAGGTGTGAATTAAACTATTGTACGTGTGAATTGGAATTGTGGTAGGCAACACACTGCAGGTATGCAAGCGACACTTGACTATTGATAGGCATTTTTCTAGTATTTTTAGGCTTCACTTAATATATCTAAGGCATGACTTGACAGTCGATACGCATTTTCTGAACAGTCACAGGCGTGACTTTACTGCTGACATGCGTGATTTTTCTATGCACAAGTGGCACTTTGCTGACCAGGGTGTAAATTTTGGGTTTTAAAAATTGCATGATCAGTTTTCTAGAATTTTCTCATTTGAAAATGGAAGACAATTGCAACACAAACATCAATTTTTAACCGTGTCCCTAAAATACACTAAAGTGTATATTCTCACTTGTTTTCCACAAGTATAGCACAAGAAAGAATTCCAAGCAACCTACCTATAGTCAATTTTGGCTTTTAACATTTTGGCTCTATGAGGTAGCTTGTTATTTATTAGGTTTTTATTGAACAAATCCATTCTAAACTATGCCAAGTTCTTATACCCACTTGCGGGCTTCCCACATGCACAAAAGCACGATTTGGTGCAATCCATGAGGACTACTAGAGGAAGTGAAGACACTTGTACACAATCTAGCCACTTCCCTTTTAAGGAAAAGTGTATTTTTATTATAGTGGGTTGGATATTACCGTGGCAAAGGTAGTTGTCTCCCACTTGGGTCATTCCCTCTCACCGTCCTCATAAGGAAATTCTCGGGAGGCAGACCCTCTATTGCTCTATTTTAACTAGCATGTTCATATAAAGCAAGGAAATGAAATTAAGAGTAAATTTTTTTGGGAGTTTGGTTCACCTAAAAGGTGAAGAGCATATCCCTAACTTTCTCTTAGTTTCTCAAACACTCAAGCAACAATGTTCTTTTTCAATCTCCTAACAAAGATATTCTTATAATTGAGGTGTTTGGTCAAATTCTTTATTTTAATTAAGCTAGATTCAATGAATGCCACAATTTAAGCAAGTGCAAGCTTGATTCAATGAATACCTTTTTCCTTGTAGCTAGCAATGGCTAGGTGCTTTTTTGTGATTTGTGCCTTTTATCTTTCTTTTACTCACCTAGTGGCGATCGTTCCCACTCCCTCCAACAAGCTAGTCCAACACAACCATTCAAAATGAGGGGAAACCAAATCGAAATTGATGAAGCAAAGGATTATGTATTGAACCTTAAGCAGCTTATTTGCAAATTCTTAAGGAAAAACTTGAACTAAGGAGTAAAAATCTAATTGAGAGATACAAATTTTGTCTTGTAAGTGTCTACAACCTTAAGATAATTTTGATATACCTGGTTTTCCTCCTCTTTTGATTCCTCAAGAACCAATTTAATATGCTCAAAGTTCTCCTTCTTGATCCTCTTAACCAAAGCCTTTTCTTCTTGATTAAACCTGCTCACTGGCTTTTGGACCTTTCTGTGCCTGCTCATTTATAGTCAAAACATACAAACAGAGAGTAAAATAATCAAATTTATCAATCTGATAGCAATTTAAAACAATAGACAACCAGCCTCATTATCCCGCTAATATGCGTAACTAAACTGTTAGCAGGCATAACTTTAGTAATAGTGAGCATCATTTTCCAGCAGCTCAAGTGTTATTTAAAGTTACTCAAGTTTGAAAATTTATTTAATATGTGTGACAATTAATGTACTCCGCGTAAGATAAGCTATTAAAAGAGACAATTCACAAAATTAAGCGTCGGTTAGAAGATACTAGGCATGACTTTCTATGCAAATTACGTCATAAAGGCTATGACAGATGATAGAAGTCAGCTAACAGGTGACACTTCTCTGATAGCAGGCATTGCTTTGCAGTCCCGGGCGTGACAATTTATCTCCCTGGTGCAACAATTTATATAACAGGCATCAGATGACTACTGTGAAGCGGTAGAACAGTAGGTATAGGCGTCAGTTAATGCTTTGTAGGCATCATTCTACCTATTTTCTGCAAAAATTTCACGTAAAAGTGAAGATATAACACACAAAAAAAATGATAAAAATGTTAGAAATGAGGCTTAGAGCCCCATGATGGGCGCCATTTGTGTGTGAATGCTTTACACCTTCATGAAATTAGGATTAATATCTAACAATCTTAGCAAATACAATGGAAATTTAAACGAAGAACTGCATATGAATCCATGACATCTCATGGCTCTCTAATTAGATGTGGTAAGTAGAGCTCTCAGCTTAATCTCCACTAGTGACACTTCTAAAATGAGAAATATGATACTAAAAATGCTTATTCTAGCTCACTAACTCTCAAATTGATACAAAGATAACTCAAGTGCTCTTGATTGCTATGAAAATTATTATAATAAGGATGCTTTGCAAATGAATTTCTAAGATGATTATTGCTCTCAAAATGCCTCATACCTATAGTAAATTCCCAAATGGTAGGGGGTAGAGTGAATTAACCATGATTTATCTTTGGTTGAGTCAAATAAATTGCAATTTTCATAAATGGGGGGACAATTTAAATGTTTGTCTCAAAGATTTGGACAAAAGGACAAAATTGAGTGGATGAGATTGAAACTTTAAAATGAGTGATCAAGATTCATTTCTTTTTGAGTGATTTGTGTCTTCTTGTCCTCAATTCTCATTGGTTTCTCAAATTTGTTGAAAGATATTAGGATTAATTAAAGTCAATTAATTAATTAAATTTAGCCATGTAAGGAAATAGGTTCATTTTGATTTTTGATTTTTTGAACTATACAATTAATTGATTAAAATCAATTATATAGTGCTTTTCACCCCTTTAAGCCTTTGATTTAATTATTCAACATCATTATTTGATTTTTCCTTTGATTTAATTGATTTTGTCCATTTTTAATTGATTTGATCCTTTTTAATGAGAATTAGTGCATTTTCACGATTTTGAGCCATTTTATTGATTTTAAAGCACTTGTCCATTTTTTAGTGTCTACAGCATGCTTGGATCTCTAATCATTGGGAGCCTCTCATTTCTGGTACTATTCATATTTACCCTATGGCTAAAGGCTTTTTTATTGTAAAATTTGAGAATGTTGAGGATAGAAAGAAAATTTTGTGTGATCATTTTTTTAGCAGGAATGGCATATTTACGTTAATGGTAAAACAAGGGCACTATGATTTCAATCCTTCTTCTGAAACATTTGTATGATTCTGATTTGGGTTTGGCTTCCCTAGCTCCCCTTTCATCTATGGGTTGATTCTCTTTTAGAGGAAGTGGGAGATGCTCTTGGAGATTTTCTAATGGTGGATGATGAATCTCTGATATTCTTCATCCACCTTTTCCTATATTTTGGTTTATTTGGATGTTTCAAAAGGGCTTCTTGTTGAGATCTTAATCAAATCTTCTAAGGGTTGTTGGGTTCAAACTTTGGACTATGAAGGGATTCCCTTCAAGTGTAGATGATATTTTAAAATTGGTCATGCAACTAAACATTGTGGATTAGAGAATAATATTTTGTCAACTTCATGGTGGAAAGGTGCTTCAGATCAGCATTACTTGATTGAGAAGAAATTTGAAAATCAAAGGGCTTTCTCCCAGGTGGCAACGTGGGATAATGTGGTTTCTTCTCAAGTTTATCTGGTTACAAATGGAGGGGTTGTTGAGGCTAGTTTGAAGACTCATGTCTCTCATGTTGACTCCCCAAATGTGAGTGGGAATGGGCCTCTAGAAACTACTTCATGTGATAGTGCTAAGGTAATCAATTCTAGTAGCATTTGTTATAATATTTTGCCTATAGGGAGAAAATGTGACAATGCCTCTGAGATGGTGGGCATTCTCTCTGTAGGAAATCTCTCTATAGATGACGGTGAAATGGTGGCGCAAGGAGGGACAAGAACACCTAGGGCTAAGGGCACACCTAACTATCCAGCCACCTTCCAGAGTAAACACAATGGAAACACACAACACAAAGAACAACACCAAGGAGAGAAGGGATACAAACACTTTATTGATTCATCCAATTTTTTGCATACATGACCGACTGTGAGGACTTTCAGGTTATGACCAACAAGATGTATCTATATCTATCTATCTTTCTACCTCCTCTAACTTTCTAACTGACTACATCTAAACATCCTTATTTATACTTGTCAAAATGGCTTTAAAAATATTCTAGATCATTACATAATAGAACGCCGACCACAAAATGGTATGCACACATCCCAATACAAGATCCCAATCATTAAATTCAC
This sequence comes from Chamaecyparis obtusa, assembly GCA_027943335.1. NCBI lineage: Eukaryota > Viridiplantae > Streptophyta > Pinopsida > Cupressales > Cupressaceae > Chamaecyparis > Chamaecyparis obtusa. The sequence goes on along the minus strand of BSBK01005499.1, from coordinate 80,537 downwards.
AACATAAATTAACTACATAACGTTGGCTCCAACTCATAACCAATCATGGAAAAACTCAGTCAAAGAATAACTGAGCATCAATAAATAACAGGTTCACTCGGCATAGGAAGGGACGCTCGACCAACACTGGACAGCATGGCACATACAGGACTTGGCCAACACTGGACAACTCGGCACACATAGGAACATTTAGAAAATACTGCAACTCAGCACTTACTAGAAGAATGAACAAAATGAGCAGGATAGCAAGGCAACCCAAGATGCTCTTGCATCAGACAACCGAGGTTGAAAGAAATGATTATCCTGAATCATTGAGATGTCACAACCCAAGTTGAATCCAACTCAAATTGAGAAATCTATGTAGCATCTTCAACTGGTTTATGCTTCCATTTTACCAAATATTCATAGTAATCTTTTCCTCTTATATTTTTACCAATCCTCTGATCCAATATTTTTTCAACCTCTTCAACTTGTTTCTTAGGATAATCATCTGGTACAACAACTTCATCATCTGACTCATGATACTTATGCAAATCAAAAATATTGAATATAGGAGATATATCCATGTCATCAGGTAACTCAACTTCATAAGCATTACCACTATCAAACTTCCTCAAAATTATAGGACTAAACTTCTCCATTTTCATCTTACTATATATTCCAACAGAAAATCTACCCTTCTTCAAATGGACCATTACCTCATCACCAACTTCAAAAACATGATGTCTCCTAGACTTGTCAGCATTTTCCTTATATTTATGATTACTTTGTTCCAACTTCAACTTCACTTCCTCATGTAAAGACTTCATAAAATCAAAAAATACTTCCCCTTCAGCACTTCTCTTTTCTTCACCAACAATATTCCTCAAATATGATACTCCTCTAGGTTTCATTCCAGTAACAATCTCAAAAGGTATTTTTCCTAAACTCCTATTCACAAAATTATTATATGCAAACTCAGCTTGTATCAATACCATATCCCAATTACTCGGGTTATCTCCAACTAAACATCTCAATAAATTACCCAAGCTTCTATTCACAACCTCTACCTGTCCATCTGTCTATGGGTGGAATGTAGAACTAAACCTCAACTCAGTATATATCTTCTTCCACAAAGTCCTCCAAAAATAACCAACAAATTTTCTATCCCAGTCGGAGATAGTACTTCTTGGTAATTCATGCAATCTAACAATCTCTTTGAATAAAATCCTAGCAACATGCACTGCATCTGATGTCTTCTTACATGGTATGAAATGTGTCATCTTAGAAAATCTATCCACAACAAAAAATATGGAATCATACTCTCTTACTGTCTTAGGTAATCCAAGAACTAAATCCATATTGATGTCACTCCAAGGTTTCTCAAGAATAGAAATAGGTCTATAGAGTTTAGTATTATAACTTCTTTTGCTACTTGACAAATTCCACAACTCCTTACAAACTTCTGAACTTATACATATTTTGCCAATAATAATTTTCCTTAAGAAAACTCAATGTCTTATCAATTCCAAAATGTCCAACCAATCCACCACAATGCTTTTCCTTAATCAAATTAATTTCCATGGAACTTCTTGGTCTGCACAATTGAATTCCTTTGAACAACATACCTTCTTGAATGAAACAATCTTCAAACTTATTCAGTTGTTTTGACAGATTTTGTGCTCTACACTCTCCATGCCTTATAAAAATCAAGGTCGGTATCATATAACTCCATCTCATCGAAACCAAGAACTGCAACCTTCATCTCAGTCAACAAAAAATGTCTTCTACTTAATGCATTTGCAACTCGGTTAGTAACTCCACTCTTATGCTTGATGACAAATGTGAAACTCTGTAAATATTCAGCCCACTTCATATGTCTCTAATTCAACTTATGTTGACTTCCCAAATACTACAAATCTTTATGATTAGTATACAACACAAACTCCTTATGAATCAAATAATGTCTCCACTTTTTCAAAGCTTCAACAATAGCATAAAACTCTTAATCATAGATAGAATACTTCATTTTAGCATCATTCAACTTTTCACTAAAGAAAGTGACAGGTTTATCTTCTTGACTCAACACAACTCCTATTGCACTACCACTTGCATCACACTCAACTTGAAATACCTTATTAAAATTAGGAAAAGATAACACAGGTAACTTGACAACCTTTTGTTTCAAAGTCTCACAGCTCTTGTCAACTCCATGTGTCCACTTAAAATATTTTTTATCTCCTCTCATAGTCTCAGTCATATCATTACAAACAGAACTAAAATTTTTAATGAACTTTCTATAGAAACTAGAAAACCATGAAATGATCTTACCTCACCCACATTCTTAGGTCCAGGCCACTCTAGAATTACTTTAAGCTTCTCAGGATCCATATTCAAACCATCATCTAAAATTACAAATAAAAAATACAAAATCTCTTCTTGCATAAAGGAACACTTCTTCAAATTGATCAATAGCTTCTCCTTTTTCAATCATGCATAGCATAAAGGTCTACCCAATAGAATATGACAACAATCCATGGGAATAATATCACATAGAACTTCATCAAAATAACTTCCAATTTTGAATTTCACAATACATTGCTCACGTAGCAACAATTTATGCTCATCCTTGATCCATGAAACATGATAGGGTTTAGGGTGTCTCAACCTCTACAATTGCAATTTTGTAACCAGCTCTTCTAATGCCAAATTCATTGAACTGTCACTGTCAACAATCACTTTGTAACATTTTTTTGCCATCTTACACCTGGTCTTGAAAAGACTTCTCCTCAAGACAAGTTCTTCATCATGTCTTTTATTGCACAAAGTTCTCCTTACCATAAGATTTTCTCCATCCTCGGGTCTACTTAATGAACCCTCAAGATCCTCTTGTACCACAACATTTCTATGACTTTGTTCATTTCCATTAGCGTGTCTACACATAAAGGATCTATTCCCTTCTTTGCCACATCTAAAACACTTACCACTAAAACCACTTTTAGAATAACAATTACCTGTTCCTCGGTATGAACTAGTACCTCCTCGATAAGAACTACCACCTTCCACTCAATCTTTCTTTTATTATTGGTTTTCCACTCATATTTTCCCTTATCTTGTGCAAAATTATCAAATCTACCACCTTCACCATAGGATCTACCTCTGCCTCTCTAGAATCTACCACCTCTACTTCTCTGTCTTTGCTCATGCTTCTTTGTCAAGATCTCCTCAGCTTTCAAGGCATATTGATATACTTCTTCCACACTATCCAATTTCACAAAACTTATTTCATCTTGAATTCCAGATCTCAATCCATTCAGTTACATTACAATTTTCTCAACCTCATCATCCACATGTCCAGATCTGATGTCCAATCTATAGAATTCTTCATTGTATTCCTTCACATTCATGTCCCTTTGTCTAAGGTTTTGCATTTTCCTCAACAAAATAACTTGGTAATCAGAAGAGAGGAACTTCTTCTTCACCTTGTTCACCATTTTCAACCAGGTTTTGATCTTTTCATTTCCTCTTCTTTGTCTATCAGTTTGCAAATGCTCCCACCATAGTGAGGCATGACCTTTCAACCTAGTGACTGAAATTTTCACCTTCATATTCTCAGGAGTGCTTTAAAACTCAAACAACTTTTCTATATTAGAGATCCAATACAACATAGCATTAGTATTCAATTTTCCATCATAAGGAATAACTTTAATAGCAGGCATTGAATGTGCCCTAGATAATACTCTCAATAATCTTTTCTCATCTTGATATAATTCAGGTTCTGGATTAGGGTTTGGTGCCTCTACTTCATCATCACTCACATCATCAAGATGTGCTCCCCTCCTCTGGGTTGTCTCCACAACATCTAATCTATCTGTAATTTGTCTTAACATGTCCATTATGGCATTATCAGCATTTCCTCTACCTTGAACCATTTTGACAAATAGGTTCACTACTACATTTGGGGCCAAATTTCAATAGACACTTCCGATGGGTAAATTTTTTTTAATGAATTTGTTATTTTTTTTAAAAATAGGCCCCGATGGTGTCGGTATTCTGATGGGTTTTAAACTAACCATCAAAATTCTGACAGTTTTGGGTATACATAAAAAAAAAGTGAAGCACCAAATCATTTTTATTTCAATTGGCATAGAAAAGGAGCGGGAGAAAATGAGAAAAAGCTGGGCGCAAGAGAAGGTATGTGATTTCTTCATCTTTCAAGCCTCTGCCATCACATTCAACCATAAATTTCAAATTCGTTGCATTTTATTTGATCATGAATGCTCTCTGAAATGATTGCATTCTACTAGTGTTGTTCCCTAGCCATTGTGTTATCTCTATTATTTGATGTTATTGGTGCTTGTGCTCAAGGATATCGATTCACTTTTATGAAATGTTTGGATTCACGTTTGTTGATATTACTGGAACATTTAATGATGCCATTGTATATTTATGAGATGCTCATTGAAATGACCACATTGTACCGGTGTCATGCCCTAGCCCGTGCTTTAACTCCATTATTTGATGTTATTGGTGTTTGTGCTCAAGGATATCCATTTTTTCAAAATGTTGACTGTGGTTATCAAATGGACAGCATGTGAACTTCTAGCTAGGTGCCATTTGTACTGATAGCTTAGGGTATCAAATGTATTGTATCATTGATAGTTGAGACTTTGTTAAAAGGAAATAGGACAAAGAATGATTTTGATTTAGTGCTTTAACTCCATTATTTGATGTTATTGGTGCTTGTGCTCAAGGATATCCATTTTTTTGAAATGTTGACTGTCGTTATCAAATGGACAGCCCATGAGCTTCTAGCTGGAAGCCATTTGTATTGATAGCTTAGGGAATCAAATTTATTGTATCATTGATAGTTGAGACTTTGTTAAAAGGAAATAGGACAAAGAACGATTTTGATTTAGTTTCTCTATTTTGATCCCTAAGTGGCTTACAACCCTATTGCCCCACTTTTGTTCTTCACCCTTTAAAACAAAAGTGAATACCTTGCATTTAGATTGAGTCATGATTTTTGGGATAATAAACTAAAGACTAAGTCTAGAATTTCCCTAGGATAGGCGGTCTTTATCGAATAACCCCCCTCATGCTTCTTTCTAAGCCAGGTTGGTTTTTAATTTCATCCTAGTAAAGGGTAAGTTATAGTTCCCAATTCGATAAAGACTTTTATTATTTTAGTTCTGTTGATGGTATTCATATGGATGTGAAGCTCTAAAATAACATTTTTCCCCTTTGTCAAAAAATTAAAAATCACCTTCTCCTCAGCGGGTTCTGACCAATGAAGGTAATTTTCCGCAAGATGCCACTACAAGAATCATCAAACACACAAACAAGGCCTAGAGATCAAGATTCTTAGATTAAGAACAAGCTAGATCTAGAAAAGTAGCTTGGAAAGAGACTCTAGCAAACTTATCTGCTTACGGAGTTTCTCTTACAGAGGTAGTTTTCTGAGAGACAGTGGAAAGTGTATCAGAAGTTCCCAAAAGCCAAGCATTAAAATTTTGAAGAGATAAAACTGGATCCCCGCATAGGATAAAGTGGTCTCAGAACATGAGAAAGTGAGTAAGAGATCTTCTTTAGAGAACCTATTTTCAACTTCCCCTTCCTCGGAGAATCACCTAAGAAGGTCGATTTCTGATAAGTGACAACTTGTGAAGAAATGAGCATGATAAATCCCGGAGACCAAATAATAGGGTATGATGAAGGTAACCCTCTTTGATATCTAAAATAAATTGCTAAGGAAATGGGTCAGTTGCAAATTTTTGAAAAATCACTCCTCAACTTCTCCACAGTCGGGTTTCTACCTTCGAAGTGAGTTTTCGGACAAAGGTGTTGAATTGAGAGAAGCGAAAAAGTAAAATTTGTTGTGCCAATAAAGTTACCATTGTAACTACTTCAAATGGGTAAAGGTGATTTTCTAAGGCCATTAATAAGATGCATTTAATTCAAATCTTAACATTAGAACTATAACAGATTTTTAAAAAATCTCTCACTCGTGTGGCACGAGATATGGAAAGTAATGGTAAGGAAACAAGTTGTTTATAAAAGACTCAAGTGAACAGTCAAAAAATACCATTTGTTCACATATTTCTCATATGCCTTTTATTCCTCACGATTTCACAAATCATCCACTGGCATACTCCAAAGCTTCTTAATAGTAAATTGAAAGCAGAATCAGAAGCTATGGCCACCAGATTCTTGGGCTTTGATGGGTTGAACAGGATTACATCTGAATGGCATAATCTGATGGATACCTCCCTTAGATTCTATAATCTAGATAATCTACACAGAAGATTGAGCGAGGAAAATCTCCACCGTATGACACAAAATCTCAAAGATAGCAGTTTGATCAAAGTTGTTGGATTTCCTGTTGCAATACAAGCTCCCGAACTAATCCGAGAATGCATAACTAGATTCAACCTAGATACAAAATAAAATTACTGCTAGATGACACAATCCTCATCTCCATCGACAGAGAGTTTGTGCAGAACAGTCTCTGTATCCTATAGTGAGCGAAATTTTCAAACATGAACTTCTCGGTCGCAATATCAAAATATGATGAGAAGAAGAAGAGGTGGAGGAAAGAGATAATGAACTCATGGTTTTGAAAGGCTAGAAGCATAAAAGGAAAAGTGTTGAAGACACTTTTCAAGATGGATCTGAAGGCTGAGATCGTCGACATCCTGGTACTCCTTCACATGATAAAAGGTGAAAGTGACACATTCAACTTCATAGAGCACTACTTCTTCTTGGTCCAGGTAATATGTGCTGAGCATTATTATATAGACTAGGCTCAAGTGGTAAGCAAAAATTTGTCTAATGCTTTGAATCTCGCTAAGTACTAGAATAAATTTTATATGTCTTCCTATTTGATCTATTTTTTAGCTACATCGCAAGTATGGATGGAACTCCCTAGGTTAGAAGAATTTGAAGATGATGTGAAAATTTATGATTTCTTCCCTCATTTGAAGTTACAAAATACCTATGTCAAGTTCATTAAAGTTAATGACTCATTTACAATGAGGTTGTGCAAAGAGTCACAAGGATGCCCACAGTGGAGATTCTCACCAAAAGCCATGGAATTCATCACCCAATTTGGGAGTTTCTTCATTCAATTTGCTAGTTTCTCATACCTTTGTCTTGCAGGTTTTGATGATTTTCCCATGAAGCTGCCAAGGTACCTCGATGATATGATTGTGCTCGTAGAAGTGATCTAGAAGATGTTGCAAGTGAACCTTATTAGTGGGGGAATTAAGAAGAAAGGATATGAATTCCTTGTTACCATTGGAGCATACAGTTTTGCATCAAGATGAAACACTAAGAATGTGATGAAGAGATTTGAGAGTGGATATAAGCCAGAAATGTATGAAGTATTGAGGCCGCAATTTGATCCAGTGAGTTATGCCAAAAATCATCTATAGATTGGCACTGTGGTCAAGCATATCCCCAAAATCAAAGATTATTGGGCGAATTGTAAGGATAAGCTAGAGAGCTGAGAGAGGTTCTACTCTAGGTTGACTATTGAAAAAATTAAGTTGTTGAATGTCAACATTAATGTTGAGGGCACTATTGATAACGGAGAACATATGTACAGTGATACATATAGAGACCAAATCAAACCTTACCATGTGAGCTTGGAGCCAGTCCAGGGTCAAGCTATAGAAGAGTTGGAAATCTTAATGGCCAAAATCATTAAGAGAACTGATAAGTGGGTCCAGTGGATGATGGGAAGGAGAAAGAGATCTAGAAAGCCCTCTCCTGAACAAGCTCCTGCAGTCGAGCCTACGAGTGCTCCTGCATCCTCCTCTTTGCCAACATCGTATGTAACCAAAGGACTAGCTCAACCAGCAAGTGAGATGATCAACCACCCGAAAAGGAGATCCCACTTGAGATGACTTGCGGAGTAGGTTCATCTCCAGTCAGCAATTCAAATGATGAAGCCGAAGTTGATAAATCTGACAAGCCAACGGAAGAACCTGTTGGGGCCACGGAACTAGAGTAGCAAGCACAAGGAGGAACTGTTGAGATACAAGGTGACACTCCTATTGAGGGAGCCCTCCCATTGTCAAAGTTGGTGATGATAGTAGCAGTTCAAAATGTGATTCGAATGAAGAAGAAGGAGAGCACTTTGGATCGCCTCAAAAAGAAAAAGAATTTGCAACCTTTGCACAGGTTAATCCTTTCACTTCCAAGCCTAAATCTTCTCCGCCTATCATCAAGAAGTTATTCATAGAAGATTTACTTTCTCCAACAAAAGTCACAAGTGTGGAATCATGGCTCAAGAATACTCTGGAGTGGAAGAGAAAAAGGGTTGAGAAAGGTGCTCCCAGTGATGAGATGTTCTCACAAGCAATGCAGTCTGGCTCAGCTGTAAGCAAGGCTAAGAAGACTAGGACTCTAACCACTCTTGGTCGAGATTCAGACACATAACACTTGACTATGGAAATAGCCAAGCCTCTAAAGGATGGAAAAATTGAAGACCTTACTGCCTCAAACTTTTCACTCCAATCCTTAGACATGGGGCTCACCTGCCATGATACAAAAGTAGACTTGTAGAAGTCTAGTAATGTCTTGATCGAGGAAGAGCTCAAAGAACTCAAAGTCACTAAGAATCAACTCAAGGTGGAGATTAAAGAAATGACTAACTTCATCAAGCAGTTGGTCACTCCTGTAGCAAGCTTACCCAGCTCTCCAGCAACATTTGATGATGTTGTAACCAAGAATCAAGCCATAATTTCCAAATTGCAAGAGGACAAGCATTTCGGACATATTGGGAGGAGGTAGATCGAACAACTTAAGTTTGAAGGTCTGGTAGCCAGAGCAGCTCAAAAATATCCTTTTAAAGTTAGAAGCAGAGAAGGATTCTCTTAAAGAACATATGCAAACACTCACAGTGGAGAGGTTGAGATGTGAAGAATGTATGGTGCTACTACATTGGCTAGTTGCTATGAAGAGTAAGGATGCAATCAAGGCCAACATATTGCAAAAAGGGGATGAACCCCTAATTGAGTGGCTCCAAGGGTTAGAATTCAAAATGGAGATGATAATCAAGGCAAAGACGAAAAAGCGTTCGATGAAAATGTCACCAAAGAACAAATTAAAATCTTTGTATATCTTATAGGTCTTCACTCCGAGTCACAAACTAGCAGAGATGGAAAGAGCATGATTCGTATAACCAATATGCAGAAGTCATTCTCTAACTACTTGGACCAGCTTGCATAGTTATATGGGTCTCATCATGATAGAATACTTGATCTTCAATAACTCGGTGGATGCATATACAAAGCTATGGAGAAGATGCAACCCTAAAAAGATGTTGTGAAATGCATAGACAAATATCATGCTCACTGGCTCATAAGATTTAAAAATGTTTACATTCCTCATTCTGAAAGGATGATCCTGATTCTTGCGGCTGCTAAAGCTCATAAGGCTTAGTTGGAGAAGGGGAAGAAATCAAAAAAGAACAAATAATTTCCTCCTTTTTCCCTTTTGATATATATTGTATAGTCGGTAAATGGCCACTTGTCATTTACCAACCTTTGTAAGAATATGAATTGATTCGGTGGATTTTGTAACGGCTTATTTCTTGAAGCCTATATGTAACACTTTGAAAATCAATGAAAAGGTCGGCTAATTTTTGGTGTGAAATACATCTTGTTGCGGAGTCAATCTTGAATGTGTTTTGTGGCATTTATTTACTATTTTGTGCTTTTGTAATTTTGAATGTTTGTTTTCCTTAAGTTGGATTGAAATTAGAAAATAAACAAAGTTCTATTTCTCCTCTTTAGTGCAACTAATCGATAATGATTGGTGCATTACTTGGAGGTTGGGAAAATATTCATGTGTCATGTTTTAGATTAGATTCATCTATGTTGTTTTATTGCATTTTCATTTATTCAAGTAGGATTCATTGTTGCATTCCCACTGGCACGAACTCATAATTATTGTGAAATCATGAAGTTGGTTAGAGTTTAGGATCAAAATCATTGCCAAGATTAGCTTCTCACCGAGGGCTAATTTGGTTACCTCTTCTATTCTCTGGTCAAAAACATACCCTATTAGGATTTAAAGCAAAAAAAATTCATTGCATATCTTTTACATAAGGGAGTTGTACTTGTTAAAATTCAGAGAGAAGTTAGTTGAATAGATAACAACTTTCCAACTATTCGTATTCATATTGTTTCTTGAGAGATTTTGGGCAAATAAAGAGTTAAATCTAAAAAGAACAATATTTTTACCAACAAATTTTTGGCGACTCTACTGGGGAGAGAAATAGTCGCTAGACTAGAATATTTGTCATGAGGAAAAATGGTGCAACCTCATGAGAACATGTTCCCTGTACTTCAACCCAATCTTGGTTTTCAAGACGATCAAGAAGACAAAAGAAATGTAGAGCATTATAAGAATGTGATTCAAGTGCTTGAACAAGAAGAAGTGAGATCAGAAGCACTTGAAAGAGCAATTCAAAGAAGAAATCAATGTGGAGCTGAGAGCGAAGCTAGGCAACAAAACTAATTCGAAGCTCTAGATCAAAGAAGATTTCTCAAAAGTGTCAAGGGGCAAGGTGGAAAAGACCCTACGTTCAAAAGGCTCGCTGAGCTTACTTTTCCCATAACAGACTTACCTCGTCAGAAAGGTGAAAAAAGAAGCAGGAGTAGACCACCTTCACCTCCCAAGACACAAACTACATTTTCTACAGCTTGCCAAGTATTAACTTTACCCAGAGTAGTTGCTCCTCCTGTTATTAATTTTCCTCAACATCATGCACCTACAGTCAGGGCAGCTCCATGGGCCGCTACAACTAGCCCATTGCAGTTCACAGCATATCACCCACTCCCTTTAGGATCTAGAAAGAACTTTCCTAAGTTCTTGGGAGATGGAAAAGTTACTACAGATGAACACATTAAAGCCTTCTTCGTAGCAACTCACATCCTAGGAGTTGGTTATGAAGATGTTGTTAGGCTATTTTTTGAAACTCTAGTTGAAGCAGCGGCTGACTAGTTTTATCACTTGGATGATGCTTCAATCACAAGCTAGGATACTATGAGAACAACTTTTGAAGCCAGGTTCAAAATAACTGAAGATGAACATGCGTTGTTGACACAATTGACCTCTATCAAGAAACAAGCTTCTATAAGCATGAGGGAGTTCATTGTTAAATTCAATAAGATCGCCAATAGAATTCCCATGGCTGATAGACCCACTGCTGCAAATCTAAAGATATTCTTTATGAGTGACATGCCACCAGATATAAATTATGATCTGAGAAGAGCATGACCTACAGATTTGGACGCTGCTCAGAAAATAACCATTGAGTTAGAAGATGACATGATTTCTACTAGAAGATGGAAAAGAGAAATACAAACATGCACTAGCTCAAGTGGCACTACATCGACCAATGAGATGATGCAGAAAATGTCCAATGAAATCATCACTTTAAAAAGACAACTCCCTAAGTTCAACAATCTATACCAGAAACCATTTTGAGATCAGAATAGTATAAATACTGATAGCAGGACACTACAATTACCTACTCTGCAATAGAGGCTTGCAATTGAGGCTCCTCCTAAGAAAAGAGAAATACAGATAGGCGCTAGTTCAAGTGGCACTACATCGACCAATGAGATGATGCAGAAAATGTCCAATGAAATCATCACTTTAAAAAGACAACTCCCTAAGTTCAACAATCCATACCATAAACCATTTCAAGATCAAAATAGTATAAATACTGGTAGCAGGACACTACAATTACCTACTCTACAACAGAGGCTTGCAATTGAGGCTCCCCCTAAGAAAAAAAAATATGTGTGTATTTCATCTAACAACGGACCATAATGGTGAGAGTTGTCCTGAAATAGCTCGCATGATGCAATTATTATCTACTAATAAGTTGGATACTACTACACCAAACAATGAACCAGATTCATGCTCACATGGCGACTCTGTAAATTTATTTTTTGAATATGAATCTGATTCTAAAAAGCAAGGAGAATGTTATGCTACTATAGATGGCACTACCTACACAGTTCTAACTCAAAGCCAAAAAAACAAAACTCCTATTGTCATTCCTCCAACGGGAACCAATGATGCATCTACTTTAGGTATGAAAGAAATTGGTCAAGGAGTGAAAATCTCACAGCTGGGTAAGGAAAATGATTCTTTTGATTTCATTCAGTTCTGTAAAAATTCCAAAATACAAATTTCTCCCATAGATTATTTAAGGTCGAATCCTGTTGAATTTAAAATATTTGTGGATTACTTAAAAGGAGATAGTATAAATTTGAATCAAAATATCACCTCTTCCAATGAAGATAATTCCTCACTAGCAAAACTATTTGAACAAGGAGAAACCACTGTATTGGCTACTTTCTCGGGTCAAAAACCTAAACCATTTTACGTCTCCTTGTATATCAATGGTTGTAAACTTAGCAATTGTATCATAGATTCAGGTGCTTCTGATAACGTGATGCCTTCCCCTATATCCAAAGCCTTAGGCCTCACCATGACAAAGGTCCATGGTAGATGCTATTCTATGGATGCTAAGCAAGTTCCTTTACTTGGTCAAATCAAAGATGCTCAAGTAGCTCTAGCTTCCCATCCTAAAAAGAAGATGCTATTGACAATCCTTGTTGCAGATATATTGGCAAGTTACGAATTATTGCTCAACAGAAGTTTTTGCAAATATTTAGGCGGGGAGATTAAATTGGATTGGTCTTAGGCAATAATTCCCGTGGGAAATAAGAAGGTCAAACTAGAGCCTGAAGAGAAGTCAAAGTTCACATTTCTAAAATTCGATGATCTGAAAGCTCAGATCCTATATCAAGAATTAGAGTTCGGTAATTATATGATGTTTACCCAGGGTGTTGTTGATGAACCTGAAGGTGAACAAGAATAAGTTAAGACTACTAAAAAAGAAAAGACTCCAGAAGTCTGGACACTGGAATTTGATGGCAGTTGTTCTTCCTCTGGCTCTGGTGCTGGAGTTGTATTGATATCACCTGAAGGTGAACCTGAGCCAATGGATTTCAAATTGGAGTTCACAAATACCAATAATACGGCTGAGTATGAGGTTTTGTTACTTGGGATAATTGTTGTGAAGGGAAAGGGTGTGAAAATCCTAAAATCTCAAGGTGATGCTAAGTTAATTGTGCACCAAATCAAAATTCAATACTCTGTTAAAAATTGAAAGTTGACGACTTATAGAAATAAATTATGGGACGAGATTGAAGGATTGGATGCCTTTGCAATTGAATATATCCCTAGAGAATTAAATTTCAAAGCAGATTCACTACCAGTCTCTGCTTCCTTACTACTACCTCATCCAGAATTTAAAGACAAGAAGTACCAGGTAGAAGTAATGTACAGGCCATCAGTACTTGACAACGTAGATGATTGGCAAGTATTCGATGATGAAAACTACCTACAACTCTTCCTTGAAGGTAATGATAGTTCCCCTAAAGAAAATCCAAATGATCTCTCACAAGATCATCCCAAGAAATGGTAGAAAGATGACCCAGGTGTGACTCAATTGCAAGGTAACGTCATTCCCCCATATTTTATATCACTAGAGAAATTGTTCAATCATCATGATACTTATGTTAAGAAGAAAAGGATAGAGAAAGGTCTCACGACAGGAGAATATGAAGGGATGAACATTGGGAATGAGTCAAATCCCAAGATGATAAGCATAGGTAAGTGTTTCACACCAGAAGAGAAAGCGGAAGCTAGAAGGCTTTTTCTAGAATATCAAGATGTCTTTGCCTAGAGTTATGAAGATTTAAAAAGCTTCATGGCAGGAAATTTCAAGCATCAAATTCCCCTAAAACTTGATGCTACCCCATTCAGGCAGAAGCAAAGAAACTACAATCCTAAAGTGGCAGACGCCATCTTTAGAGAGGTTGATAAAATACTCAAAGCTAGTATTATCTACCCTATCCACCACTCTACATGGATAGAAAACATCATCCCCGTGAGAAAAAAGAATGGAGAAATAAGGATATGCGTAGATTTCAAAAATTTAAATCAAGCTTCTTTAAAAGATAATTACGCACTCCCCAACATGGACCACTTTTTGTAGACAGTTACAGGGGCCGAAATGATGTCTATGCTCGATGCATTTTCTAGTTATAACCAAGTCGAGGTAGAAGAGAAAGACTAGCACAAGACCGTGTTTACCACGCCCTTGGGCACATTTGCATACCACAGAATGTCGTTCGACCTTATCAACTCTAGTGCTACATTTCAACGAGGTATGGATTTGTCTTTTGTTGATATGAAAGATAACATCATTGTCATATATTTGGATGACTTAACTGTGTTCTCTAAGAAAAGAAGCGAACATATTAAGGATTTAGAAAGAGTATTGTGAAGGTGTAGAGAATATGGGATTTCCTTAAATCCTAAAAATTCAATTTTCTATGTTACCAAAGGAAAACTACTGGGTCATATTGTTAGATTTGACAAACGCAAATCATCCCAAGAACACCTGCATGCAAGACTGTCACAAAGAAGAAGCAAAAAGACAGAAAGCTATGGCGGCCAAAAGGCCAGAGACTGCAAAACCATGTTGCAAGAAAAAATCTTCTATTAACAATGATGAAAATAATACAATCTCCTTATTGAAATGAAAGAAGTGAATCCTTATAAAAGGAAACACGAAACCCTAAAGGCTAAAACCCTAAAGAATTATAAAGAGCCTAAGTGAAACTTAAGCCTAGAGTATGATAAACTAATAATTAAATGATTTAATTATTAGCTAACATAAGACTACTCTAACACCCCCCCTTAAGTGTAACTTAGGGAGAAGCAAAAAAAGCTAAACTACTGCAGAAAGCACGAAAGATGGGTCCCGGCAACTAGGCCTGATCAGGTACCCAAATATAAAGCAAAAGATGTCCCAGAGAAAGGAACAAGAAGAGAGCAAGAAACTCCTCTGAAGCATGTCTGAAAACTCTGTCAGAAGATACTGCTGGAACCCCCACTGAAGTGCATGACCAGGTAGAGAAGACAAGTGTCTGAAGAGCTGATCAATCGAACCAGGAAGCAATAGAACAACCAGGTGAACCCCCCCATAATGCTGAACTGGGAGAGGTGACAGGAACACTGAAATGCGATGCCAAAAACAGCTGCAGAAGAAGAACCAGGAACACCAACAGTGCAACAGAAGCACACACACAGGATAAAGGGCGGTGTCATAGACACAGTCTACATGGGCTAATGTCGTGGAAGGTACGCTCACTTGACAAGAGTGGATGCGCCTATAGTGGCAAATGCATCAGAATCCCCCCATGGCACTTTATAACTGAGTGCGAATACTAAAACTGAACCAGGTGAAAAGGATCCCAGAAATGCAGAAGAGGGCACTTTATCTCAGTGCGTTTACAGAACAAAGATGCAACAGAAAGATCATGCAAGCTCAGAAGTCAGAAAAGAAGAGTGCACTAAGAAACCAGAAGAAGAGATCCCCGGACCTGTAGAACCAAGCACACCACCAGAGGGCATAAACTGCATAACTCAGAGGAGTGAAAACCTGGAGTAGAATCTGGAAGAAATACCTCTGCCACTGAATAGTACACAGAAACAGCTTTCCGACGATATCTTGTTTGCCAAAAAAGGAGTCCGGATGAGCCAGATATGACTCCCGGAAGGCAAAAAAAGACATCAGACTTCAACAGCAAAAAAAGCTATTGAAACGGTGGAACCAAAAACCCTAACCTCCACCATCGAAAAGTGCTCAGAAAGAGCTTTTCGACGATATATGGAAGTCAGAAAAAGACCCCCGTATGCTCCCTGTAGAGCGAAAAAAGCCCAAGTACCCCCAAAAAGGCCAAAAAAGAGCCCCAGGGGCTAAAAAAAATAGGCCCCCGGGCGCATGGCGCGCTCCGGGGGCTGGGCCGCAGCCCCTGGGCGGTCATGGGACCGCGCGGCTGGGAAATGAGCCCGCGGGGGCTGAAACGGGCCGGGCGCCGGCGGCGGGGGCCAGCGGAGCGGCGGTGGGCCACGGAGGGCGGCGGAGCAGAGGCGGAGCCGGGGTGGGCGGCAGCTGGGCGGGCCGCGGGCGGCGGGGCCGAGGGCGGCGGAGGCCGCAGAGGGTGGCGGAGCCGGGAGGCGGCGGAGCCGTGAGGCGGCGGAGCCGGCGGAGCGGGCCGCGGGTGGCGCGGTGGCGGGGGGCCGCGGCTGCTGCAACTGCGGGGGCCGCGGCTGCGGTGGCTGCTCGGGCGGTGGCCGCGGCGGCGGTTGCTGCTGGGTGGCGCGGGGGTGGCCGCTGGGCGGCGCCCCCAAAAATGTTTTTTTTTTTTTTAAAAAATCGCCGTGTACCCGCTTCGGAGTGCGTGCCAAGGCCGTACGGTCCTAGTATGCAAAAAAATTTTGCCTCAGATGCCACTGTGTCCAAAATGGACAAGTTTTATATGGATTCTGGCTATCTCGAACCTTCCGGACGCAATGGTGGCATCCGTTTTTGCTCAAAATACCCCCAAAAATTTTTTTTTCTTTTTTGCAAGCAAAAAAGAAACAAAAAATAACGTCCTGCAGAGAGTACCAGAACTAAATTTTTTTGAAACCCTCCTGCATCTGAATCACTTCAACAAAACACGAACAGCGAGCAGCAAGATGACTCTGATACCATGTTAGATTTGACAAACGCAAATCATCCCAAGAACACCTGCATGCAAGACTGTCACAAAGAAGAAGCAAAAAGACAGAAAGCTATGGCGGCCAAAAGGCCAGAGACTGCAAAACCATGTTGCAAGAAAAAATCTTCTATTAACAATGATGAAAATAATACAATCTCCTTATTGAAATGAAAGAAGTGAATCCTTATAAAAGGAAACACGAAACCCTAAAGGCTAAAACCCTAAAGAATTATAAAGAGCCTAAGTGAAACTTAAGCCTAGAGTATGATAAACTAATAATTAAATGATTTAATTATTAGCTAACATAAGACTACTCTAACACATATTGTATCACAAGAAGGTATTAGGATTGACCCAGAGTGATTCAAAGCCATTCAAAGGCTAAGTTTACCTGTAAGTAAAACTGGAGTGAAGTCTTTCTTTGGTCAAGTAAATTTTCTTAGAAGATTCATCCCTGACTTTTCAGAGATCACCAAGTGTATTGTGGATATGATGAAAGGTAATCATAATTTCAAATGGAACGACCCTAGTAAAAGAGCCTTCCAAGATATAAAGGATGCTATAGCCAACACCCCTGTCTTATGCCACCCAAATTATAAGAAGGATTTCATGATTTATTGTTACGCATTTGAACATACATTGTCAGCTATCCTTATGAAAGAAAATAAAAAAGGATTTCAGGCTCTTATTACCTTTATGAGTATGCCCCTAAAAAATTATGAGCTAAGATATTCTTAGGCTAAGAAGCATGCTTTTTCGGTGGTGAAAGCCTTGAAGAACTTCAGATTTTATATCTTACATTCCCACTCCATTGTATTTGTTCTTGACGTTGTGGTAAAGAGTATATTAACCCAGAAAGATGTAGGATGTAATAACAGAGGGGCTTGGGTAGCCAAAACACAAGAATATGACATAGAGATCAAGCCAACAAAACTGGTATGAGGCAATGCATTGTGCAAAGCTATGGCAGAAAGTGAAGGGGATAACCAGCCTGAAACAGAACAATTAGTTTTAGTGGTGAGTTTACAAGACCGTGGTTTGAAGACATTGTATATTTCCTGACTTCTGGTGAATGCCCTAAAAGATTGACAGCTAAACAAAGGAGAGACGTGAGGTTGAAAGCTGCTAAATATGTCATTTGGGAAGGTATGTTATACAAAATATCTGTAGATGGAACCTTTCTTAGGTGTGTAGATGAGCAACAGTAGGAGAGATTGTTAAAAACATTCCATGACAAAGCTTGTGGTGGGCATTTCTCATCTTTTGTAACTGCATTTAAGATTTTGAGGCAATGCTATTATTGGTCAGGAATGTTCAAGGACATGTATCATTGGGTGGCCAAGTGTGAAAAATGTAAGATGTTCACAGGTCGGCCTCAACTAGCATCTCTTCCTCTCAGACTAGTAATAATAGAAGCTCTCTTTTAGCAATGGGGCCTCGATTTTATCGGGCCTATCAATCCTGCATCAAGTACTGGTCACACTTATATAATCACTACAACTGACTATTTTACAAAATGGGTGGAAGCAAAGGCAACAAAGAAAACTACTTCCGAAGTAGTGTGCAAATTCATCAAGGAGAACATTATGGTAAGATTTAGTGTGCCTATTAAAATAGTCATGGATAATGCAGCTTACTTTTCTTCAACTGAGATTACCAATTTCTGTTTTGAGTACAGTATAACTACTAGCCATTTGTCTGACTATTTCCCATAAGGGAATGGTCAAGTTGAATCGAGTAATAAGAACCTGGTAAATATAGTGAGAAAACTTGTATCAGATAGCCAAAGGACTTGGCATAAGAAAATTCACGAAGCACTCTCGCCTAACGGAGTAACTCCAAAGAGGGAAATTGGTATTTCACCTTTGGAGCTGGTATACAGAAATGAGGCAAGTCTTCCCTTGCCTCTAGAACTGGCCACTAACATGTTGAGAACAGTGGTAGAAGACGGTATCTATAAAGATAGGCTGGGAAAGCAAATTCTATATCTGAATAAACTTGAAGAAGAACGAGAGAAGATTATTGATCATATCACAAAACATCATATGCGGGTAAAGAATCTTTTTGACAAGAAAACTAGACCAAGGAAGTTCATGGTCGGAGATTCAGTACTGCTATGGGATAAACGGAGGGCACCTAAAGGAATGCATGGTAAATTTGAGACACTCTAGAAATGACCATTCATCATCCATCAGGCCTTGACAGGAATTATTTCAAATTGGCGTATCCAAGTGGTGAGGTACTACCCTTGACCTATAGAGGTCAAGAATTGAAATTGTATCAAGTTGCAAATTGAAAATAGTTAACCACTGTATTGTATGATAGTTACGTTTAGTTCCAATTTCTGTTTTCCTTAGTTTAAGTTTCCTCGCTTTGTCTTTCCTTTCCTATTTCCTTCCTTTGCTTTAGTTTTGTTGTGAGTCACCTTTTAACTTTGTGAAACCAGACATTTGGATTCCTTGCTTAGATATGAACATATCCAAGTCCCCAAACAGAGCCAGTTGTTGCCCCACTTTTGTTCTTCACCCTTTAAAACAAAAGTGAATACCTTGTGTTTAGATTGAGTCATGATTTTTGGGATAATAAACTGAAGTTTAAGTCTAAAATTTCCCTAGGATAGGTGGTCTTTATTGAATAACCCCCCTCATGCTTCTTTCAAAGCCAGGTTGGTTTTTAATTTCATTCTAGTAATGGGTAAGTTATAGTTCCCAATTCGATAAAAACTTTTATTCTTTCAGTTCTATTGATGGTATTCATATGGATGTGAAGCTCTAAAATAACATTTTTCCCCTTTGTCAAAAAATTGAAAATCGCCTTCTCCTCGGTAGGTTCTAACCGATGAAGGTAATTTTCTGTGGGATGCCACTACAAGAATCATCAAACACACAAAAGAGGGCTAGAGATTGAGATTCTTAGATTAAGAACAAGCTAGATCCAGAAAAGTAGCTTGGCAAAGAGACTCTAGCAACCTTCTTCGCTTGCGGAATTTCTCTTACAGAGGTAGTTTTCTGAGAGACAGTCAAAAGTGTATCAGAAGTTCCTAAAAGCCAAGCATTGAAATTTTGAAGAGATAAAACTGGATCCCCACATAGGATAAAGTGGTCTTAGGACATGATAAAGTGAGTAAGAGATCTTCTTCAAAGAACCTATTTTCAGCTTCCCCTTCCTCGGAGAATCACCTGAGAAGGTCGATTTCTGAGAAGTGACAACTTGTGAAGAAATGAGCATGAGAAATCTCAGAGACCAAATAATCTAGTATGATGAAGGTAACCCTCTTTGATATCTAAAATAAATTGTTAAGGAAATGGGTCAGTTGCAGATTTTTGCAAAATCACTCCTCAGCTTCTCCACAATTGGGTTTCTACCTTCAAAGTGAGTTTTTCGACAAAGGCATTGAATTGAGAGAAGCAAAAAAGTAAAATCCATTGCACCAATAAAGTTACCTTTGTAACTACTTTAAACGGGTAAAGGTGATTTTCTAAGGCCGTTAATAAGATGCATTTAATTCAAATCTTAATGTTAGAACTATAACGGATATTTTTAAAAATCTCTCACTCATGTGGCGCGAGATATGGAAAGTAACGGTAACGAAACAAGCTATTTATAAAAGACTCAAGCGAACAGTAAAAAATTACCATTTGTTCACATCTATCTCATATGCCTTTTATTCCTCACGATTTCACAAATCATCCGTCGGCATACTCCAAGCTTCTTAGCATTAAATTGAAAGCAGAATCAGAAGCTATGGCCACTAGATTCTTGGGCTTTGATGGGTTGAATGGGATTACATCTAAATGGCATAATCTGACGGATACCTCCCTTAGATTCTACGATCTAGACAATCTACATAGAATATTGAGTGAGGAAAATCTCCACCCTATGACACAAAATCTCAAAGGTAGCAGTTTGATCGAAGCCGTTGGATTTTCTATTGCAGTACAAGCTCCTAAACTAATCCAGGAATGTATAACTAGATTCAACCTAGATAAAAAAACAAATATTACTACTAGACTACATAGTCCTCATCTCCATCGATAGAGAGTCCATGCAGAACAGTCTTTGTATCCCAGAGCGAGTGGAATTTTCAAACATGAACTTCTCGATCGCAATATCAAAATATAATGAGAAGAAGATGAAGTGGAGGAAAGAGATAATGAACTCATGGTTTAGAAAGGCCAGACACATAAAAGGAAAAGTGTCGAAGACACTTTTCAGGACGGATCTGAAGGCCGAGATCGTTGACATCCTGGTACTCCTTCACACGATAAAAGGTGAAAGTGACGCATTCAACTTCATAGAGCACTACTTCTTCTTGGTCCAGGTAATATGTGTTGAGCATTATTATATAGACTAGGCTCAAGTGGTAAGCAAAAATCTATCTAATGCTTTGAATCTTGTTAAGTACCAAAATAAATTTTATATATCTTCCTATTTGATCTATTTTTTAGCTACATCGCAAGTATGGCCGGAACTCCCTAGGTTAGAAGACTTTGAAGATGATGTGAAAATTTATGATTTCTTCCCTCATTTGAAGTTACAAAATACCTATGTCAAGTTCATTAAAGTTAATGACTCATTTACAATGAGGTTGTGCAAAGAGTTACAAGGATGCCCAGAGCGGAGATTCTCACCAAAGGCTATGGAATTCATCACCCAATTTGGGAGTTTCTTCATTCAATTTGCTAGTTTCTCATACCTTTGTCTTACAGGTTTTCATGATTTTCCCATGAAGTTGCGAAGGTACCTCGATGATATGATTGTGCTCATAGAAGTGATCTGGCAAATGTTGCAAGTGAACCTGATTAGTGTTGGAATTAAGAAGAAAGGATATGAATTCCTTGTTACCATTGGAGCATACCCTTGTGCATCAAGATGAAACACTAAGAACGTGATGAAGATGTTCAAGAGAAGATATAAGCTAGAAATGTATGAAGTATTGAGGCCATAATTTGATCCAGTGATTTATGCCAAAAATCATCTATAGATTGGCAATGTGGTCAGGCATATCCCCGAAATCAAAGATTATTGGGTGAATTGTAAGGATGAGCTAGAGAGCCGAGAGAGGTTCTACTCTAGGTTAACTATTGTACAAATCAAGTTGTTCAATGTCAACATTAATGTTGAGGGCATTGTTGATGATGGAGTACATATGTACAACAATACATATAGAGACCAGATCAAACTTTGCCCTATGAGCTCAGAGCCAGTCCAAGGTCAAGCTATAGAAGATTTGGAAATCTTAATGGCCAAAATCATTAAAAGAACTTATAAGTGGGTCCAATGGATGATGGGAAGGAGAAAGAGATCTAGGAAGCCCTCTCCTAAACAAGCTCCTATAGTCAAGCCGACGAGTGCTCCTGCAGCCTCCTCTTTGCCAACGTCGTTTGTAGCCAAAAGACCAGCTCAACCAGTAGGTGGAGATGATCAACCACTCGAAAAGGAGATCCCACTTGAGAAGACTTGCAGAGCAGGTTCATCTCCAGTCATCACTTCAAATGAAGAAGTTGAAGTTGAGAAATTTGACAAGCCAACGAAAGAACATGTTGGGGCCATGGAACCAGAGCAGCAAGCACAATGAGGAACCATTGAGATACAAGGTGACACTCCTAGTTGGGGGGCCCCTCCCATTGTCAAAGTTGGTGACGATAGTAGCAATTCATAATCTGAGTCAGATGAAGAATTAGGAGAGCACTTGGGATCACCTCAAAAAGAAAAAGAAGTCATGACCTCTGCACAAGTTAATCCTTTCGCTTCCAAGCCTAAATCTTCTCCGCCTGTCATCAAGAAATTATCCGTAGAAGATTTAATTTCTATGACAAAAGTCACAAGTGTGGAATCATGGATCGAGAATACTCTAGAGTGGAAGAGAAAAAGGGTTGAGCAAGGCGCTCCCAGTGGTGAGATGTTCTCACAAGCAATGCAGTCTGGCTCAGCTGTAAGCAAGGCTAAGAAGACTAGGACTCTAACCACTCTTGGTCAAGATCTAGACACAGGACACTTGACTATGGAAATATCCAAGCTTCCTAAGGACGGCAGAATTGAAGACCTTACTGCCTCAGACTTTGCACTACATTCCTTAGACATGGGGCTCATCCGCCATGATACAAAAGTAGACTTGTGGAAGTCTAGTAACATCTTGATCGAGGAAGAGCTCGAAGAACTCAAAGTCACTAAGACTCGGCTCAAGGTGGAGATTAAAGAAATGACTAACTTCATCAAGTAGTTGGTCACTCCTATAGGAAGCTTACCTAGTTTTCTAGCAACATTTGATCTTGTTGTAGCCGAGAATCAAGCCATAATTGCCAAATTGCAAGAGGATAGGCATTTCAAACATATTGGAAGGAGGTGGATCGATCGACTTAAGTCTGAAGATCTGGTTGCCATCGAGCGGCTCAGAAATGTCCTTTTAAAGTTAGAAGCAAAGAAGGATTCTCTCAAAGAACATATGCAGACACTCACAACAGAGAGGTTGAGATGTGAAGAATGCATGGTGTTACTGCATTGGCTAGTGGCAGTGAAGACTAAGGACGCAATCAAGGCTAACATATTGCAAAAAGGGGATGAACCACTGATCGAGTGGCTCCAGGGGGTAGAATTCAAAATGGAGATGATAATCAAGGCAAAGACAGAAATGAAAGCGACTGATGAAAATTTCACTAACTAAAAAAGTAAAATCTTTGTATATCTAACAAGTCTTCATTCCGAGTCACAAACTAGCGGAGATGGAATGAGCCTGATTGGTATAACCAATATGCAGAAGTCATTCTCTGACTACTTGGACCAGCTTGCAGAGTTATCTGGGTTTGATCTTGATAGAATACCTAATCTTCAGTAACTCGATGGATGCATATAGAAAGTGATGGAGAAGACGCAACCCTGAAAATTTGTTGCAAAATGCATAGAGAAAGATCATGCTCGTTGGCTCATAACATTTAAAAAATTTTACATTCTTGATTTTGAAAGGATGATTCTGATTCTTGTGGCCACTAAAGCTCATAAGGCTAAGTTGGAGAAGGGGAAGAAATTAGAAAAGAACAAATAGTTTCACCCTTTTTCCCTTTTGATATATATTGTATAGTCGGTAAATGGCCACTTGTTATTTACCAACCTTTGTAAGAATATGAATTGATTCGGTGGATTTTGTAACGGCTTATTTCTTGAAGCCTATATGTAAAAATTTAAAAATCAATGAAAAGGTCGGCTAATTTTTGGTGTGAAATACGTCTTGTTGTGAAGTCAATCTTGAATGTGTTTTGTGTCATTTTTTTATTCCATGCTTTTGTAATTTTGAATGTTTGTTTTCCTTAAGTTGGATTAAAATTAGAAAATAGATGGAGTTCTGTTTCTACTCTTTAGTGCAACTAATCAAAAGTGATTGGAGCATTACTTGGAGGTTGGTAAAATATTCATGTGTCCTGTTTTAGATTAGATTCATCGATGTTGTTTCATTGCATTTTCATTTATTCAAGTAGGATTCATTGTTGCATTCCCACTGGCATGAATTCATAAGTATTGTGAAATCATGAAGTTGGTTAGAGTTTAGGATCAAAATCATTGCCTAGATTAGTTTCTCATTGAGGGCTAATTTGGTTACCTCTTATGTTCCCTAGTCAAGAACATACCCTATCAGGATTTAGAGAAAACAAAATTTGTTGCATATCTTTTACATAAGGAATTTGTACCTGTTAAAATTCAGAGGAAAGTTAGTTGAATAGATAACAACTTTCCAACTGTTTGTATTCACATTGTTTCTTGAGAGATTTTGGGCAAATAAAGAGTTAAATATAAAAAGAACAATTTGTTTACCAACAAAGCCTAGAGAAGTATATGCAGATTTATAGATGCAGTTGTAGGATACATAGCATTCGATAATTCACAAGAAATCCATGCATCCAATTTGAATAGAAATTAATACAAAGAAATAGGGTCCTCGAATGACCCATTCATCTAGACCTTGACTGTCCCCTCAACCAGTGACCCTTCAAAACTAGGTTATCATACAATCAGTGAGTGATCCTTGATTCTCCTAGTCTTCCCTGCATCCAAAAATATTGAAAATACACAATACAATGATAACAAGCCTTTCACAATCCACCTTCCCTCAAGGAACACTATCAACATCTAGACCTTGACTATCCCCTCAACTAGTGACCCTTCAAAACTAGGTTATCATGCAATAAGTGAGTGATCATTCATTCTCTCGGTCTACCCTGCATCCAAACATATTGGAAATACACAATACAATGATAACAAGTCTTTCAAGATCCCCCTTCTCTAAAGGAACACTATCAACATCCAGACCTTGACTGTCCCCTCAACTAGTGACCCTTCAAAATCGGGTTATCATGCAATCAGTGAGTGATCCTTCATTCTCCTAGTCTGCCCTACATCCAAACATATTGGAAATACATAATACAATGATAACAAGTCTTTCACAATCCCCCTTCCCTCAAGGAACACTATCAACATCCGGACCTTGACTGTCCCCTCAACTAGTGACCCTTCAAAATCAAGTTATCATGCAATCAATGAGTGATCTTTCATTCTCATGTTATGCCCTGCATCCAAACATATTAAAAATACGCAATACAATGATAACAAGTCTTTTACAATCCCCCTTCCCTCAATGAACACTATCAACATCTGGACCTTGAATGTCCCCTCAACCAGTGACGCTTCAAAATTGGGTTATCATGCAATCAGTGAGTGATCCTTCATTCTCATGGTCTCCCCTGCATCCAAACATATTGTAAATACACAATACAATGATAACAAGTCTTTCACAATCCCCCTTCCCTCAAGGAACACTATCAACATCCAGACCTTGATTGTCCCCTCAACCAGTGACCCTTCAAAACTGAGTTATCATGCAATCAGTGAGTGATCCTTCATTGTCTTGTTCTGCCTTGCATCCAAATATATTGGAAATACACAATACAATGATAACGAGTCTTTTACAATCCCCCTTTCCTCAACGAACACTATCAACATCTAGACCTTGACTGTCCCCTCAACTAGTGACCCTTCAAAACTGGGTTATCATGCAATCAGTGAGTGATCCTTCATTCTCCTGATCTGCCCTGCATCCAAACATATTGGAAATACACAATACAATGATAACAAGTCTTTCATAATCCCCCTTCCCTCAAGGAACACTATCAACAAGTGATCCTTCATCTTATCAACCATACCCAATGTTTCATTGAAGTCATGGCCAAGAATGAAGGTCACCTTACCCATACCATTCATGGATTCTGAAATGTTGTTCCAAACTCCTGAAAACTTTTTTGTTGCTTCTTGTTTCCCTTCCCTGATTAAGACCCCCCTCATCCTCAACATGGTCTTCATCACCTATAGTCTTGATTTCACGGATAGGGGACATGTAAATATCTTTAAATACTTCTACCAAAATGTCCTCCCGCCCCATCTTCTTGATTTTCCTGGCTAAAGTGGATGAATCCACACACAATAACCCAAAATGAAGAGTTTTGTATCCTTTAATGAATCTCAGTCACTGGTAATGCATGGACAATCAAACTAGTAGTCTCCAAAGCATTCAATAAGTGAATATGAATGTTTGAAAACTTTCCTCTCAACTTCCCCAACCACTCCTAATCGGTTAGAGGGATATTTCTAGAATCTCCACTATTCTTATCCTTACCAACAATTCTTAAACATACTTTATATGATATGATAATAACATTGTAAATTGAACCAATGGCATGTTCTTTGTGTGGTACAAGGAAGATTTGGCTATCGAATCTTCCTTCGTGAAAGTTGAGTGTGAGAGAAAGTATGTGATTTCTTCATCTTTGATTGGTATCTTTGACGGGCAACGTCTTTCGAGCCTCTAGCATCATATTCAACCGCAAATTTCAAATACATTGCATTTTATTTGATTATGAATGCTCACTGAAATGACCACATTCTACTAGTCTTGTGCCCTATCCCGTGCTTTATCTCCATTATTTGATGTTATTGGTGCTTGTGCTCAAAGATATCGATTCACTATTTTGAAATGTTTGGATTCACGTTTGTTGATATTACAATTCATCATATCAGATAAAGTATGTTTAAGAAGTTTTAGTGTCTAAACACTCAACTAATCCCTTTAACTAATTAGGAGTGGTTGGGGAAGTTAAGAGGAAAGTTTTCAAACATTCATATTCACTTATTGAATGCTTTGGAGACTATTGGTTTGACTGTCCATGTGTTAATGTTTAGAAGAGATCAATAAAGCATTTAAAGACATTATTACATGTTTGGAGAGGTTTGAGAGGCACTTATCATGACTGTACCCTCACAATCAGTGGCATAGACTGGTTTTACTAAGTTTCCTTTCTCTATTTTGAGGTTTCCTTTCTCTGCCGCAGGGATACAGTCAGAGGGTTCATTGACAAAATGATCCTTTGAATGGTTATTATAAATATGAATGATTTGATATAGCATATTTCTCATTTTACTTGAATTTTGGAATAGCTTGTGCAAGGATGAAAGTACTTTTGATCATTTTGGTCATGATTGTTCCTCTACACAGTCAAGAAATGTAACTGTCTAATGATTATATGTAATGTTGAATGGATTAAATGTTTTATTCTTGGTAGAAGAAAATGGAAGGAATAGTGTTGGTGTTAGGTTTCATTTATTATTGAATTCATTGGTTTTCAAGATGTGTTGAGGAGTTTACTCCTTGTTTAATGTTAACTGTTCTTGCACAATCCACTCATACAATAGTGAAATGCTATGTGATTGACAATTTCATACAACTGGTCCTTTGACGTGTATTAAACAGGATAGAATTTTCAGCATATTATTATCATTCTATTTCTTTGTTGTAAACATGCCATTGGTTCAGTTTTATATAAAAAAAATTCGTGTTAATTTTTTTTTCTATTTTTTCCATTTGATAACCACAGTCAACATTTCAAAACAATGAATAACATCAACTAATGGAGATAAAGCATGGGCTAGGGAACGACACCAGTAGATTAAAAGAAATAGAATGATAATAATATGTTGAAAATTCTATTCTGTTTAATACATGCCAAAGGACCAGTCCCAACAATTCTTGAACATACTTTATTTTGTTTAATAATTGTTGGGAGTAGTTTTCAAACATTCATATTCACTGATTGAATGCTTTGGAGACTAGTGGTTTAACTTATTCACTTATTCACTTATTAAAATGTAGTTTTGATTTGGTTAATGTTTAGAAGAGATCAATAAAGTATTTAAAGACAATCTTACATGTTTGGAGAGGTTTGAGAGGCACTTATCATGACTATTTATACCATTAGTATACCAATATATGACTATCCAAATCATAAAAATGTCTTTCCCTTAGGGCCAAACTCTCACTGTTGCTCCCTAGCTATCAATTCCCTTAAGGAACACATTGTTCCAGCCAATGTTCTCTTTACTTTCTCAAATCTATGCAAGTCAAGAACATTAGAGTTGTATAATACATTGTTAGTATCCTCTTTCCATAGGTCCTAGGCTTTTGGATCCATGGAAAGGAAATAGATTACAAAATACTCTTCAAAACAAAGGAAAAATTTAGCGAATTCAGTCTAACTTATTGTAGATGAAAGACCAGTCATGCTAATAGTTCCTCTAAGTCTTCCAAAATATTTATTGAACTCCCCTAAAGTCCTATTGGATCCCCAAATTTCTTAATCCAATCAACTTACATCAGGATCATGAGAAACTTCAAAGGATTAAAAACATTACTTGGAATAGTCACTGGTTTTACTAGTCAAAACTTAAGGAACATAATTTTAAAATGCTCACAATACATTCAACGATGAAATGAAATCTTGGAGATTGCTTACTATTCCATCCTTGAATTTAGAAACCAAAACAATAAGTAAAGAAGCCTTTCAACAATGCATAACACAATGGACTTGTAGATTTAAACTTATATTTTTATTGAATCTTTGTTCCTGTTGTACACTCCAGGCTTAAGTCTATTGTACAATGACTTCCAAAGGTTACATATAACTCCATCACAACTTCCCCAACCATGAAGAACATAGGTGAAGAACTTGATGGTTTCATGTTTTAATCTTTAAGAACTTGATCAAGAACATAGGTTTTAATGAAATATCAATTTGATTTGCAAAGTTTGTGTTCTTTACAAATTTGAAAGGCTCTAATACTTACTAGGGTGGATGTAGATGTGCAACCTTATGTTTTTACTACTAAGTCTCTGTTTGTTGGGCATACTGATTATAAGTCCTTGACATATATCACAAATGTTGCTAATTAAGGTTGGCGGGATGATTACACCTATCCTGAAAAAAGACTGTCAAATCATTATGCTTTCAAATAAATTACCTATCGACATATCCCTTGCGAGGGAGAGAAGCCAAACACATAAAGAACATGCACATAAACACGGCAGCTGAAAAACTTAAATGGAATACACCAAGAAGTACCAAATGATGAATGCTCAATTTTTGTAATGGAAAAGCATCAGAACCGTCCATTTTTAGAACTTGATTTTCTAGTCTAAATGATTTTTCTATAGTCCTAATGATTTTTCTAGAACTTGATTTTCTAGTCTTAATGATTTTTCTATAGTCCTAATGATTTTTCTATAGTCTTAATGATTTTTCTTTCATCCTAATGTTTGTTGCTCTTCATAAATTAGGCCTTGAATTTGAATTTTTGTTCACTATTTTATTTCAGCTTGATATTTCATTTGTTTTTCATATACATAGAGACTACACATGCTGATAAAAAAATGAGCTATTTGATTAAGGTTAACTATTCATGATTGTAAATAGTCAATATTTCTGATGGTACTCCTTGGTGTATTCCATTTTAAAATAATCATGTTTCTATGGCTATGATAAATGTCCCTTTCTATTGAGAAAATTAGAGTTGAAAAAATTATTGCAAACAAATCATCCTTCTTCCACCAACATTCTAGTCAATGTACAAGTAACGAGTCATTCCATTCAAAAAAGACCATGTCTGACAATATCAACCCAGAACAAAATGAGTATGCAGAATTTAATGATTGTATCTTCCATTAGAGCCACTTCATATGCACAGATGATGAACATGCATATTTGCCTAAGCGATATTGGGAGCTTACCCAACAACACATGTACTATTGTGAAAATCACCACAAATCTATTTGTTGCTGGGTCTAGCTCCTAGTATTGCTTGGTCAAATATGCATGTTTTTCACCTGTGCATATACCTTCTATTATCAAATCTTATATGCATAAGTGATGAAAATTTAGATTTGCCTAAGTAGTACTTTGAGTATTCCTCCAACACATGTACTATTGTGAAAATCATCACAAGTTCATTTGTTGGAGGAAATCTCATAGTACACATGTTTGGAGGTCTGAAGGAAACAAAAAAATTTGAAGAGTCACGAGTCTTAAAATTGTACTTAATATAGCCAAGCTTTATTCAATGGTACATTCAAACATGAAACAAACCATTCTTAAACTAGATTAAACTAGTAAAGCAAAGGACATACTGATTATAAGTAAACTAGTAAACCAAAGGACATGCTTTTACTACTAAGTCTCTATTTGTTGGGCATACTGATTATAAGTCCTTGGCATATATCACAAATGTTGCTAATTAAGGTTGGTGGGATGATTACGCCTATCCTGAAAAAAGACTGTCAAATCATTATGCTTTCAAATCAATTACCTATCGACATATCCCTTGCGAGGGAGAGAAGCCAAACACATAAAGAACATGCACATAAATACGGCAGCTAAAAAACTTAAATGGAATAAACCAAGAAGTACCAAATGATGAATGCTCAATTGTTGTAATGGAAAAGCATCAGAACTGTCCATTTCTAGAACTTGATTTTCTAGTCTAAATGATTTTTCTATAGTCCTAATGATTTTTCTAGAACTTGATTTTCTAGTCTTAATGATTTTTCTATAGTCCTAATGATTTTTCTATAGTCTTAATGATTTTTCTAACATCCTAATGTTTGTTGCTCTTGATAAATTGGGCCTTGAATTTGAATTGTTGTTCACTGTTTTATTTCAGCTTGATATTTCATTCATTTTTCATATACACAGAGACTACACATGCTGACAAAAAAATGAGCTATTTGATTATTCACTGTCCATGATTGTAAATGGTCAATATTTTTGATGGTACTCCTTGGTGTATTCCATTTAAAAATAATCATATTTCTATGACAATGATAAATGTCCCTCTGTGGGCCTATGAACTGTGGGCTTAGTTCCATGTTTTCTTTCATTCTTGCATTTGAAATGTTAAATATGGGTTGCATACATAGGTATTATGTGTATCGTTGTTGGTGATTATTTAATTGCAATATTTTCTTTTTTATTTTTTTTTCTTTGTTTTCTTGTTGTTTCTTTTCCATTTCTACAATATGGACATGTACTTTGCTTTGAGCATTGTGTTTTATGTTGTGGGCTACAAGGCAGAGCCATTAGGCCTTTGTGACAGTTTGAAGCTATTTACCCTATTGATACCCTTGGTATTTTGGACCACCCCTTGGAGGACAAGAACACCATAGAGATGCTTAATATTATTACCTTGGCTCATTTGAAGGCGGTTGTTTTATTTTTCCTTGATGTTTCAAGGTCAAGTGGTTATAGTATTGCGCAACAGGTGACTGGTTAGAATAATATCCTAGTAAGACAAGGATTTGACACCCTTAAACAATGATTCATTGCTGAAATTTATCATGTTTCTACTTAGAACATCATGCTAGACTCATTTAATGTATCAATCCGGGAACGTGAACTTGAGATAGTGACTGCAAAGTTTATGCTTTAGTTCTTCTCAATAGTCATCACTACTAAAGTAAAAGCAGTTGCTATAGGAAATTCATGCTAGAAACTAAACTTACGGATTAACTCTCATCTTGAAGGAAAAACATAACAGTAAATAAATAATGTTGTGGAAATAAACCTATGCTGCAAGATATAGTCAATGGTTCTGCTACCAATGGCTGCATGAACAACAGTACTTAATAACTCAAAGGAAACTTTAACTAAACTAAACTAAACTAAATTTTACTTAAGCATGAACAGGGAATTCATCTCCCATGTGGGCCCCCACGGAAGTATGAATGAATTATAACTCAGAGATTGAAATGAAGAACTGTCATATATTCATTCAATAACATGTGGATACAAGATAGAATATCAAAATGCTTTACCCTATTGCTCGATTACAACATGAATTTCTCAAAAACATCTAACTAGCCTGGAAACATAAGTTCCAGCTTATTTAAAGGAAACTAGGAAAAACAAAACGCCTATAAACTAGGTCTTCCATTACATAGCATAACAACTTTTAGTTCAAGAGCGACAACATCATTTATGCAAGAAGATAAGCCACATTTAATGCTTCAGAAATATAGAAACACCCGGCAACTAGATTGTCTTGGACCAAATCAGCAACCGCAAAGTGATGGAAGGAGTGGAGCTATAATGAACTTTGAAACAGTCATCCGCCTTGAAAGACCACTCATCCTTTTTAGTCCGCACTCCTTGCTTGACTTATTCTTCTTGCAAAAGGTTAACACAACAAAATCCAAAACACGAATCCAAAGCATAGATCATAATAAGTTATCCCTATTTTAATGTATCCTTGTCACACAACTACAGGAGGTCTACCCATTAAAGCTAGAGAAGAAATATACCAGATTTACCATGACATTCATTAATCTAGATATATATTCAGTATTGTCTTTAAGTTTCATAAGTATCAAATATTCATATAGTTAAAACTTATAAACATAAAAGACTGTATCATGTTTATGAAAAACTATAAGATATTCAAGTCTGTACTTAGAAAATCATAAACAAAACACCTTATAAACTTGACTCATCAACAGGCAGCTCTGTTTCACAGCATAAAACCTATGTTTGCCAATAAGCCTCTTATTGTAGTTTGTAATAAGATTGATTTGCAACCACTAGAGACTACTCTACAAGCTTGAAGAAGCAGTATATTTTGGCAAATGAAGAGTGGAAAGAAGATGATATTCCCGAGATCATGGATGGACACAATGTTGCAGACTTTATTGATCTAGATATCTTGTAGAGGCTTGAAGAACTAGAGAGGGAAGAAGGGCTTAGGATGGCAGCTGAGGGTGACGAGGATGATGAGATCGGGGAAGTGGAGTTGAATCCTGATGAAAAGGAGGCTTTGGCTGTAATTAGGAAGAAGAAGAAGATTCTTATCATCGAACACAGATTGAAGAAGAGTACTGCTAGCATGGGAAGACATATTTCTAGCCTGGGCTTGGATCCTTTGACATATTTTTCTTAAGAAGCTAATTGCTCATCTGTCATCTACTTCATTGTTATGAAGCTAATTGTCATAGGATCCAGGCCCATGCTAGAAAGGTGTCTTCCCAAACACATAAAAAACATGCACATAAACACGATAGCTGAGAAACATAAATGTAGATATCACAATAGCTAAGAAACATAAATGTAGGCATCATGGTCACAATTGTTTGGAGACAACATAATTGAGTTGTATACCCAGACGATGCAAATCAACTACTACTCCTCTGGTTCCAGAGGAGTAGTGGTTGATTTGCATCATCTGGGTATACCACTCAATTATGTTGTCTCCAAAAACTTGTGATGATGATGCCTACATTTATGTTTCTCGGCTGTTGTGTCCCAGGACCCCTTATGACCCTTTACGACCCCTAAGAATACACATCTTAGAGGTCTTAAAATGTTGTAAAGGGTCATAAGAGGCTCCTAGGAGGGGCCAAATGAGCTTCCACCTTCATGTGGTTGGCCCTGTTAAGTAGAGAATGTTAAACTATTCTCGAAACAAAGAGAAGCTCAATAATTTAAGGTCTCAGCCCATGGAGATGGTGAAAAATGACGGGAATCAATGATGGAGAGTTTTTAGATACTGAGAAGATGTATATGCAGTGGAGGCCAGAAGGGATTTTTGTGGAGATTTGCTAGATGTGGAGATTTGCTAGAGAGGGTTTCCAGATTGCGTACCAGTGTAGAGATGATGATTCAATACTACGTTTATAAGACCTTCACAAATATCCTTGTTTTTGCCTCCACTCATACCTCTTCTCAGAATCTAGAAACTTTGGATACTGTTTCTCATCCATGCATGAAATGTGCTATAGTGATCGTATAAAATTACTTTTGCGAGACTGGGATCAATTATGAGAAGGTAAACAACAAGATAAATTTATTGTATCTTTAGATATTTCTTTTATCCATTCATATTTTTTGCCTTCTCTTATATTGGATATTGTGCATTGTACATAAAGGTAAGGTGGTGATTATTCTCAATGATCGGCAGGTATAAGTCTTCCAGCCCTTACCCAGTAGCTAGGACTAAAGATAGCAGAGCTCAAGAGACCATCATAGTTAGTCTCTGTCCTTGGTCCATATACTGACAAAATATTTTACATTTTGTTAGCTCATCAAATGCGATAATTTGAAAGAATTCAATGGATGATATTTTCATGTATAACGTACATTATTTTACTTTGACGTTGAACGAATTTATCTACTTCGCACACTTGTAGACATCGAGCATAGCCATAAAGAAGCATCCCCTCCCGTGGCTTGAGTAATGTAGGCCATGGGAGGAGATGCTTCTTTATCGTTATGTTTGATGTCTACAAGTGCGCGAAGTCTATAAATTCGTACAATGTCAACTTAATAATATACGTTATCATGAAAATATTCTATTGAATTCTTTCAAATCCCCTCATTTGATGAGCTAATGAAATGTAAAATGTTTTGTCAGTATATGGACCAAAGACGGAGACCAACTATGATGGTCTCTTGAGCTTTTTTTTTTCTTTACTATGTTAATCTGTCGCTTTTTTGACAAATAGTAAAGCATTTCCAATAGACACGCCATATGTCTGACAGATTGTCATGTCGGTAGTATATTATAGACCATCGGATATCCAACAAGCTCCGACAGATATGTGCGACGGGACTGCTATACCTCCAACGGACTATCTTGTTGGAATATATTGCACATCTGTCACCTTTCCGACTGACCAAACATCATAAAAATCATTTTTTGACGCATCGGTCCCATAGTAAAATTGTTATTTATGTGCCCAATTTCAACGGGTAATGATGTCAGAATACTGACGATTATCACTTCCATCGCCATTTGCAACGCAAAAATGCTAACGGACATGTGTCAAAATTCTGATAAATAGGTGTTGCAAATCTAACACATGGCCATCGAAATTTGGTCTCAAATGTACTAGTGGTTCCTACAAAATCATAACCCTTTGTGAGTTATAGGTCAAATCCGCAGATCTGCCACCCTACAACCAAATTCAACTCAGGGTTCTACATGATCCAATCTCCTCAAGGAAGAACCTCAAGCTCTGATACCACCTGGCGCAAGGAGGGATAGGAACAGCTAGGGCCAAGGGCACACCTAACTATCTAGCCACCTTGCACAGTAAACACAACGGAAACACACAACACAAAGAACAACACCAAGGAGAGAAGGAACACAAACACTTTATTGACTCGTCCAAATTTCTGCATACATGCCCGGTTGTGAGGCCTTCTGGGTTATGGCCAACAAGATTTATCTATATCTATTTATCTCGCTACCTCCTCTAACTTTCTTACATACTACATCTAAACATCCTATTTTATACTTGCCAAAATGGCTTATAGAAGATTCTAGATCATTACATAATAGAAGGTCGGCCAAAAAATGGTCTGCACACATCCCAATACAAGATCCCAATCATTAAATTCGCAACATAAATTAACTACATAAGTCGGCTCCAACTAAGAACCAATCATGAGCAAACTCGATCAAAGAAGAACTGAGCATCAACAAATAATAGGTTCACTCGGTACAAGAAGGGACGCTCGACCAACACTAGACAGCTTGGCACATACAGGGCTCGGCCAACACTAGACATCTCAGCACACATAGGAACACTCAACAAATATTACAACTCGGCACTTACTGGCAGAATGAACAAAATGAGTAGGATAGCAAGGCAACCTAGGATACTCTTGCATCATCTGGGGATGGGTTTGTTGGTTTGGCATGATGTGGTAGCAAAGGTGGAAGAGGGTTGGATAGTTGTCAAGGGTAAGAAAGCTAAGACGTCTATGCCCTCTTTCGACATGACTCTTTTTTCCCACAAGGACAGTGCTAAAGGTAAATATTGATGGATCGTGGTTGTGGGTGCTTGGGATGGAGTTCTCTCTACTCCTTTCTCTGGTTTTTGGCTGCTTGCTAGCTAGCTTCTTACAGCTTTTTTTTTAAGTTCTGGGAGCCTGTTGGTAAAACCCATGTTTTGGTGTTGGGAGCTTCTTACTCCCTTGGTTGTCTATTGATTTCTAGTTCCTATCTTATGACAATGTCTTGGTTTTGGGTTCCAGATTCATTCTGATTGTAAAGGGTTTCGGGTCCCTTCAAAACCTACTTTATCCTTAATCAAAAACATATTCCAACCTGCCACTCTTTGGCCTTTATACATGTCATCCTAAACTTTCATTATAATTGGGAAACAATTTAAGAAATCTAGGAAATTATAAATTTAAAAAGCTTCAATGGTGTAAAAGTTGGAGAAACGTGTTATAGTAATTTTACAACAAAACATATCTTTATGTGTAGGCTTCTCAAAGAAGAGTATTTTCAATGTTAGCTATTTCATAAAAAATAATTATATCAGTTATTGTTCTTATGTGATTTGTTCCTTAGTTCGAACTCGTATAAGCAATTCATCATGTAACACCTCAATTTCCCCCATAGCTGATGAATAATTTATCAACATGAGATAATTGCTAGCTAACAACAAACCATCAAACTGCGCTTGTGTAATTTTTTTATTTTTTTTGACAATTTTCATTTTGTTTATTGTCATGATGTTGTATGCGCACACACGCCCACAAAAAACAACCTTTTTAACATACAATTGCAATTTTTAAACTTTAACTATTAAACTTGGATTCACTATTAATAATGTGCTTATTTTAAAAAATTAAAAATAAAACATGTCTTTACTCTAGATTCCAAATATTAAACAATTGATTTTCTCATAGCAAGGAGATATTTTATATTTCTATTTTTAAATAAGCACATTTACAATAGCAAATCCAAGTTCAATAGTGAAAGTTTATGTTGAAAGGGGAAAATAATTAACTTTTTTTATATAAAACATCATGATAGTCATCAAAATAAAACTTGCCAAAATATTACATGAGCCCCACTTTAATGGTCTACTTTTAGCTAGCAATTTTCTGATTTTGAGACATTATTCATCAGATGTGAAGAGTGAAGGACATTGAGGTGTAACATGACAAATTTCTTATATGAATGAATAAATCACATAAGAACAATAGCAAATATAATTATAATTATTTTTTGAACTAGCTAACACTAGAAATACTTTCAACAATCATTGAAAAAACCAAAGACAAAGAGATGTTTTCTATGGACATAATTTATTTTACCCGCACTCAACCTTAAAGTCTCCTTTTGTAGTTTTAGTGATGGTCGATTTGACTCTAGATTCAGAGTTGTAAATGTTATTTCTGCTTAATTAGTTAAAGATTAAATGAAAATCACAATATTATGATAACTTGAAGAGTTGTTTCAACATGGGTGTCATATTGAAGCATGGAGAGCTCTTTAGTAGACATTTATAATAAATTACTTGCAACCTTATCAAAAGCCATAGCCCAAATGCTACTTGTGTTATCTTGAATCTTTAAATGTAATATGTACTAATTGTTATACAAACTTGGCACCTAAAACAAAACCACATGATATCATCATTTTGAACATGATTTTTTTATATTTTTTACCATTAATTTCTTACAGACATGTTGGGTAACAAAATGGTTGCATTGGTAGTGGCCTCTAAAGGTTGTGTCGTGCAATATACTAAAGTAGATGCAATTCTCCTCCTACTAGATGATGCATTGGCATGTAGAAGAGTTGATGACGATCAAGCTATATAAGTACCTTCTCTTTTTGCCTTGCACCTCACAACTTCTACTTCAGGTATGATAGACTCTCCAATCAATATTGTTGGTGTGGTAGTATTGGTAACCTTTTCATTGAATAGAGTTAAATACCCTTTCTTAATAGCAAGCATAACCTTTTTACATTCTTTACCATTAATTTCTAACGGACATGTTGGATAATAAAATGATTGTGTTGCCAATGGCCTCTAAAGATTATGTCATTGTGCATTCTTAAGTCGATGCAATTGTCATCCTACTAGATGATGCATTGGTTTGTAGAAGAGTTGATGAGGATCAAGCTATACCAATACCTTCTATTTTCGTCTTACACCTCATAACTTCTACTTTAGGTATGATAGACTCTACAATATTGTTGGTGTGTTAGTATTGATAACCTTTTCATTGAACGGAGTTAAATAGCTTTTCTTAATAGTAAGCACAACCCTCTGAGAAGCTTTCAGACTCTTTAATTCTTCACCCTCCTTGGCAAATTGAGCCCTATAAGTTTACTTCAATGGTGGAAGATAACATGTCGTTTAACTTTAAACTCCTTCGAAGAACTTCAATTCCATCTATTTGTCATATTATCAAGATCAATCTAACACTAACTATGTGTCCAATATTGTCAACTAAACTTTTGTTGCTCATGTTTTGAGCTCCATCAATTTGTGTGAAGTCAAAGTGATTACTTGGAATAATCATGTCATCCTCATAGTGCTTTAATAGTGACCCCTAGTCCAAAGTAATTTTCATGTCACTATTTAACTTGTATTTCATGTTTGCTACTAAGCCTTTAGAAATAGTATCAATGCCCCTAACTCTATCATAACGTAGCTCTACAATGTTGAACTATACAATGCCCCTACCTCTACTATCTATTATGTTGAAGTTTACACATGTCCACTATTTCTTTGGGTATTATACTAATCATCTACTTTTTGGTTGTTACTGGCCCTTTTATTTTCCACCTACCCTCATAAGCATTTAAACCTTTTATAGGAGTGCACTTATGGACACTGTAATGCATATGAGGTAAGTGTATACCAAACTTTGGGCTTTGACTTGAAAGACGCGTTGGATGTTCTATTTCTTTTACAATTTAAATAGATATTTGAGATTTTCAAGCAACTAATAGTTCATAAGGATGACATACGGAGTGAAGATTATTATGGTCTTGCTATAGAAAGAAAATACGACTTTTCATAAGCTAAATGAATTGTAAACAAATATAGACAAGGAATACACTAAAGAGAGTTGGGAATCTCACATCCTACCTCAAATCTCCAACATTTTGACAAGTGTAATTTGTTAACAATATTGTAGATCATATCTTCAGTGTTTTTATCTTTAGTAGTTTTTAGACGAAAGTATGGCTAATTGCAAGTGCATTCCATCGAACAATTTAACCTTGTACTGCTCAACTTGATTTTCATCAGTAGTTAATTGCTTAAGAGATAAAATATGAAGTTGAGATGAACTATGCTTCTGTTTGCATAAACTACACAGACACTTTGTACTATTTCTTGATCTTACTAATGTTTGAAACATACGAGAATGAAAGATAGTACTTCCTATTAATGCAAAGGAAAATCTTCCAAATTTCTTGATGGGTATCCCAAAAATTTATCACAAAGAAGGGATGTTTAATCAACTGTAGAAGGCACTAGCCCTAGAGACAGTAAAATAATGGGGTGATTTACATACTTTCCAAGTTACCCAGTTTATGCTTGAGATAATTCAAATATTTATAACTAAACATTAAAAAAAAATTGAACAATGCATATAGAATATAAATTTACAAAAACAACAATACAAACGCTCGAAGCACACATTGTAATGGTTGCAGCTTTGAATGGCGACAGGTCTTCCCACCCACGCCTTTCTTTTGTTGGTGTGCCTTCAATTGTGCCTGTGCATGGTTTTGGGGCTACTACGAGTGCTGCCCTGGGTTCTTCAAATTTGTGGGCTCCTTCTCCTACAACTCCGTTTGGTCCAGATTAGACAACTCTTGTCGCTTTCGAGTTGTCTATCTCCACCTCCGATAGGGTTTTAGGAGGTTTGAACAAAGGTGTCCTCTCTAATGTTAGAGTTGTTTCATGTGCTTCCCCTGTGCGTTCAAGTTTGAATGGTGCTAGACATTATTCTGCACATCTTGTGTGTGGAGGGTCCCTGCATGTTGTGGCTGCAGGGATAGGGCCTCGCGATGCTAGGGGGTTTGTTTCCTCGCCTTCGGCCCCTTCCCCTTTGCTAGCCTTTGGGGATGGGGGCGATGCTCCTTCTGTTGCTCCCTCCTCTCCTCTACCTCCTGCTGAGGATGTTTCCAAGGTTTCTAGTCTGTCACATCTCGCGACGGGGTCCTTTGCCAAGGTCATTTCTAAGAAAATTGTGTGGGAAAGGGTCTAGGGTTGTTGTTGGCACTGCTAGTTTATTGTCTTCCATCGCCCAGGTACCTGTGAGTTGCTCTCTCTTGGTTAAGCTCTCTTCTGAGGCTGAAGGGGACTTGGTGAACAACACTAATATTTTTAAGGCTCACGGTTTGATATGCCACTTTCAGGGTTTTTGGCATAGCCTCCCTCAACTGCATGATTGGGTGTCTCATAAATGGGAACCAATTTTATTTGATACTGTCCATATTTTTCCTATGGCTAAAAGGTTCTTCATAGCTAAGTTTGATAAGGTTGAGGATAGATCTAAGATCTTGTGATCATTGTTTTAGCTGGGAGGAGGAAAAATTTATGTTGATGGTTAAGCCTTGGCACCTTGATTTTAATCCTTCATTTGAAGTCTTCAGTAAGATTTCCATCTGGGTTAGGCTTCCTAACCTCCCCCTTCACCTTTGGCGAGACTTCATCCTAGAGGAAGTGGGTGAGGCCTTGGGGGATTTCTTAATGTTGGATCATGACTCTTTTAATAATTACCACTCCATCGTTGCCCGACTTTTGGTAGATCTTGAGACCTCAAAGGGTCTTCCAGTTGAAATCAAAATTGAGTCATCCGTGGGATCTTGGATCCAATAGCTTGACTATGAAAGTATTCCTTTTAGGTGTCGTAAATGCTTTAAGACTAGTCACATTTTTGCTCAATGTGGCTTGGATACTAAGAAGAAGAAATCTTCTCCCTGTTGGTGAAAGGGTGCTTCCACCCAGCATTACACGGTCATGAAAAACTCCTCTCAACCAGAGAAGGAGGTTGTTCCTTCTTTAGGAGATTCAGAGACTTATGTGGTGGTGGATGGCTCGTGTCCTGCTGCTTCTATTGGGCTTGCTATGGCTATTGGCCCTGATATTGTTTGCCCTTCTACTGGTTTTGGACCAACTCCTTTGCTAGATGGAGTTGT
The DNA here is from genome assembly GCA_027943335.1 of Chamaecyparis obtusa. NCBI lineage: Eukaryota > Viridiplantae > Streptophyta > Pinopsida > Cupressales > Cupressaceae > Chamaecyparis > Chamaecyparis obtusa. The sequence continues at coordinate 39,588 of BSBK01005499.1, read as the reverse complement.
GACCCTTGCTCGCAGTTTTGTGGGTGTTGATTATGTTGGCCATGTTGGTGTTTTGGCAGTTGATGGTTCTGGTTCTGTTGATCCTCTTTTAGGTAATCCCGTGGGTAAGATTAAATTTGGCCCTATGTTGGATACTTTGCTGGTTGTTTCAACACCTATGTGGGGTGTTGGCTCTTCAGTCTTGGATTCGTTGTGCTGGCAAGATGAGGTTGCTAGAGTTGAACAAGGTTAGATCACAGTTAAAGGTAAACAATCTAAGAGTTGGGCCCCCTGCTGGCAGTTCTATGGGTGCTTATTTTGTTGGCCCTGCTGGTGTTTTGGCAGTTGCTAGTTCTAGTTCTATTGATCCTCTTTTAGGTAATCTCATGAGTGGGATTAAAGTTGACCCAATGCTGGATGCTTCACTAGTTGTTTCAACACCTTTGTTGGGTGTTGATTCTTCAGTCTTAAATTCGTTGTGCTGGCAGGATGAGGCTACTAGAGTTGAAGAAGGTTGGATCACAGTTAAAGGTAAACAATCTAAGAGATCCTCCTCTTCTTTTGACATGACCCTTATGTCCCATAAGAAGGGATCAAAAGTCTAGTCCATTTTCTTTTAACTGTTGCTCTCCTCTAATATATCTTGTACAATGGTCTGGGGTTCTTTTGTTGGACTGCTTTCTTTGGCAATGTTTTTCTATGTTGTGATTGGGGTGTCTAGTCGTTTGTTCTCGCTGGACTATTGTATTTAGGGAACTCTTAATGTCCTATCTTAAGTTCCAATGTTGTACAGGGTTTCGAGGCCCCTTCAAAACCTATTTTGACCTTAATCAAAAACAATACAAACGCTTGAGTACTCCAAAGTTCACCTATTTATCCCAAACCAAAAGAATGCACCAATATAAGCATACCTGGAATATTATGATGCTTTGGAAATTATCTACAAGATTAATTGCTACTCTTAATTTTTATTTCACCACTACTAACTTTCTTCAATGTAGGCACCCTGCCAATTTTTCAAGGAAAAATAGGCTTTCTAAGGAGAAAGGCTTTCATATAAAAGTCGATTGGCTAAATAAAGTGTATTTAAATATTTAAATTATTTTTACATTGTTTTAATTTTTAAAATGTATTATATATTAAATTATTAATTTGATCATGTAAATGGTCAAGCACATATTTTGTTAACACACATGACATTACAATCCACCTCCTACGTAGCTATACCTCTCAACACAATTATATGTAACCCTTCTCTAGATTTTTCAAATCTACAAATTGATAGTCTCACCGACTCATCTACAATTTCTTAAGTAAAACAATATTGTCAAAATGTGCCTTTATTTTGAATGTTTTCTCTAATGGAGTGGCACTTAGTGAGTTTTTTGTGTGCTTTTGTTTCATGTGTAACTAGGCTCTTCACTATCTCCAAAACACCCATCATTTTTTTGTGTATTTGTTTCATGTGTAACTAAGCTCTTAATTAAATTAAAACAATGGTTTCCGGTGGTGTTGAGGAAACGTTGGTCGATGGGGATTTGAAGTTCACTAGTGCTTTTGCTTGGAGCTTGAGGGCCTCTAGTGCTTCTGTTGGGGGTTCAAAGGTCACTGATGCTTCTGCTGGGGGTCCGAAGGTTGCTGGAGTTTTGTTAGTTGCTGGTGTTTCTGCTGGGAACTAGAGGGCCTTTGGTGCTTCTGTTGGGGGTCCGAAGGTTAGTGGAGTTTCTGCTGGTGCTCGGGCGTCACGGGTTGTTGGGGGTTTACCAAACGCTGGTGCTTCTGCTGGGAGCTCGAGGGCCTCTAGTGTTGGGTGTTTTCCGATCGCTGGGGGGTTGCTGGGCGCTGGTGCTTCTACTAGGGGTTGGCAGGTTGATGGTGTTTCGCTTACTGTTGGTGTGTCGTCGGTAGTCTCTACTAGGGTTGCTGGAGGTGTTCCGGGGAAGTTGCAGGCCTCGGAGGCTCTAGTCTCTGGGGGTTTGTTGGGTTCTGGGGGTTCGCAGTTTGCTGGAGTTGCTGGGGGGACGCTGGCTATTCCGACTAGGGCTGCTACGAATCCTGCTCACTCTGCTGTGAAAGGCACTCCTTGTAGAGCCTTTCCAGTCAACCAACATATTTCCATTGTGCTGGATGAGGATACTCTTTCTGAGATTAATGCGGCACCCTTTGTTTTTTCCGAGCATAGATTGATTTGCAGATTCAAGGGTTTTTGGCCCTCTCTGCCTGATCTTCATTCCTAGATTTTCAGTCATTGGGAACCTCTTATCTCTGATACAGTCCATATCTTCCCTATGGCTAAAGGATTTTTTGTGGCAAAATTTGATGATGCTGAGGATAAAAATATTATTTTGTGTGAAATTTTCTTTAGCTGGGAGGATCGTTTTATGCTATTGCTAAAACTATGACATTCTAATTTTTCTCCATCTTCCGAATCATTTGATTTGCAACCTATCTGGGTTAGGCTTCCTAATATTCCCCTCCATCTTTGGATTGACTCCATTCTAGAGGCTGTGGGGGAAGCTTTAGGGGATATGTTAATGGCGAATGAGAAATCCTCTGATTTATTTCATTCTACTTATGCTCGTATACTGGTGGATATTGATACCTCAAAAGACATGCCTTTGGAGATTAAACTTGAATCCCTTACGGTTAGAAGTTGGATTCAACAATTAGACTATGAAGGCATCCCCTTCAGATGTAGAAGATGCTTTAAGACTGGTCATATTGCCTCTCAATGTGATCTTCAGAGACATAATAAGTCTGCTTCGTGGTGGAAGGGGGCCTCTTCTCAGCACTATACTGTGGAGAAGGTTCGGAGCTTTGCGAATGTGGTAGAGCAGGTTACTAGCCCTATCTCTTGTCCTACGGTTGTTTATGTTCCTTCTTCTTTGGTTGTTGGTAGTACTTCTGTTGGATCTACTGGTTTGTCTGCCAGCATTTCTTCTGGTGGTTTTGCTCTTGCAAGAAGTAATTCTTCTGTTGTTGGTGTTCCTCTTGTTACTCCTGGCTCTGCTAGGTGTTCTGTTCCTACTGCTGGTAGTTCTGGTGCAGGACTATCTGCTGTGGCTGTTGGATCTACTGACCTCTTTCCAGCCAGTTCTATCTCAGAAACTCATTTTGGTGCTAGGAAGTCTGGTACTGGTTGTGTGGCCGTTGTAGGTTTTGTCCAGACTTCTCATACTGGTTCTATTGTGGTTGGCTCCTCTCCTACCTCTGATTGGCAGGAAAAAGTTTCTTTGGTAGAGGAGAGATGGACTGTTGTTATAGGTAAACATAATAAAAACTTCCCTCTACATTTTGATATGACTCTCCGCTCCCAGAAGAAGGGAGGCAAAGGAAAATCCTAGGTTGGGTGTTGTTGTAAAGCGTTGGCTTTACACATTTGGCTTCAACAGCTTGAGCATTTATGTTTATCTTTTGTTTGGCTGCTGTTGTTTTGCTGGATTTGTGTTGTTGGTAGTTCTACTGGTATTATGTGATGGAAGGGCGCTGTAAGGTTTTTTCTTTTTCTCCCAGCTATTTCATTTAGATCTCAGCTAATTCTTCCTATCATTCCTAGGGTTACAGTTCCCTTCAAAAACTGAATGTATATGGTTTCGGAGCCCATTCAAAACCTGCTTTTACCTTAATAAAAAACTAAGCTCTTAATTGTCTCCAAAACCCTCATCGTAAAAATAAAGCCATGAATTGATCCAATTAAGTATCAATATCACTCAATTGGAAATATAAAGTCATTTTGCTTCAAATATCTATTTGTGTACAATGGGAAAAGGAAGACAAGATACACACGGGGTTAGTCCACCTCTTCTTAATGCACAATCGAAAGGAAGATGACCCAATAGGCTCAAGTAGGACTCAAGCGTTGAGTGAGTGCAATGATCCTTCATTATCATGATTAAGAATAAAATGGATTTGAGAAATTAAGCTAATGAGGCAAGATAAATGACTAAGATAAGCTAAATTGAACATTTTTTGGAAAATAAAAACTGATAGAAACAAACGGGAACCTGCAATTACTAGAAATGGAAAGTTGAAAATTGTGCTGACCAACACACCGAATTTGAAGTTGTTATGTCATAAACAAAATGCCTTTGGTGTTTTGTTCTTAGGAACAAAAAGCTTGGGGCATTTTGTTCCTATGTTTTTTGCCCGATTTCAATTGCAAACCTTTGAGTGAAATTTGTACTTGCCAAATCCAATCCCGGTAGTTGTGCTACATATATCTGCACACACAAAAATAAGGTTGGATAAAGGGGTTTGCCTTAGTCAAACCCTTGTTTGGAATCAACTTTGAAATGAAATGTAAAAGTGTGTTGTCATATAGCAAAGGCTAGATCTAAAAAATAGAATACATCATACCATGATAATGCAAATGCTTCTTTGAATGTGATCAAATATGTTGATACAATAACTTTGACTTAATATAAAAACGCAAAAGATAATCATGAAAAACAAAACCTTATGTGATGGAAGATGTAATTCAACACAATACTTGATTGAGAGAGAAAAAAAAGATGTAGATGCAAGTGTATCTCCTTCCTTGATAGAACGCTCATTTACTTGGCATTTAATGAGAGAAAGAAGCTTGATCCATAGAGAAAAACACCTTGAATGCTTGAGAAAAAGTCTAGATCTTGGATACTTGCCTTGATTGCTTGAATACAAATGTTTGCTCTTGATAATGAATGTTTATTGATCATGTTAGATTTTAAAATGAGGAGAGATAAGAGTATTTATATACCTCTCACAACATCTTAGGGGTTAAAACACAAACAAGCTAACTATAGTATTGGAGTTGATGAGTAAACAACCCACAGCTCCCAAGAACACATGCACGCAAACACCTGTCACAGAAAGAGAGAGAAGCAAGAAACTAGAGAGACATGAACACATGGATCCATGAAAGATGAGACATTCTTGATGTAAAAAAAAAGTTGCAATTCAATAAAATGAATGTTTCTCAATTAGATTACGAAAGAGATCAATCCTTATAAAAGGAGATCAAAACCTTAAAAAGGGTGAACAAACCTAGATTGCATGATAATAATTAATAAAGTAATTAATTATTATATGTCTAAAATTTAGATTAAGTAGAAAGAGATAATAAGTGACTTAATAATTAAATCAATATAATTAAATTAATAAGTAAACACTTTATTACTCTAACACCCCCCTTAAGATGAACTTTGGGAGAAGCTAAAAACTTAGAAAGAACTACTGAAAGCAAGTGGGTCCCGACAACAAAAGGTCTGATCAGGTACCCAAGTACAAAACAGAGTCTATAAAGCAGAGAAAATAGAGAAAACCACATGGGAAAAACTCTACTCCAAAAATAGAAGAAGACTAGTCTGAAGGACTGAAAAAGCCTTCAAAACTAGGGAATGTTCCAAAAAATAGGAACAAGGATGAACATGTAGAACATAACTGAAGCAAGAAGCTGCAAACTCTGTCAAGAAGTAACTGTTGATCTAAAGATCCTCCACTAAAATATGACCAGGTAGATAAGAGTGTCATCTGCATGAGTGCCCTCAAATGACACTACTCAAATCAGGAGGCAAACACCTAAACTCGAAGATATAAAATAATGTAATCTGCACGAGTGCCCTCAAATGACACAACTCGAATCAAGAGGGAAACAAAGGCAAATAGTTGAAGTCGAAGATATACAATATTGTAAGCTGCACGAGTACCCTCAAATGACACTACTCGAATCAAGAGACAAACAAAGGCAAACACCTGAACTCGAAAATACAAATGGCACAAAAACACCAAAGTCTGAAAAGCTGATCAATCAAAGTTGGAAGAGTGCATCCAAAAAAAGAAAGAGAAGAGTTCATATGGTAAATGATCCATCTCACCGGAATGCATATGTACCCAGCCATTGCATTCGCCTAGTACATAAAATCAAATACCGAATTCATAGCTCACACTATCGAACCAAGGAAGCAGTAGAACCAACAATAAAAACACCCTCATAATGCTGACAAGGGAGTAATGACAGGTACACTGAAAAGATCATCCAACATGATACCAGGAACATTGAAGGTGCAGAGAGAATACAAACACAAATAAAGATACATGAGGCTAATGTCATTGGAGGAACACTCACATAACAAAAGTAGATGGAAAACAAAGGCAAACATCAAACCCCCCCGGCACTCTATAATGGAGTGTGAATACAAAAAGTACGAACATGTGCAAAATCTCATGCATGCAATAGAATGGCATTTTATCTCAATGCGTGTGCATAAACAAATGCTACAAAAGTGAAGTATACACTACTCAAAGAAGAACGAAGGCTACTAAAACAAAAGAATAGCCTAAGACGAGCCATCCCTCAAAGGGAAGAGATCTCAGAATCTGTAACATCTAAGATATCCACCAGATTGCAAAAATGCAAAAAATTGAATAAAATATACTTGAAGCATAATCTGGAAAAATAACTCACAGCACTGAAAAAGTCTCAAAACAAACTTTCCAACGATATATTGTTTGCCCAAAACGGAGTTTGAATGCGCAAGATAGAGCTCTCGGAGTGCAAAATTGAACATTTGGCTTTGACAGTAAAAAAAACACCATCAAAAAAGCATAATAAAAAATTCAAACCTCTAGATCTAGATAGAGCTTGGAACTAGTTTTTCGACGATATCTCATTTGCTTGATTTTGACATTGTATGCTCAAGTTATCAGCAAAAAACAACTATTGCACTGAAGGGCCCAAAAATGGTGCAGAATAAGGGTGATGCAGTGCTAATGTCATCATCCATGGGCTTAAATCTTACAGTTGTATGCCCATCGTAGCAAAAAAATAATAGGTTCTCGAGGCTAAAAATCTGAGGCCCTTGGTCATGTGGACGACCAGGGGGCTACGGTCGGGCGCTGAAAAAATTGGGGGTTGGTCCCCCATAGGACCTCGCCTAGCAGAAGCAGGGGCTAAGACTAGTGGTTTCTCCTTAACCGTTGCAGCTAAAATCTCAGGCTAACCGCCGGTTAACCCAAACGGTTAGCCATGACTGCCGACGGTAAACCCGGCGGTCATGGCGCAGCGACCATTGGCAGGGCTGCCCACAGTGGCGCCCAGCGGGTGGCGCGCCCGCGAGGCCCTCAAAATATATTTTTTTCACCATTGTCTCGATCCGCGTGCAAAGTCGTATGACCTTGGTATGCAAAAAAAATTTCACAATCTGCAACATCATCCAAATCGGATGTGCTTTATATGAAAATGAGGGTTCTTGGTTGCTGCAAGCTCAACGGTGAGATCTGTTTGAGCCAAAATTGTTCTAAAATACCAATTACCACCTTAGGATCCGTGTCGGGGCCGATTGCAAAAACAATTGCCACAAATTCCAACTTTGTCCAAATTGGACAAATTTTATATGGATTTAGGGGTTCTTGGATGCTCTGAACGCAACCATGAGGTCCATTTGAAGCCAACATGACTAGAAAGAGAGGTCCTCCATATTCAACTAAAAACCCTCTGAAACGCATATCTAACGAACACAATTGAATCTCTCAAAAAGAGAACAGGGGCAAACAGATTTGAAGCTCTGATACCATATTGGAGTTGATAAGTAAACAACCCACAACTCCCAAGAACACTTACACTCAAACACCTGTCACAGAAAGAGAGAAGCAACAAGCTAGAGAGGTCTGCACACATAGATCCATGAGAGATGAGACATTCTTGATGTGCAAAAACAAAAGTTACAATTTAATAAAATAAATGTTTCTCAATTATATTATGAGACAGATCAATCCTTATAAAAGGAGATCAAAACCCTAAAAGGGTGAACAAACCTAGGTTGCATGATAATAATTAATAAAGCAATTAATTATTATGTCTAAAATTTAACTTAAGTAGAAAGAGATAATAAGTGACTTAATTAAATCAATATAATTTAATTAATAAGTAAATACTTTATTACTCTAACATATAGATCTGAATATCCCACTAAACCATCAAGACAAAACCTCAGACCAAATTTGGGCATAATCCTCAAGAAACAAGATGCCCTGGTCATTATGTTCCCAAAAACACAATGCCCTAGACATTATGTTTCAACCAATCAGAGCCCAGATTGGGACCACAAGTCTCACACAATCAAAGATGTCAAATTACAAAGTATAGTTGGTTCTGAGATCAAGGAAAAACACGCAAGCTATAAATAGTTATATAGAGCCTAGGTGGTGAAATTAACTGTCTAGAGAGAAAATAGAGGACCACACTTAGAAATAAGGGCTCACAAAGATTGAAATGAAAGAGGACCCATATTTGAATTTAGGTGTCCATTAAGTGTCATATGAAGTCCTACTATGAAAATACACTAAAGTGGATGCTAAATAAATCCAAAAATTGTACACTAATTGAGTGCTTACAATTTAGGACAATACATTGAGATATTTCATTCTTTGCTCTATACATGAGATTACAACTATTATTTTGGCAAAATTATGCAAAATAGCTCTTAGTCTCATATAGGGTACATATCAATTGTGGATTTTAAGGAAAAAATTCAACCAGCCTACATTAGGTACCCAAAGAGACATCCATTGACATCCTTCACAAACTTAATGTCATAGTTTACATTACGAACATTCTTCACATACTTAATGTCATAGTTTACATTACCACTTCCATATCTCTCTCAACCACATCAATGTTATAGTCTCAACGCCCTCTTAAAAACACTCCAATGTGGAAGTCTAGGTTTTTGTCATGAACCTTAAGAGATAGTTCACTAAGCATTAAGGTTTGGATTGGAGTTTGTGTGATAAAGGAAACTTCCTACTAATTAGCTAGAGATAGAGTGTCATTTACATTTTCTAATTCATCAATTATATACAACTTTCTAATTTGTCAAATATACAAAGCTTTAGGCCTACTTCCATGAATAGTAGGTACAATCATTGGCTTTCGTTCATTAAACATAAATTTTTTAGGCAACGCCTTAGTATATTGTGTTTTCCATACCTCCCATTTAAGGCAACATTAGATTCATATGTCCTAAATAGGTTTTTTTCCCTTGAGAAATAATAACAAGATCCCGCAAGTTTTCTTATGAAAGCATTATGCTCTATGTTCATTACTTCAATCCATTCTTTCTATTGAAAAACTTTGTCGATAGAAAGAACCACTATACTCATTAATCCCAAATGTATTTATTCTTGGCAAGCACTTGTCAAATACTACAAAAAAAAATCACATCTACTCGTGTTGGGTTATAAGTTCTAAGGTGTTTAATTAGTCAAGTAAATTTAAAAACCCCCTCTTATCAATTTTTTCCATCCAAACTAAATATTTCTTGAAAATTATTGCCCACTCCCTCCTCTTCTATATCTTGACATCGTTTTCCTCCAATAAGATAAACCCAATATTTTGCATTAACACAAAAGTTTTTGAAGGGCCCCAAAACCATTTACGCAACAAAAATAGAGCCAAGTTGCAATGAAACAACAAAACCACGAAGTGACAAAACAACAACAACCAACCAACAACAAGCATCTACAAAATCCCTAACATTTTCCTGTCACTACTTAATCAAGTTGCAACAAAACAACAAACCACAAGGTGACAACATAGCAACAACAACAAAACAAACAACAGCAATAGGCATCTACACAATCCCTAACATTTTCCTATCAATTTTGACTTACTCGACCTTGGGATGGAAAATGAAAACCAATAGGAAGGCCTCTTTTCCTTCTTTGGACGATTGTCTAAGAAATGTCTTCTTCCAAATTCAACCAAATGAAGAGATGGGTTGATGTCCTCTCCACACCTCCAAGGAAATCTCTTGTGATGAGGAAAAAGGATTTCCCAAGGGAGTTCAAAAATCCCCCAATTGTTCAATATCACAGGTCCTCTTGACTCCTCCCAACATCCCTCGAATGGCCACTAAGACAATGGGGTGCCAACTCGTCTTAAAAAGTTGCATTAGGGGAAATAGTTGCTTCAACCCAAGGGGAAGCCTTCAAAGGAGTTACAATAAGATTTTCCAGATGTGAAGCACAATCCTAAACCATCAATAGTAGATCAGCAACAAGGACAGCCACAATCGAATTCGTCGAGGACAGTGTGTCACCAAGTCTAAGAGTTTGCCCACTTACGATGAGGATGAACACACTCAAGAGCCATATAAACTTATTGTTTCTTTTATCATGTTCATTTTTTTGTAACAGAAATAATTCATACTCCCAAATATGTTATGCTCTCAAATATGTTAAGGTGCTTCAACTTCCCACTTGAAAAAGTTTCTACACTTGTATAACACCTTCAAAGAAATGTATTTGTGCATTATTGAGAAACTACTCATTTTACTATGGAGTATAGTAATTATAATTTGATATTTTATGACAGTTAGACATATTCTAAAGAGCAAGGTGTCAAGAAGGAATGACAAAAATTTTTTTGTAAAAATCACTTTTTTATCACATGTTTGGGGGGAGAAAAAGTGAACATATATTCTCAAGTATAATGGAAAGCGCAAAGTGTCAAGAAGGAATGATAAATTTTCTTTATAAAAAAAAAAAAAAAAAACCATCACGGTCTTCAAGACCTTTATACTATAATCTTAGGTCTAAGGAATGATAAATTTTAAAACAAAATGGCACCTTTTTACTACAATATTATGTCTTATTAAACTAGAGCAAAGGGATCATGGAGAACCTACTTAATTAAGGTCATCAATTCTTAGAAACATGGAAACATTGTGGAAATGGTGTCTTCAGATGCATGACAAAAAAAGGTCAATGAATATTGTACAACTGAGGAGGTTCAGAACATCTCAGTAAGTCTATAATCAAGTTGCAGATTATAAACCTTTGTAGAAAAACTGAAAAATAAATTCCCTATTTAGTATAGATGGAGACTGTACCGTATACACAACGAACAAGTGAATGCCCTGGTTAATACATGATTGTGCAGACAAAATGAAATACGAAGGGTTTTTTAGCATTTGAACTGATTCACTTCATGTTGTTTATTCCATTTTGGGATAATGGAAGGCTAGGAAGATAGTATAACTAGTGAAAAAACAATGTTGGAATGGTCTAACATGTTCTTTGTGGAGTTGCAGACATAGGTGACAAAGGTTACACAAAAGGGGTTAAAAAGGACTCTTCAAAACTCCAATAAGCCATATTGGCATTGCAACACTTGCATAAGGACCAAGATAGTTAAATGAGTTAACAACTCACACTTGCTGAATTTTACATCATTTTAGTGTTTCCCTAGGACTATTTCTTATGTTTGGTCTGTTATGTGTGTGTTTATTTCTTGATTCATGTTTTGCTTTCGTATTTTGTTTACTTTTTTTGAAAAGGAAATTTGAAACAATTTTTAACATTAATTCTACTAGGAGAGATGTCACCAATTATCTGATCTTTGCCTATACACAGATTCCAGCCACCTTGACACAGTAACAATACTGAAGAATAACAAGAATGAAAGAAATAATAGAACATCAATGCAAGAGGTATCGGTCAATATAACCTAGGAAAATGCTTTCAAGAAAAAACTTAGCCTGCAAAGCCCTAAAACTACAATAACAAAATTATTACAATACAATATCAAGAATCGTACCTGTGTTAATTAGAGTATGCTGTCCAACTGTCTGAGTTAGAACACTCCACTTTATTTAAAATCTTACCATCATGTTAAGAGCACTAATCAGAAACAGAGTTTTACAGATATCCAGCCAGATTATACACATAAAGGGCAACAACATAGAGAATTCACTATTGCAGATCTGAATGACGAGGAGACTTCGAAAAACTGGTATTTTTGAGCCAAAAAGTCTTATCAAGATATTTGGATATTGTAATAGAAAATGAATACAATAAATTTTCCATTCAATTTGTCAAGAAAACCATAACCTGCTGAAACCCTAATTCAAACACAGAAACTTGCTGATGAGTAGTCCAAGATAGGTTACAGCGTATTGGCAGTGGAAAGATGTGCAGAACTTACGCCTTTTGCAGGCAGGGGTGTCCCAGACATAATCACATGTAACTAGATATCTCTAATGAACAATTAAAAACTAAATCAAGCATCCTAGTACTTATATAAAATTAGGTAACCTTATACAATACACCAAAGTTTACTTATTAATAATTTACATAAACAAGAATAGAGAAAGTTTAAAATAAACTACTTTACGTGGCACAGATTTACACAGAAATCATCAGATAGTAAAGGACAACCAAGAAGAAAAATCTCAAATTCGTCTATGATAGTTATTTTTACCGATTCTTATGCATTAAACTGTTGGATCCCAACTTCTGCAGTCATCCAAAGCCTCTGGAAGAAAAAGTTTTAACGGGTTGAAAGTCATCCAAAGACTGGAAGGGAAGAAAATTATTGGGAACTATTTAATTTAAGTGCAGGACCAAATATATTGTCTATTTACTTTGTCAACTTTACAATAAAGTCAAGACTCAATTACAACCTTATTTTGCAGTCATGTCAAGTTGTCAACTTTACAAAAAAAGTCAAGACTCAATTACACCCTTATTTTGCAGTCATAATTTACAGTCTACAGAATATGTAAATGAAAGTTTGAATCAAAACAATATACAAAAGCTTAGTGAAGTTATTAAAAGCTTAAGTGGTACATCAAATAATTGCTGCAATCATAAGTTAGTGAAATCTTAAATTAAAACAATCAAAGGGAGCTTGGATAAGTTATCATAAAGCTTAAGTGGTACAAACAATCTTTGATAAACATAAATACACTTGGGAGCCTAGAGAAGCTATCATAAAGCTTGAGTGGTACAAACTGATTTTGGTTCTCATAAATACACCTGATAGGATCAAAAAGGCCAATTAAGCCTGCTGTAGCTTCATTATAATATATGATTTACAAGTCTAAGTTTGCAAGAGAGTTGTCATTAAAATATTTGTTTTTCAAGCCTAAGATTAAGAGATCATCATTAAAATATGTTTTGTACTCAATAACGATAAAAACTTACAGTAGAGTATCAGACGATATCTAGTAATGATAACCTCAACAAGTCACAAAACTGAGCACAGGAACAATTGGGAGAAATAAATTAGCAGATGGCAAATCACAAAAAGCTACCATTTAAATTCTTCAACACTAGGGATACCGGCGTCACGATCTATCATATGGTTGACAATATCTCTGATATACTGCAATTTGGCTCAATTGAGTCTCCCCTTGTACGGAGTGTGTTCCCTATTTGTGGTGTGGCTTCCTTATAATATATGATTGGCAAAATCCAAGCTTGGTTGACAATATCTCTGACATACTGCAATTTGGCTCAATTGAGTCTCCCCTTGTACTGTGTTTCCCTATTTGTGGTTTGGCTTCCTCATAAAATATGATTGGCAAAATCCAAGCTTGATAGAAAGCTCATTATAATTTTTTTATTGATTGAAGTTCAAAATTTATAAAGAGCATCAGAGGATATTAGCAATACTAACTTTGACAAGGCCCAAAACAGAGCTCAGGGGTAACTAATGTGTATAATAACATCAACAGAGCAAAAAAGGGGCTTAGGAGTAACTGAGAGAAATACATCAGCTGATGGCAAGCCACAACTAGCTACAATTTAAATTCTTTAACAGGGCCACTAATGTCAATATTGGCACATTCTGCCATTCAGTTGACAGTATGATGAATAACTTGATAAATTAGAGGGTAGCTCTGATAAGTCTTCCCTAAATTGTGGAATGTCTTCCCTATTTGTGGAATGTATTCCCTGTTTGCAAGTACTCTCAAGGGTTAAGAGATAATACTCAAAGGAATTGGTCATGGAAGGGAAAAAAAAAAAGGCTCGTTGGTCACTTCCCCTAGAAGAGATCTCAAAATTAACTTCGATGGTACAGTAAGAGGAAATCCCAGTCCAGCTGGGTAGGTTTTGCACTATGTTCCATGGAGTTTCCTGATGGAAACGTGGGAGGGTGGTGGTTTTGGGTACGGGGGTACCAAGGGCCTAAGCTTGGAGGTAGCAAGGGGATGAAAGAGGGAAAACAGCGAAGGGTGGTGCAAATACATACAGTGACTGAAAAAATAGTTATAAAAAGATGTATAAGGAATAAAATTACAAATGACACTTTGGCATACTAAGTAAACAATTAAACAGTTAACACATTACAATGATTGCATTGAACATTAACAATGAAAATGTCAAATTTGGAATTTATATCATTAATTTACTCAAAATTTCATAATGATGATTACAATGTTCAAAATATAAATGAGTCAATGACTAACAGTTTGATGCCTCTATCATCCACAAAGTTCTTGCCAAACTTCTCCTCACTAGAACTACTAGGCTGTAATGTCCCCAAATTGGGATGTGCCTATTTTAACCAAAATTAAAAATTCCAACAATATAATTTACTTAACAATAGTATTTTAAAGTTAATTCATGTAGAATTATAAGGTTTGAGATTTAACGAACAATTAACATCATATGAAATGATAAATAAATTTGCTAAAGACCTAAGCCCTAGCTTATTCTCATAGCCAACCATAGTAGAATTCAGAAAGGAAAACATTGAAAGGGCGCCCGGAGACTATTCAACCCAATTAAGCCCAAGAACATGGAACATCCAGCTATAACAGCCTGCCCCTTGGCCCACAAGTGGCAGGACCATCCAACTAAGACAATTCCATCACTTGGGGTGGCCTACTTAATTCGAGCGAACCAGTCTCTATTGCCTCTCCCTAACTTATTTCCTTGCATTCCACATATGATGGCTTGTGGTAACAAGGAATAGATAAATTTTATTAATTAAAGAAACACAATAGATAAACAAGGCTTTATTAATATCTTAGTCAATGATACATCAAAAAGCATAGATGTCTATGCCACATTGCATATCACTAAGCATACATATCAAACATATTTACATTCTCATCCATACCAGTCTAAATCAGAATTCTGCTATTGAATGTTGTATATATATTTCTAATCTTCTCTAACTTCTTTTATTTTCTTCGATCTTCCTTGATTGATGATTCAAAGTATTGGTAGGTTATGATTAAGTAATCCTTGATTAGATGCTTGAAAAGTGATGATATAAAGATAGCTAGTTTGATATATTGGTGGATGATAATTGAACAAATGCTGATTTGATAGAGTGATGCTTGATTGTTGTATTATTTGTTTTCCTGGTCCAGGGATGAAGTGATGATTGATGTGGATTTGATGATTGTTTACTTGATCTAGCTGATTGATTGATTGCTTGATTTCTTGAGGGATTACTGATTGATGGATGAAGGATTTGTTTGAATGGATCCATGAGTGATGATTGATAAGTGAGGCTTCAATGCTTGGAATGAAATCTCCTTTATACTTTATTGGTGAAAGGGTCACCATATTTCATTAGAATTGAGTTCATTGTTGCCTTTAAGAATGATATATTATTCCCCAAATTGATCTCCCTTGGATCTCTTCCTCAAATGAAACCTTCTCCCCTTTATATCTTCCAATGTGAGGGAGAATCACACCTCTTGATGCAGGGGCATCCAAGGTTAAGGTAGAGGCATTCTTGTCCTCGGTGAAACTGCATGGGGTGTTGGTATTTTGGCCGGTGTTACTCGGTTGCAGCCTTGACCGACAACCTCGGTCATTGAAGGAAGCTCGGTCACTGAAGGAACTCGGTAGTCTCTGGCGCTCGGTGAAAGTGTTACTCGGTCATGCCTGCGGTGCTCGATCGACACTGGTGCTCGGCGATGCCTGGCTTGCTCGGTTAATTCACTGTCGCTCAGTAGTTCTGGCTTACCGACTGGAGTTCTGTGTGATTTGTTGAGCCGACTTGGTGAATTTATTGTTGGTAGCTATTGTTATGGGCCGACATGCTGAATTAAATGTTTGTATACATTTGTAAGCCGACTTGTATGGCATTTAATTATTTGTTTTGGGGAGTTAAGGGTTTCATCCAGCCAACTTGTGGCTGATGATTAGTATTTATAGGATGTTTGGGTAGATGTTTAAGGGAGCATGAGGAGATGGAAAAGGAGGAGCAGAGAAGTTCATGACTTGAAGACTTAGTGAGTCAGATCTGAGCTTCTGAAGCTAAAGTTGGCGAAGTTGTGGAAAAGTTCTTGCATGTTCTTGCAAATCAGATTGATATCTGATAGTTGTTTGTAGCAGAGCTAGGGGTTGTAAACTTGGAGACAAGGAGATTACTTGGAGGCTTGCAAGCTCAAGTTTAGATCTGCCTTAGGGTTTCCATCAGCTTCTGATTGTCTTCAGAGCTGAACCAGCTGAGATTGTATTGGATCTATTGTGGATCTTGCAGAATTGTTTCATTTTGTAATGGGCCCTAACCCGGAAGGCCTTACAGCCGGGCATGTTAATGCAAATTACTTGAAACATTTGTGGTGTTATCTGTTGTGTTGAGTTTTCCGCTGTCTAATTCTGTTGGCTGCAAGGTTTGGACTGTCCTTCATTGGATCCACCATCCTTGACTGCATCACGTCTTCATCATATTTTCCCTTTCAATGGTCACAACCTTTCACAATTACCACCCTTTGGAAGAGTCACAACCCTTCATCACTTCTGCCCTTGAAAAGTCACAACCTTTCATAATTGCCACTCTTTGAAAGAGTCACCTTTTATTATTACCACCCTTTGGAAGAGTCACAAACCTTCATTATTGTTGGCCTTTGAGATACTGGCAACCTTTCATAACTACCACCCTTTGGAAGAGTCACGACCCTTCATCATTTCTGCCACTTGAAATAGTCACAACCTTCCATAATTGCCACCCTTTGGAAGTCACAACCCTTCATCATTTCTGCCCTTTGAAATAGTCACAACCTTCCATAATCACCACCCTTTCGAAGAGTCACAACCCTTCATCATTTCTACCCTTTGAAAGAATCATAAACCTTCCATAATTACCACCGTTGGAAGAGTCACAACCCTTCATCATTTCTTCCCTTTGAAAGAGTCACAACTTTCCATTATCACCAGCCCTTTAAAGAGTCACAAGACTCACAACCCTTCATAAGTTAGGCTTTTAAAGGAGTCACTTCCTTTATCCTTATTTTCTTCTCATTCCTAATTTCTCATCCATTAATTCTTTCTTGAACCACACCTTCCCTTTTCTCTTCCTTCCTCTCTCCACACTTTCAAATGAGGTTCTCTTCTCCCTTTTATATCTCATGTTTGAGGGAGTCACGAGTTTTCATTTCATGCCTTTTGACCGTTCATTAAACTTAACTAAATTTTGATTATGTTATATTTTTAATTTAAATTTAACTCAATTTTAATTATGTTATATTTTAATTTTATTTTCTATATTTTTAATTTAAATTTTATTTTATTCTTTTTTATTTTAATTTTATTATTAGTGTTTTTTATTAAATCCTATTTAAAAAAGGGGACATTACATAGACTCCACAAGCTCAAGCTCCTCCAAACCAATGCCAACCAGCCCTATCTATGTTGCATCGTCATCAACTTGTGTTGACTCCTCAAGCTCTACATCCCATTGGGCTACTAGACTTTCCTTGTACATAAGTGTGTTGTGGTCAATGTCATGCAAGGCACAACGCACAACCACAAGCTTTCCTGCCTTAGTAGAGGTAAGCTTCTTCCTCTTAATGGAGTGGACAAAGCTATAAGTAAATTGATTCCTCTCAATAGCAAAAGAACTAGAGACCTAGGACAAAAAACAATTGGCTAGAGTGGTAGTCAAAGAAGTAGGCCCATACATAATCCACCACAAAAATTGGGTCCGCCTATGCCATCATCTCCCTTTCTATTGTGGCCTCCTGTGAATATCTCCTAAAAGGCAAATTTTGTCCAATCAATACAATTAACGATAACATCTGTAGACTCATACATATTCTAAATAGCCTTAATGAACTTTGTCTTGACCTCAACATCCTATATAAGTTTAATTCTATCAAGCCTTTACAATTACAACTTTGGGTTCAATACATATGCAATCATATGCAAGGAAGTGTTAAGCTTCACCTATCTATGATAATGATTGGCTATATATTGTTTATTATAGAACTACAATGTGGAGCTTTTATGTCATACAATAGTCATTCATTTGGTCAAGCATAGTATCAATGCACTCATACATCTCTCCTAGGGTAGGTGCATTAGCATCCCAATATCTAATCACTTTGAATATTAAAGTAATGATAGAGATAATATATTTTGTATCAGGCCAAAAATTGCTCTATCTTAGACTTTGGGACACTAATTCCATTTTGTTGTCATTGACATTAGTTGCAATGCATCTTGCAACTCAAACATCCTCTCCAAGAGAATGAAGTACGATGCATATCTAGTCTCTACAAGTTTCCAGAATTTCTTCTAGAAGAAAGTCCTAAAGAGTGCATGTGAAGTATTGTGGTTGAAGATAAATATCCGCACATCTCTAGCTTCACTAACAAGCACTCTAATCCAATTGATTTTTTCCATGTCCTTGAGTGAATTATTAATGTCATGCACATAACAAGGAGTCCACTAAATGTGTCAACTTCACTACAACTTTGCACACGTAGGCCTATTTGTCACTACTTGCACCACATTTTGTGACCAACCTTCTTTATAACATCTTTAAGGATCTAGAACTAAAAATCGGCATGCTTGAAATGCTCTAAACAATCAACAACCCTAAGGAAATAAAGGCCCACTATACGTATATAACCATGGTGTTGATGAGTAGACGATGTCAAATGTCCATCCACCCATCCACAACTATGTTGCATCCACTTGTGACTTAGGGATCTTTCATTTTCTCCATTAAAATATTAATCTTAGAATAGTTCTTATCCAAGATTGTTGTCCTCAATTTTCTCCCTTGATAGCACATACAATGGTCTTGCCCTTATTATCTTTGCCATAACCTCCTTGTAATAAGAAGAGTGGACTACATAAAATGGAATGCCTTAGGAAAAAAAGAAAAAATTCAATGGCATCGTCTACCTCATCCTTCACTTGCGCATTCAATAATTTTGCCAATGGGTTTGAAGTATCATTAGTCACCCTATATTTCCCCTTAGGCTCTATTGCCTCTAAACTAGATGAAATCTGATTATATGCTAAGTTCTAGTAGTAGTACCCAAAAGACCCCTCCCCCTTAGTGGAAAAGTAGCGAAGTAGCAAATGTAGATGCATATTCTTCACTAGCACCCCGTAATTTACTTATTTCAGCCCTGTATTTAAGGTTTTTTGCCAACTTTGCCCATGTTTTTATACCAACCATGAAGGAGGTAGGCATTTAGTCTGGTAATGTTAACTTCAAATTCAAACTTACAAAAGTGGCACTTCCACAACGTAGTGCCTACAGATGTCCTAGGCTTTGCTTGTAACTAAGTTGCAAATTGTCTCAAAGGGGACCATTAGCATAATTTTGCAGCATTTAGGAAAGACACTCAATATTTGCACTCCCTATAGAAACAGTTGTTTCACCCCTCTGCTTTTGTACTTGGATCACTAAATGCATAATCAGATTCAGTTTCATATTCAATATAAACTGCTTGAAGCTCACCCTCTTGCTCACTCATGCTATGAAATCACATACACATATAATGTCGCAAGCAATGATTAACAAAAATATAAGTTTACAGTATAAAAATTAAAATTCAAACCATGTAAAATGCAAGGGATTAAGACACATGGATTTTCTTTTCATTTTTCTTACTTCAACTTAAGAAAATGCAGAAGCAAAGCATACACAAATAGGAATCCTTGCTCTTAAATATTGTCAAACAACAATTTTACTTTTGTTTTTCTTCAAATAACATGAAGCGTAGAAGTAGAGGATACACAAAAGTTTAAGTCCTATGTTGGCAATTAAGTTTTATCATTGATTTTTAAATTTATCAAATATTTACGCGTTAATTTACAAAAATTAACATTAAAATGATTAAAAAATAAATTGAAAACCTAAATACTATTGTCATAAATTGGCAATTGTAAAGTTATATAGTATATACTTGAATATTCAAACAAGGATTTCTCTTTTCTTTTCTTACTTCAGGTCACACAAAGCGTAGATTTAGAGGATACACAAGATGAAATCTTAATTTGACTTCTAATTTTGAATTTGAAAACAAAGCTATATGCTCACAAGCCAAAATAAATTACAAAATTAAGAATCATGATTTAAGAATGAAATGAAAATCCAAAAATTAAAAAAATAAAAGTGAGAAATGAAGAAATCAGAAATGCTTAACCTTGAGGCTCGAATGATGCATTGAATCTAGCAAATGCTTTTGCTCCTATGAGTCTTCTTGCTTATCTCACTTACCTCTCCTGATGCTCTCTCACTCCTGCAGTCTTTTCATTCTTGGTTTGCTACCTCTACTTCTAGCTTTCAGCTTTAGTCAATGAACTTTTGCCATTTGAAATAAGACTAAAATGTATTTTTATAGGTTTTTGTTAGGCTTTTGGGGTGTGGAAGGTGCCTATTAGCATTAGACTTAGGGTTGTGGGAACTAGAACCAAGATTTTTTAATTTAAAAAAATTAATTTCTAACACTTTTTCATAGAATATGCCTGAGTGTTTCCATTTAGGGTCGTGGGATGCCTAGGAGTCCCTTGGGTTTGGGGTACATCTCAGAAACGCACTAGAGACATCTTAGAGGTGGCAATGGCAGTGGGGAGATAGTGTTGAAGGGGGGGGGATCTCCTTGGCATCCCCATGTCTTGACGACATCCCCACCCCAAAACTTCTAATTTTCTTCTGGGGGAGGGGGGATATGTCCTAGTGGAATAATGGTTTTGCAATTCACAATTTGCAAGGCGATCTAATAAATCGTGGTTCTCTTTTTTGGGGGTTATTTGTACAAACAATGAGGTAGAATGGGAAACTTTATTGGTTGGCTTAGGAGTCACAATTGAGTAGAATTTGACTAATGTGATAGCGTAAGGAAATTCATTGATAATGATGAATGCTATTAATATAGGAAGTAACCTATGTTGGAAAATGAAGAGAGATCTAGAAGAGGCATTAGTCATAAAGAAAAAAATTTACTCTATAAGGTTTGTACATTGCAAACAGAATATACACGTTGTCGCTGATGGTTTGATTTGAAGGGATACCACCAGACACAATCACAGCTAATTATAACCATAGCACTAGTAAATGGTCTAATTTGGCAGAGTTATTATTATTATTCAAAGCCCCTCAACATTATATATCATTTATTAAGGTTTACCCATTAAGGATGTTGTCATGATAATGGTGGATTGTATGGTTAGTAGTTGGGATATTAAGTAATTTACTCATTGTAGGATCGCATACTATTATTACGTATGTTTGATTAGTGATTTATAAAGGTGGATTGCTGTCATATTGTAAGCTGGCAGCAGAAAGAGGTGGGAAGTTACTATTGTGGTGGTAAGCCTGCGAATGGAATGGCGCCATGCGTTGAGCAGGTTGTGGATGTTGAGCACTAGAATCCTGGGTCTTGTGAGCATTAGGGTGTAGTATGAATATTTGCCGGCTGCCGAGTTTTGTGTTACTAGAGTGTTTGTTGTAGTTGCAGTCATGGTATGACGTTGATTTCTTTCGTTATACAGCTTTGTGGGATAGGTTTCAGGTGATGAGTTGGGGTTATAGTGCTCTCCAGCTCTATCTTTGTTTTGGGTTATGTAGATTGTTGACGGCTGATTCCCGGAGGTAGCATATGTTAGAATTTATGCCTACGCTTCTAAGAGTATCTCTGTAAATGACCTGTCATTCAGGGGCATAAGCCCCTATTAAACCCCCACTAATATATATAAACGGCAAGTCTAAGTTTACTAGAAAGCTTGTGACAGTCAAAGAGTTCAAAGTTTAAATGATAAATGAAGTATTTAAAAAAACCGTTAACCTATGACGTTTCAAAGGTTATATGTACACACCAGGGGTTGAGGCCTTGACAGCACATAGTGTGTAGTTAAGGCTGTAGTTTGGGTTAAAATATGGTACTGACTAGAAAAATAGAAAGATGCCGATCTTTAACTTCATCCTTGATTCCAATTAAACGGTTTTAGAGTGTGGTTTCCGTAAGTCCGTTTTCACCTTTGCTCTCGACTTTTATACATTATCATAAGAAAAAAAATTACGGAAAACACTTATTGTTCATTACAACATATCATGTAGAGAATAAGTACAAACAACTTACAGAAGCTTGGAATTTACATTGAAAAAACTTCCAAATTTTGGAACGCTAACAGACTTGTCCCATGCAGTGCACTGAAACACAGAATTGAGAATTCATTCCTCAAACACATCCATGCAGTGCCTCCAAAATAGTCTCTTGGGGCCTGAATCAACCCGAATAAGCTGCCAAATTCACATAACCCATGTGGCTTTTATCCGTCTCTTCCCAGGGAGCCCTGCAGTAAATACAAGTCACGGCATCTGGACGCTTACTTTTACTCCACTTGACAAAACAGTCCTTGTGCACACTGTTCCCACAAACATTACAGAACACAACAGACTCACTGCATCCGGCAAGCGGCTCATAACAAACAGGGCAATCCCCCTCCAACTCCCTCTGCGGAGCCGGGGTTGTCGAACCCGTGACCTGGTGGAACCTTGAGCGCACGCGCTGACTGGCCAGAACGTCATCTTCGACAGAGGAAGTGTGAAGCAATTCGTCCAGCTCGGACGGCAGTAGCGCCTTCTGCCAGACACGGGGATCGCTAGGAGGCAGCTTGAAGACGCGCAGCATGACGAAGAGTATGTGCTTGCAGGTGTTGCCTTTGAGGAAATCAGGGCATGTGCAAGAAGGGCGGAGGTCAAGTCTCACGCAGTACACATTGCCTGTGGCACCCAGCACGAATAGCTCACAGGCTGAGGAGCTGCCCACTTCCAAGGTCTTTTTATCGATGAGGTACAGCCGCTGCTCCAGTGCACGATTTATGCGCTCTAAAACGGCGGAACTGGGCCTCGTAATGAAGCGGGCCTCACGCTTCTCTGCCCTGCTGCGTTTTTTCGGTGTTGAAGAAGAGCATTTCCGTGGGTTCTTTGGGTTTTTCTTCTGAGGGTTTTTGGAGGAGGATTTGTATGCTTTGGTCATGATTTGGGGTTCTGAACTTTGAGTTGCCTACGAGGATTTTATGTGCAGGGCCTGGTATTGGAATCATCTTTTGCCGCCATTGTTAGAGTGAGTGATTTATCGACGCGTGCACTGTTGAGTTGCAATCCGATCATTGTTTTGCCACGTACGATTACGGGAGATTTGTCCACTTCCTTAAATCATTCTCGGACTTCAGTTTATAATCACGTATGATGATGTGCAATTTTTTAAGGGATGTAGACAAAATGACTACTATTGAAGTCATATGAAGCATTCTATTTTTGTCACTTTACACGGCGATTTTAGATATTTTGTCTCGTTGATCACTTTGTGGAAATAGGTGGCTGGTTGATGACGCTTTCAGCGTCTCATCTGGAAATGGGTGACTGAATATTTGAATCCAACGGTTAATGCTTATTCAAAAGAGTGAATTGTCTGTGTCACTGTTAGATTTGTCCATCCACATTTTTTCCTTTTTTTCTTTCTCTCGCCGGTACTTTGGACATTTGTTTTCATCACTGGTTCTTGTTTGGAAAATGAAAGAGATTCTTCTCCTGACAAACTATTGGACCCCAGTCAAACTAGTCTGGTGACTTATCATATGTTGACCAATTCCCCTGATTTATAACTTGGTCCTTGCTATGTTGCGGCGCCATTCGGAAAATGTGGAGCTGGATACAATAAAATTCGTACACTATTGCACAGTCGTAAGTATTTTCATCCTTTAAATACATGAAATTCCTATAATTCATAATCCTAGAAATATTTTAGGTTTATCATTAAATTTTTACAATATATCAGATCTAGATCGTATATTTTTTATTTATGATATAATCTTTACACTAATTTTAACATTTCGAATCAGGATCTAAATTATGGATGCAATAAAAATAGAAATAGGAGTGATAATATATCTTTGCCCTTTCCAAAATTCTTTTCAAATAAGTCTTCTAAATATTCTTATTTCTGTGTATTTTCTTACCCGAGTGTTGATACATGGCAGTGCAGGGATCGAAGTTGTGGAGGTACACAGGCAAAGAGGAGAACATATAGAGGGAAGACATAAATATGTTGGTGAACAAGTAGTGGGAGATTTACAACGATCCGTCATTGGACTTCAGCTGGGCGGATGTCATTCCAAACACACAAACACTATCAGGTTTGCAACAAGTGACAGAGAATTCCTTGTTGGCTACCATTACCCCCAATCGCCCCACCTGCTCTAAGATCTCTACCACCAGTTGCGTAATTGTCATTTGAAGTATCAGGTGTTTCTATGTTGGAATGGAAATCCTCTATCTCCGTATATGCATGCGCCAATTTGTACTCTATAAACCAATTTTTTTGGAATATATCAATCTATACAATTAGAGGCATGTGGAGCTTAGGCAGTGTACCAAGTTGGTACCATGCATTGGGTGCCTCTAGAGGTGTATCCAACCCATAGAAACGAGAATCACCCTTGAACCGTCAAAATCGTCGGAATCGCCAGTTTCGCAAGTTGATTCAAGGCAAACGATTTTTTGTGAATCGCATGAATCGCGCCAAAATATCAAATATGAATCGATGGATTGCTAAAAAGTCAAGTCAAATTTAAAAAAGACACAAATATTTTCAATGTTTTTTTTTGCCTTTCCTATTTGTTGTTGTAATACCTCAAAAATGGGCTATAAGTTCATTAACCTCCTACATCTACAAATCGAACGAAATCAACATCGAAGTCCTAATCTAAGGCACATCTAAACATCATCGAATCATAATTGATTATCTTAAATTCTGCATCGGGGAATATTCCTAGCAATATTCTTAATTATCTTAATTATCTTTAATTTAATGATTATTTGGCGATAAATCACATTTATTCTAAGTTTGATTAATTGAATATTTTCATATTTAATTAATTAGATTTAATATCTTGTCACTTAATTGTGTAATTAAATTTAATTCTATCTATTATTAATTGTATCATTTAATTTTGACAATAAATCCAATATCCTATGAATAATTGATTAAATTTTTATTTAATTAATTAAAGCAAGTTGTCATTATTTAATAATATCGTTTTTAATAAAAGTTTGATTAAATAATTGATTAACCCATAAATCAATTATTTATTTTCAAAAATCAGTTAAGTTGAGCATAAATCATTTTATTTATTTAATTAATTCATAATTATTATGCACATTCAAAAGAAACAGTTAAACTCCAAATTAGAAAATCAATGCAAAGTGTGACTTTTTAGAACTCAACATCCTTTTGGAGTTCAAAAAGCTGATCTAAACTCTAATTTGAATTTAAAAGCTATTTTTGCATGATTTGCATGTTTTTGTGAATTAAATTATCTTTATTATCAGATAACTCAAAAATCAAGCTGAGTTAATCTAAGTGATTTATGATTTTTTTCCATGCACCTCCAAAGCCTTGGATTTCTATAAAATTAAAGCCTCAGCTCATCTCAAAGCATCTCATATTTTTGCACAATCACGTTGGAGAATTGGAATTTGGAGAATCAAAGCTTATTGCGAATCAAGGCTATTGTGAGATTAATTTATTTTTTTTTACATTCATTTAGATTCTTTTTCATATCATTGTTAGATTATTTTAGCAGATCAATTCCATATAGATTAGATTTCATATCAAGTTTTTATCATTCTTATTGCATAGAAAATCCAAAAAAATAGCTTAATTGCATTCAATTCATATCTAGATCAATTGCAATCAAATCCTTCATTTAGGTGTTGTCTAAGTCACTGATCTCAATAACAATCTGAGAACATCAATCTCGCACCTACTAGAAGGCAGTAAATCGCTTGGTTAAATTAGATTTCAATTTTGCACGATTTTGATTTTTGCTAACCTCTAATGTTTTACTGAAGTGTTGTGTCTACAGATCAGATACAAAATTCACACACACAGTTGTAAGTTTATACAAATATAACATTTAAGTATAAGTTTGATTTATTTAATTTCTTATACTTTAAGTTATATTTGTATAAATACTTCTAGGATGTTTGAGATAGGTTCCAGCTTCATAGGAGTTAAGATACAAATTCTAGATTTTGGGGGTTTTCAAAAAATTCCAGACTTAGCCAAATTTCAGGATTCAACAAGCCTTTAGGAGGTTTTACCTCCCACAATCCATCATGGCTTTCTAAGGTCAAACTGAAGCTGGCAAAAGGATTCTCAAAGGGTTTTAACTCATTTGATCACAAATCACTTGGTTTCGACCCCATCTCTATGACAGGCGTAGCTTAGCTCTCGCCCAAATCCCGGACAGACATGACTTCCCAATAGGCCAAAATCATTCAAACCTCATTTGCCAGACCTAGGGACTTGAAAATAGCCACCAACAAAGACTACCTAAGATCTAGTTATGAAGACTTTGACATTTGGCATTGATCAATGATCAAGCATCATAGATTCATACTATGAAACGATTTAGTTTTATGGATCTTACAGATACTGATAGACATATGTTTCATGGATCTTCATCTTACATACATTTATGATTTGATGTCTTATGGATCTTCATCTTACATACATTCTATGATTTGACTCATGATGATCCTATGATTTCTATTTACTTTAGCTACAATTTACATTTTACGTGTAACGTATGTGATGGATTTATCATTTATGTTCCTTGTTTATGTATGTTAGCTTCTATTTGATGATGTTATAGTGTGTTTAAGTTATATTCAATAAAGGGTGCATGAAATAAGTTTTAAATTGTTAAAATCTCTAATTTTAAATTGTTAAAATCTTTAAATTTCAAGGGCTTTTTAAATTTGTTGATTCGTGGCCGATTCGATTTGACCTTGCTGATTCGTATCTGATTTCGATTCTCATTACTTTGATCCAGACTCTCTAGGCAGCTATCACCCACTGCAGAAAGTTTTCAATTACCGAGTCACATATTGGTTGAATTGATGCTAGTATTTTATTGAGAAAGAAAGGAGAGACAAAACATAGTTGGTAATACCAATTTTACGGCCATTAATTAGGGAAAGCTTATTGAAACTAAATTACTTGGCACATTTTTTGTTTTCTAAAAATTATTAATTTTTACTGACCCTGATTTTAAAAATGAACACTTAAAACTTACTGAGAACCAATGCACGACTATTTGAAAAATCTTACTGGTTCATTGACTTCACCGCATTTTTGGTAATTTTTAGTTTTTCACCTTTGTCAATGTTTTGTTGTCCTTTTAAATCCCACTGCACACTTTTTCCCCTTCAGTTTGTTAATGTTTTTAATATCTAATAAGTTTCAGTATTAGCTAATTTTTTAGCTTTTACAGTATGATATATAACAAATAATATATATATTATACATTGAAAATTTAAAATATATATAATTTAGTTTTTATATTTTAATATTATGATTTAGAATAAATAATTAGATATTAAAGTTTAATTAATATTATATAAATATAATTATGAAAATATTTTTATTTCTTTTAAATTATGATATATAACAAATACTATATATAGAAAATAAATTATATATTCAAATTTTAATTACTTTCAATATATTGTATTTGTATTATGCATTAGAATAGATGTAATATGTAAATATTTTTTCGCTTCACCGACACAAAATCTCTATTTAATATTAGTGTTTACAAATGATTCCATATATGTGGATTCGAAGGGCTACTCATATTTTCCCCATTATCATCCCTTACGCGCATCTCCATGAGACTTATTTTTTCTTTTATTTCAAACTTTATAGACATTTATAAAGTCAATAACATTAAACATAGATTATATTATATATGTTTTAATTTTAAAAAATTACATTAATTATGTTATAGTTTAAAATAAATTTATTTTAATGTATATTAATTTTAAAAATTACATTAATTATGTTTTTTTTAATCAGTAATAGGTAATTTTATTAATCATATCAGGTAAAAACCTAGCCCGAACCAGGGATAGCTACATTCAAGAGAGCTATCTCCCCAAATACTTGGAAAACCCACAACAACAAACACACAAGCTTCAGAAGAAAGAAAGAAATAACTTTCACAGTTTCCTCTAAACTCCACCCTTTTCTAAGAATGAAGGATCATGTCAAATGATTTCTTTTCATTTTTCCTTTTTCTCCCTTTCACAGTTTCCCAACCATCCTCCAACTTGGCTGCCTCATTTTGCCAATCCCTGAGATTGTCCCCTAAATTACATTCCTCACCCAAGCCAAACTACCATGTTGATGCAAATGTCCATCTGATAGAACATATTCCTTGTCTCAGGACCCTACAGGTCTTTTCTTTTCTCTACCCTCTGGTGTGGCTGCAACCTTTCTAGCACTCTACCATTATACTAGACCATCCACTCCATTAGTAACATTGGTCACTTTACATAAATTTCCTATTTCCTGATTCGATGTCTAACCATGCGTAGCTTGAGAATAACTCTTTTGTTGTTTCACCTTCTTCTCCACCGTATAATGATGGTGGGATACATCTTTCCACCAGGATGCAGCCTTGGTTAATCTTTGATTGGTGCATTGTGCATCTTTGTACCCTGTCTGAAAACACCTCCTACACTGGAATGGGATCCCTTCGTAATCCAGAGGTTGTTCCCAACACCCTTTACTAGTATTAAGCAAAATCATTGCATTAAGACCTTTAGACATGTCCAAATCCACCAAGATACATGCAAAGGTAGAATGTAGAAGATTCGAAGAACTTTCATCAGTCATTAAAAAATTACCTATAGAATCACCTATAACTTCCAGACAAGAATCAAACCAGTAATGTAAAGGCATATTCGGAAGACGGACCCAGATTTGAAACATGTCAAAGGTCTCAGTAGCAAGACAAAAAGCAGGGTGCCAAGGTTTCAACATCAACGAATACTTTTGCTCCCAAATCCATATGTTGTCACATAAAATTTTCGTCTTATCATGTGCATGTTCGAAGACCACAATAAAAAATCCTCCAACGCAAGGGTAAATTTGGACATACCCCTCCAAAACAAGCTCCCAATTCACTGAAATCCAAGTGTGGAGCGCACCAAGACTCGGCCATAAACCCCTAAAATGGCCTCTCAAGCTCAGGTTAGAGAAAAATTATGTGTTATGAATCACTTCCTCCTCCACTGCATCCACTATGTTCACCATAATGGGTCAAGCCTCCTAGGGTTTGATGGAATCCCTAGCACCATTGTTGCAGGAGCATCTATGCTAAGCAATAGGAAGACTTCCAGTATGTTGTACGAGAAGTTATGCTAAGCAACATGAAGATTTCCAATTTGCTATTGCGAGAGGAAGTTTTCTTAGGAATATTGTGTGATGTATGAATTGGGGGTATTTAATGTAATAACGGCATTTGTCGGGTTTGTATGGGTAGGAATAATGTGTGTAAGTGAATAATGTTTAAAAAAACATTAGTAAAGGCTACGGGTCTAATGTTTTGACCATCAAAAATAAAATAAAAATAAAAATAGTTAGTAACTAATTGGGCATTGTTATTATATTCCCTCCAAGTCGATGGCTGAGAGATTGGGGGAAGGAATTGGAGAGTTTGTGAAATAATTAAATATCTTGGTGAACGAATGAAAAAACAATAACGATGTCTTTCATGTAGTTTCTCTTGGTATCTATTCTGCTTTACTTTACTTAAATGTTTTAATCCTGCAATTATTTTGGAGGATCGTATTGCTTATCTGTGTTTTTTTTATGAAATAAACTTTAACATTTGTTTGTGTGTGAGGAGCCCCTGCAACCATCACTTTGAGATTGCTTAAGGGTTGCTGGGCACCATTTTGTAGAACCATGCCTCATGCCTCATCTTGTGAAGTGGCAAAAACATGGTGGAGAGTGAGTAGGAAGGATGTATCATACTCTTTGTATGGCCACTTGCAAGAACGGGCCATGAGTTGAAGGAGCATGTGTATGGTAGGGCAGCATCTCTATGTGCTTGTTGTGAGAGAGTGGATGAGCCATAGATTGTGGGGGGATGAAATTCAGAACTAAAAATTAAAGTTGGAAGTTGCAGTGAATCGGATGTTCGGTGGTGTTGAAGGAATTTACTGTCACCATTTTGGACAACAAGTTATTGGCACTGTTTGGACAGTAAGTTAATTGCATATTGGGCCGAGTTGGATGTCCAAAGTCTTATTGATGGTGTGGTTTTGAAATCATGAAGACAGTTTCCATGTTTGGAGTCTGAAGGCTCAAATGTCTGGTGACTTCCATCCCCATAACATGTCTGAATGTTGATTGGGAACAGATGACTGGTGTGTTGGGAATCAATTGCAGAGTGTTGGTGTTTGAAGGCTCTGTCATTCATAATATGACATTGTTGTAGATTTCCTCTATTCGTTCTCCATTCCATCTCATTGCAGGGTTGTTGTAGACTTCTTGAAGGTGTCTCCTCATCAAGCATCCCCCTGCATGCTTTGGTGTTTTGAACCCCATACTTACTCCATAGTCACCCCTTTTTTTAGGGCATCTTGTGCTTGTAGAAGCCCCTGTCCTTTACCACACCCAATGGCAACATTACCTAAGCCATCCTTCTTCTCACCCTTAAATGATAAATCCAGCAGTGGTTTCTACAAACCCTTCTTATGTGATGCCAAATAAACTTTGGCATCATTTTTTTAGTTGTTGTCACCGTCCATTTGAGGTAGCACACCCTTTTATGTGCTCATCGCTCCATCCCTGTACACATCCCTCAGAAACGGTTTCCCTTGCGTGAGACTCCTAGCCATTTGTGGTTTACCAGAATAGTTTCCTTGAGGCAGCGTAAGGGAAGAAACCCTAAACCTGATAGCCGTCAGGAGTGTATCCATCACACAGCAATTACATTAATTATGTTATAGTTTAAAATTAATTTATAATTATATCAGTATTCTAAAAATAAATTGACATTCTATAATTTAAAAATTATACTTAGTTTTTCATTTATGTAAGGGAAATGACTTAGTTATGGCTCATCTTCTAATAATCATTCATTAAAATTTTCTAATTAAAAGCTTAGTGATAAATCATCTAGTGGGCCAATAGTTACATATTTGTATATCCAAAACCTAGAAAAAATGGTAGTGGTTAGACCAATTATGCAACTTTTTTCATACCAATAACATTTGATCACAACATTTTCACGAAGAAGCCAAAGCAACTACAAACATTGAATTCAAATGCAAAGAAGACAAAAAAAATATCATCATTTAATGTACCATTTAGGAGCTTTAGGTGCACAAACTTAACTATAACAACTACTTGTGCCCTTGCTCTCATATAATTTATACTTTATTATATCCTATATTTTATCTAATGTAAATTCATTTTTTTTAAAGAATATTAAAGTTATACTTATATTTATTTAATATATTTAATAATGTAAATGATTATATACATAAATATAATAATATATAATATATACAAATGTGCATGTGGTATATGTGATTATAATGTAGATTTGTTATTTTAATTTTCAAATCTAAATTTTCCTAGAATGATTTCTCCTTGTTCAACATGTCCTTAAATTAATCTTTATTTTTAAATGCACATTGAATGTCTTTAAATTCTAAAATGTAGCTTTAAGTCACACAAATTTATGCCAAGTCTAATCATGACAACTGAAATAAATAAATTAAAAAATCTAGAATCAAGCTCAAGTAACATAAGATTGATCCTAAGCAGAATTTGGTATTAAAGCCAAATGGAGTGTTCTAAGTTTGTAGAGATCTCCATTAATTTGAGTGTATCTATGTTCAATGGTTTTCAACTTGGTATCAGAGTTGAAGGTTATAATGGAGTTCTTGTAGTGTTATGTTGTATATAGTTTCTCTTTGTGTTGTTGTGGTTATATTGTATGCAGATGCTAACCTATTCTGGTGATCTATTTTAGATTGAGTGGCAACCAAGCGTGTCATTTGCAGAGTAATAATGAGATTGTTGTTAGAGTGTTGCCCAAATTATAGGGTGTGTTGAAGCATGTTGTTGGGGAGATGTGAATTATTGTTAATTCATTACTATAAGATAAATTGACGATGCTAAAAAGATTGTTGTAAGGAAACTATAGAATACATACCAACATTTATAAAAAAGACATGGAAAAATATAGTGTGTAAGTTTATTTTGGTTTGTGGGTTAGGCCATGCATGTGGTTTTGGTGTATGAATGAATCAAGTGAGTACTTAGAGTTATAGATCTATTAGTTATAAAAGTTTTTTGTGATTGTACATCAAGTGAAAGTGTTTGGAATGTAGGTGAGAGAATTTTTCTCTCTAAATATGAAGGCTATGTCATTGAAAAAGTGATCATTGAAATGATATCCCTCAAGAGATTGAGGTTTTGATCTTGTTAAATTGTTCATAGCTTTTGGGAGGCTATTGAAAAGAGGTTATGTCCCAATAATATATGAAGAATTGAATTAGTGAATTGTTGTTAATGGGCTATGTATTTTGGATAAGTATTTGCTCATGCGAGTCACCTTTGTTAAAATGCAAAACTAAAGTATGTTTTGTACCTAATTTTTTTGTAAGGGGTGCATTATTAGTTGTACCCGATTCCCCAGAGTTTTTTGGTTTAACATATTGATGAACCATGTATCTAAAAAGAATTCCCATACAACTGGTGACTACAACAGTTGGGTACCCATGTATTTCAGTAGATGGATTAATTTTTATATGGACTCAATAATAAATTTTGATGTGGATACAGAAGGGGAAAAGCCCAAATGGTGACGATTTCCCCGTGATGATGATTTTTGGTTATTAGAACCATGTGTATTCTTGGTTTGTGGTAACCCAAAACCACTTGTTGAGAGTTCATGGTAATCTTGAAACTATTTGAGCGCGAGGTTTTTTGTGATCCAAAACCACTTGAGTGCAAAGTTTGTGGTGACTCAAGAAATTGCTTCAAATTTGTATCTATTAGGGGTAAGCCATGAAAACCCAAAGTGATTATGACAAGGGGAAGTACTCTGCGGAATTTGATTAGTGCTTGTAAATGGGTACCTAACAAGGCTTGAAGTTTGGGCCCACATTTTTTAGATTATGGGTGAATATATAAAAACAATTTGATGATTAATTTATGGGGGGATTTCTAAAAAATAAATTAATTCTCAGCAACAAATTGTCAACATAGACTATGAAGAATTTCCATACATGTTCCATATGCGACCATTGAACATGAACCAACCATCTTCCATCGTCCATTAAACTTGTCTGTCATAAATATGCCGCTAACTCTCATCCACAGTAGATATAGAATTTATTATGTATTTCTCTATAAATTAGATGAATTGGCAATACAATAACATAGCTCATTTTGTGGGTTACTCCTTTGTGCCTTGTTTTTCAACTTGGTATCAGAGCCTAAATTGAGTGCTCCAAGTTTGTAAAGATCTTCATTAATTTGAGTGTCTTTGTGTAGAATGGTTTTCAACTATTATATTCACCAAAATATTGAATGAATACAATATCTTTGAAGGACATGTAGACCACTCAAGCTTTATACTTACTGAGAATGACATAACAAATTGAAAGGATGAATGAAATTTAATTACATGTTTTAAAATGAAAAAAAAAAGTGAAGAAACACTATAGTATTCATAAAAGCATGGAAAACACTGTAATTGTTATTTCATGCAAAATGATGAAAACTACAATTGCATTGCAACATTAAATAAAAATTCAATGTTACCAGTTTCCCTCAATTCTTCTTATTTCTTTTTCATTCATATCGTACATAGTAATTTGATCACTTTGTATATTTTTGTTCCAAAAAGATTGTATTTTATTGATTATTTTAACATATACATATTCATAAGGGGGAAGGGGGCATATTCTTATTTCTTCGGAGACATAATAAGACTGCTTCATGGTGCAAGGGGGCCTCTTCTCAACACTATACTATGGAGAAGGTTCAAAGCTTTGCAAATGTGGTAGAGCAGGTTTTTGGCCCTGTCTCTTGTCCTACGACTGTTTCTGTTCCTTCTTCTTCTTTGGTTGCTAGTATTACTTCTGTTGGTTCTACTGGTTTGTCTACCAGCATTTCTGTTGGTGGTTCTACTCCTATTGGAAGTATTCCTTCTGTTGCTGGTGACCCTCTTGTTACTCCTGGTTCTGTTGGGTGTTCTGTTCCTACTGATAGTAGTACTGGGGTTGGATTGTCTGTTGAGGCTGTTGGGTTTGCTGGCCTCTTTCTAGCCAGTTCTATTCCAAAAATTCCTTTTGGTGCTAGGAAGCCTAGTACTGGCTATGTGGCCGCTGGAGGTACTATCCAGACTTCTCAAACTGGTTCTATTATGGTTGGATCTTCTCCTACCTCTGACTGGTAGGAAAAAGCTTCTTTGGTGGAGGAGGGATGGACTGTTGTAATAGGGAAACATAATAAAAAGTCCCCTCTACATTTTGATATGACTCTCTACTCCCAGAAGAAGGGAGGCAAAGGAAAATCTTAGGTTGGGTGTTGTGGTAAAGTGTTGTCTTTACATGTTTGGCTTTAACAGCTTGAGCATTTATGTTTATCTTTTGTTTGGTTGCTGTTGTTTTGCTGGATTTGTACTGCTGGTAGTTCTACTGGTATTTTGTGATGGGGGGCATTGTAAGGTTTTTCCTTTTTCCCCCAGCTGTTTCATTTAGATCTAAGCTAATTCTTCCTATCATTCCTAGGGTTACAGTTCCCTTCAAAAATTGAATGTATATGGTTTCGGGGCCCATTCAAAACTCATTTTTACCTTAATCAAAAACATATACATATTCATTGATGATTATCAAGAACATTTTTTCAATAATCTAGTTCATAACTATGATATACCTATTGCACACCAAGGTGTGATTGCTAGTTTTATTTTACTAGCAATTGCACCTCAATAAGGTGCAATGGTTACACCTATAGAAACATATACTGGGGTAATATATAGAAGGGCAATGAAAAAAATTTGAACTTAAAGTAACTTACAAGACATATTAAT
Source organism: Chamaecyparis obtusa (assembly GCA_027943335.1). Classification (NCBI taxonomy): domain Eukaryota; kingdom Viridiplantae; phylum Streptophyta; class Pinopsida; order Cupressales; family Cupressaceae; genus Chamaecyparis; species Chamaecyparis obtusa. The sequence goes on along the minus strand of BSBK01005499.1, from coordinate 4,665 downwards.
CGTTAGTCCATTGGTCATGTGTAATATATATTTGTTGGTGTTTGTTGTCATCAAAATCTAAAAAATAATAAGAAATGATGTCTTCATATTATTTGTTATAGAACAGAAGGGAAAGGGCCCTGATCCCAGAGAACACAAGTTAGCACATTACAAAAGTACCTTAGGCCATTAAGGTCTGAGGACTAAGAACCCTGCAATAATAAAAATCAAACAAAAACCTAGAACACAACAAAAGCAATAAGAAATTATGTCTTCATATTGTTGAGTAGGAAAATGATGTATTTATATTGTTGAGTAGGAAAATGATGGCAATGTTGTTGATCAATATGCATGTTGGATTCTACAAAAGAGAAATTTGTAACAATGGAATTAATGTTTCAATAATAATTGAGGTCTGAGGTTGTAGAGAGCTGTCAAGTATAGATCACAATAAGTAGTTTTGTTATCTGGTATTTCAAGAATATGGTCATCAACAATATGATATGTTCTAGTTAAACAATGTCTATATAGAAAAATGATCAAATACAAAATTTAAATCATAACTTAACCTTAACCCTGATCAAACCCTACTAGCACTAATTTAAACATAAACCTAATTTCCTATATTAAGAATTGTAGAGTGAGATGGTGAATGTTGTAAAAGCCAACTTAAAATTTGAAAGTTCAATTTGACAAATCCACATAATTAAATTAAAGATACAATCCATTTCATTGGAATAAAGTTTAGAAATTATAGTAAAATACAATTGATTTCATAAAAAAAATTATAATAAAAGAATAAGTTAAATATTTATATTTTGATCATCTAGCTCAAATCAAGTGAACAAATATCTAAACAAAATGGTAAACCAAAATACTTTACAAAATTAAATATTTAATTAAAATTATATATATATATATATATATATATATATATATATATATATATATATATATATATATATATATATATATATATATATATATATATATATATATATATATATATTGTAATAAAAAATTATATAAAATTAATTTATATTATATTTAATTCTCTTAACTTTTTCTTTTTTTTAATCGGTAAAAGGCCTAGGCCAAAGAATTTTATTAACATAGAAGAGATATAATACAGAACTCCATTCTGTGCGGGCACTGGTAGGAAAGAATGGAGAAGAAAACCTTCAGTCTAGCCCAGGACCTAAGTCCGGAGAAAATATTACATATGATATTATGAGGGCATACCCTCATTTACAATGGTTGCTTGAAGGCAACCTCCTGATAAAAATTGATATTCCTATTATTCGATTCTTGTGGTAGCCAATTAGGTTGGTGTAACTCTGAAAAAACTAGTGTGAAGTACTTGAAACCTCTCATTTCCCTGTCTCAGCTATCCTGTATATAGAGTCACTACACAAAAATACTAGATGCAACATCTATAAAAAGCTTACCACATGGTTAGAAAATCAGTCTTACTTTAGTAGGATAATAAATCTAATGAAAACCTTATGTTATTGAGTGCTAAAGAGTAAGGAGAATATGCTTGACCATAAGTGTCATGAGCCTTTATATATCAAAAAGAAGAAACCATCTTGCTCTATTATTTGTGTTAATCTTAAGTCCACTTAGTCGTGCCTAATCAAAAATTCTACTTGATTTCTATATCATACAAATTATGCTATAATGTTGTTGTAAGGTGTCCATCTTATTAATGGTTTATAGTAAATTACATCTTACCTGAAGGTTAACTATTAATTAGTAAAGAGAAGAGCTTTCTTTTGTAGTTCTAAGTACTTTAAGTTTACAAACAAACAATGTTCACAGAAGGTATGTTCCTTAAGCCAAACTACAAGATCGGGGTTCCATTGACGTTAAGATATACATTGACTACCCAATAAAGATATCAAACATATATGCTAAAAACATAAGAACCTAGCAATAAGTTATTTAATAATTTTATGTTATTTAATAAAATTATTTTTGTAAGTAAATACAATTTTGATAATTTTGTTATTTAATATTTTTCATTAAGTTATAATCTATTTTTTTTAAGTAAACTATTTATTTTCAATTGAAATATAAAATTTACTATCAATTATATAATTATTTTTATTATTTAGTTAATGCATCAAAAAATCTTTCACATGTAAAATTTTTATCACAAAAAAAATATAAATATTAACAGTTTTCTATGTCGGTCTTAAGATTTGATTGATGAGAGCAAAGACATAGGTATCACACCGATTTTTTATAATTCCTTTAAACTTTCAAAACTATTATTTTTAAATTAGTTTCGGACAACTAACTGTTTTGGATATTTTTATTTCATTTTGTTTGAACTTTGGAATGTAAAAATCTCCCTAAGTTGGCACCGTGGAGTCGTGTCCCTGAAGTCGCATGTAGTGGAGCTAAGTGGGCCACATTTGGAGGACACACCATCCCCATGGTGAGTTAATCTAACCATTTGCTAAGGTATTAGCACCTTCTAAGTTTGACTCTTGCAGCTCTACACTAATCTAAAGTTTACGCAATCCAGATACATGTCCTTAAACCATCAACAACCACTTTTTGACATTCTTATGAATCACCTTATCTCTCAATTGCAACTCCTTGTCCCTCCTATGCAATGAAGTGCCCACTCCTCATAACTCTTGAACCCTTATCCCTCCTACTCCTTATATCTCCCATATCTTTTTTATGTCTCTGGTTAGCTATTAATGGAACTGCAAACACCATCACTAAGCTGGCATACATGGTCTGCAGCTCGAGGGATGGCATCGAAAGTAGAGAACATCAGGTATCAGTCGCCACAGCGTACGAGGGAGTCTTCATACAGAAAATAACCAATCAGTGGCACCAACTAGGAGGGGGAACCTTGTTTGGCAGGGATAGGAACCACATCCATCAGAACTCGATAATGTCCATAGAAACTCGTGCATATTATAGTACATGTTATGAAACCATTCAATCGACAATGCCAAATATTCACAACATTTCCTTTGATTTGCATGAGTTACGCCATGTTTCTTGCACGAAAATTGTTGTGTTAAACACTTCACTAGTTTGGCAATTGTAAAATTGATCATGTTGATGTTTCTGGTATGAGACAAATCCGGCATGACAAAAATCCAGTTGCAAGCAACCTGATAGGAGAAGCCTATCGACTAAATATTAAATAAACTAGCTCTTCTATTTATTTTTTTACGTCATAGGCATTTTCATATGAGGAGCTGAATTTTTAAGTCAATGGCTCCAAACCTATCAGAGGTGTGGATGACCATACAAATCATCTTGTCCATCAGATTTTTCTGTCACTACTTTAATTTGTTTACGTTCATTTTTCGGGTTGTTTATACATTGTTGGAATATTTATTTTTGCGACACTTACGGGAGGAACTACTTTTCACTTATTTTTATTTATCAATTTTTTCACTGGCATAAATGTTGAAATTCATAAATACTAATGTATAAATTAAAAATTAAAAATGAAAAGCCACCCTCTTTAACAGTGTCATTGAAATCCTACAAATGCACGGTCCTTGTTTTGAAACCCCAAATCAAAGTTTTTGGACAAAAAATATTTCAAAGGGTTTTTTACCCGTTAGAAGATCTTTGCAGAAGTGTAATGACTTCTACATGGCATTTTGTATTTTTCATGGGAAAATTAGAGTTAAGTTAAAAAATAAATTTTTGAATGATGATACATAATAGATTTTTATATGGAGATTTGTTTACATATTTTTTTCCTACTTGTGTGGATACTCTTTTTTTTTTGCAGATAGTTAAAAATATTCAATTAGTCTATATGAGATAATTTTTTTGTGATAGAGTTTTTTTATCAATGTAAAAGATTTTTAGATTAGAAACTAAATTTAATTTTTTTAACAAACAAAACATATAATTTAAATTTTAAATTTTATTTATGAAAAGTATAGAGGGATGGAGAGATAACAAGATAGAGATAGAGGGAGAGATGAGGGACGAAATATGGAGATGTAGAGATTTAAAGGTATATGAAGGGGTGTTGGAGAGAGATGGATGGCTAGAGAGAGGGAGATGTGTTTAGATATGGAGGGGGAGATGAAGATAGAGATAGAGATAAATATAGAGTTAGAGGATGGGACAAAAATAGATGGAGAGATGGAGATAGATTGAAAGGTTAAAATAGAAAGAGATATAGGGAGATACAAAGGGAGACATAGAGAGGGAGAGATAGAGAGATAGATAGATGTAGAGATAGATTCATAGAGAGATAAAGAGATACAAAGAGGGAGAGACAGATAAAGGGACACATAATTAGTTGACCTGCTACAAAAATAACCCTCCATAAAGGCAAAAAGGCCATCAAGTTAAACCAGTTCTTGAAAAAGGATAAAATTGTCTTGCAACAAAAAAAACAACATGCATTCCTCAGTGCCTCATCTAAAAAGGATTACCAGATCTCATCATCTAGTGAATCATATTATGTGCACTAAGAAAAAGCAATAACACAAGCGAAATGAAAAAATGGAAGACAACAAGGCCCTAAACATGGAGACCTCTATTTGGCCAAAAATGAATTTGACCCTCTCTCATAACCAGATAGAGGAATTAGAAGAAGTTTTTCTAGCAATAAAGTGCTCAATGTTGCCTTTGAAACCCATAAAGCACCTCAAATCTATACATAGAACAATCCAAGTGAGTATATCT